>OX422223.1:305022431-305622431 GCA_949130495.1 Sambucus nigra
TAATTAAGCATATGAGTTGGTTTTTATTCTCGAGAAAAAGAAGTGAAAATGAAAAGAAAAAGAAAAGACAGCAAGGAGAAAAGAAAAAGAAGAAAAAGAAATTGAATGAAAAGGTAAGAATCTTTTATATATTGACGTGAGTCATTCTCCAATGTCCTTTTCATTGCTTTTTATGGAAATTATATTCCAATTTTAAAATTGCCTCCCAAGTGTCGTTCTTGAACACTTTTAATCCATAAATATCCCCTTCATTTCATAACCTTAACCCCAAACCTAGATTATAACCCTATAAAGTCCTCTGCAATCCTAGGGTAATTTTGATTCAAAAGTTATAATGATTGCAATAATCTTTTGAAGTGCAGTTCACCTAATTTGATGAATTGTGTCTTTTAATTGAGATTACAATTTTTCATTTTATGTATAGCATTCTTCATTGATGACATGTGCACGGCCTAACTTCCATTTATATTTACTCATTATTCCTGCATTCCCGTCTGTGTTACACCCTATTCCGTGTACTTTCGTTTGTTAAGTCTAATCACCGTAGAGGATTTGAGTCCATGCTACGCTTTAATATTTATCCAAATTATAAAAGTTTTTTCAAATCATAATATTTTATTGTGCTCGCTCTTCCTCCCACATTTAAGGTTTCAATTGTGATGAAGTTATTCTAATAATATTAATGTTACTAACTTGTTGAAATCCTTTTCATTGTTGTTGGAATTGTCTTATTGATTGTTTGGGCATACTTTTGAGGAAACTTGATGTTTGTGGGTTCTACCCCTGAAAACACTCACGAGACAACACTCGTCCACTAGGATAACCTAGGGGTTTAAAAGCTTATTGTATACGCTAAGTCCGTACGTTATTCAGGGGAGTATATATGAATCTATGTTGGTTAGAATGAAAGATATGACCTTGCACTAATGATTATATCTTGTGTTAATTGTACTAAATTTTAGCACAACATATTCTTTAAGCATTGGTATGTTGAGGAGCTTTTTGCTAGTGTGTGTAGGAAAATATTGTTCAACCACTCCGTTGAAAGTGATGGACCAGGTCTGGTAGGACCTGGAAGAGCTTTTATGCTCGAGCACCATCACGTGGGAATGTTTGAGGGAATTGGTTTGGATGATTAAGGAGAAGGCGATATTAAGGCATGACTATCATTTTAGATACACCAGAAAAATACTATGCTTTGCCTGAAAGAGCACAATCAAGCAATCTTGAGCTAACACTATTGAGCTTACTCTATCATAAAATTTTGGCACCAAAACAAGATATTTTTTCCTAGAAGAAATGAGTTACGTAATGTTATGCTGTCAAATCAAACTTGGCCCAAACAGTGAGGGTTTAATGAGTAGCTGGTTCGTTCGGTGCACTACGACACCACCTGACACAACGACTGGTCACTCAAGATTTCACTAGAATGCCTTATATTTAGTTTAAATATATTGTTTCAAATGAATGTCAGTCAATAGAGCTTCTTAGAAATTTTAGTGAGTTGACTTCGGCTTGATCACAAGGAGATTGGAATTCCGGTCCTAGCATTATTGAAATGTTCACAACCTATACAAGGACTTGACATCCTATCGAAACGGTTACAATACAATCCTAATAGTATATCTCAAAGTACGAGGATTAAGATAGGTACATCTCAAAAATTTATTGAATGGGAACACCATGAGATTGAAGTGTAAATATTATCATAATTAGACTCAGGAAATCTCACACTATTTGCAAATGGTGCATAGATTCTTAATCCTGAGGATTAAGAGCATTGGTATGCTTATTTTTTTATCGCTTTCATTGCTATGTGTGCGATACAATATTAGATTGAATCGAACCATCCCCGCATCACATTTTATTTTCCTTCTCGTTTAAATAATGAAAAAAAATCTACTCATACAAGCACAATTGAAACTACAAAATAATTATGTTTACATCTACGCACATAATTCAGTATTGTTGGCGAAAAATTTAATGCACAAATATGTACTATTGCCTTAAAACCTTCTCTCTTCATTTTACCCATTTTATCTGACAGATTTTGGGCTCAATTCCACTCTTCTAATAAATTATCTTACATAATGCACATACTGAATTATGTGTAGCTATTGTGAAATTTGATCAACAATGAAAATTCGCACCTTATTGGTGTATTTTCGAAATTTGAAACCGATAGAGGCTGCAATGGTGCTCGCCTGCAATTTTTCCAAAATTTGTACGCGCGCGCGAGAGAGAGAGTGGTCATATCCACAATAATTTAGAAAGAAGGATATTTTGGGTAGTAAATTTATCTGAGACTAACTTTTTAAGGAAAATGTTGGATATCCTGTTCGAGCAACACAAATGCTACCAAACAATCTCTCTCAAAAACCCGAACAGAAAATTTTGTAGTGTTAAAACACATATAAGGAATTCGCCCACAATCACGGAGATAGGAATTTTGTAACACGGGCAAATAAGGAATTAAATGAGAAAAAGCTTCGTCGAGTTCGAGTGTATCACCCAGATTCAAATATAGTCTTAAATTGGTTTGGGTTGGCTTGATCTTTAACAAGCAAGCACAGACTGTCGAGTGCTCTCAATTATCAGAATGTGTAAAAGGTGATCTGAGGTTAATAGTCTCTCAGATCCACGATTGTATTGTACAACAGTTGCATCACCATCATGATAATATGCCATAGAATCACAATATTTTACAACAGTGATGAGCATATTTCATTGTTGAGCAACAATTCCCTTTTTCACTAGCATGTCATACACTTTATCCACCTTGCTTGGATCAACATTGAACAGCCCATGCGCATCCCATTCTTCGTAATGTTGCCATTTAGAACCTCCACTGACATGGTTTGCAACATATTGAGATAATGTGCTGGCAGAATCCTCATCTCTCCACAGTCGCTTCTCCCGCACGAACACTATCAGAATAATAGGTACAAGGTCATGACCTCATATGACGCTGTTGTAAAATAAATAAGGAAAAAAAAAAGCAAAATTTTATAATTTGGATTAAACTTTTCATAGATTTGTCAGCGGAGGATATTTCAAAAAGAATTCTTACAGCTTCAGAGAGTAAATCAGCTCCCAAATGTCCGGTGACATCCCAATCATCTACGATGTTTGAAGAGTCCTTGCCACTAGAATCTAACACTGGAGCCTCTAACCTCTCCCTGAGGGCTACTATCAACTTCTTTTTTACGGACATTTTATTCAGCTTCCCTCTTTCTCTTCCGTTCAATATATCTCAGTATCAGCATGTGTTGGATACCCAGCAGCTCTAGCTTCCTGAAAAAGAAATAATGTCTACATACTAGGGAAGAAACTGTACACTCGTGGAATACAGATTCTGAAACGTAAGAAATGTTTTCCCTACCCACTTTATATATCAATAGGAAATGTAATTACACATCAATACAAAGCTAAGCGTATTGTCAAACATGTTTATTTGGGAAATAATTGGGTTCATGCAAATAAATTTGCAAGAACAAGCTATAACTGAAATTTATTGACATTCCTATCAAAATCAACAAGTCTTGAAATGAATAAGATTTTAGTATCTCAGCTTTCTATAAAAAAAAAACAATATCCAAAAGTTATTTAATAAAGAATGCATGGCTAGGAAAGAGAAAGTGGTGACAGTAGGATTGCATATCCGAACCTACTATCGTTCGTGTAATACAGGATTTTAGCAAAAACTCAAGAGTCTTCACCTCTTTTTCCTTCCTTATTGACCTACTGTTAACAAAATAACAATATCATCATTCACACCAATTCAAAATCCACAAATTTTGTAATAAAATGAAACTGAAAACAATACTACCTCCATCCCAAATTATTAGTCGTCACTGGAAAATGACGTTTTTCAAGGATTTATTCAATCAATGGCACTTGTTCAATATCATGGAATTTGGTTCGCTGATTACATCCAACAAAACAAGCAAGCGAATATCAATTTGGGATGGCCAAAAAAAGGAAAGCAAGACTATTAATATGGGATGGAGGGAGTATAAAGCAAAAAGATTCTTAAGAATTCCCAAATAATACAGCGTAACCAAGAAAGATGGGCCTCTCGAATTCGAGAATTCATTTAAAGAGACTTGATTTGCACAGTTGCAAAAACCATAACTGTTTGTCATTGAAAAGAGTGGCTCGCATTAATAGTATGAGAGTGTTGGTGTGTGTGTGTGCCCGCGTTGTGGCCTACCCCCATCTCCCAAAAAAAATGTTTGAACAAGAGATTAATGAAATCAATAGAACATAATCCCCCCACCCCTCCAAAAAATGAATAAATAAACACCCTCAAACCACCACCACCAAAACAGAAGTACTGTTTAATCTAAAATAGTAAGAGAACACATTAGCTTGGCCAAAGGCCCAAAACTTGTCCGTTCGGCACGTTCGGCAAGCTTTAATTGAGCTTTGAGCCGGGCTTAGTTTGGATAGAATTTTCATCCTCATCTTAATTTGAGCAGAGCTTCAGCCATATGTGGCACATCCCGAATTGATAGGCCCGAAATCATGTAGGACATACATGTAATTTTATAGTTATTTCTTTATTTAGTGAGAAATCAAAACTATATTTCTATGATAGGGTTTTCAAGACAAGAAAAGAAAGAGATAGAGAGAGGAAAAGGGGTTTGTGTGTATTTCGATACACACCCCAAACTTACATATATTTGATAAGAGAAGTTTAGGAGTATTACAATATTGCCCCTACTGACATAATAAAAATAACAACTCTAATGCTCCCCTTCAAGCTTAACACTAAGGTCAAATATTGCAGTGTGGAACCGAAACTACCAAAGGTTAACTCAGCTAGCGACTTAGTAAAATATTACCTTTCGCATGACAAGGTCCCGAATAAAATGAAAGTCAACCGCAATGTTCTTAGTTCGTTCAAGAAACACCGGATTACTAGCAATAAAGATAGCAACCTGAAGTAGACCGCTGATCACTATGATCATCTAAAAACCAAAAATTAAGCCTCTACCCGGGGCGCACCCTTAAAATATCGAAGAATATGAAAATAGCCTCCAATGAGGCTTGCAAGAGGCATGCATGAACTGATTGACAACCAGCAACATACATTGATATTCGGACAAGAAATTTTGAGACAGATTTGCTTACCAACCAATCTCCTATAGCGCCATATGTCTTCAAAAGGATCTCCATTATAAAAGTCTAATTTCACTGAAGAATCCATCGTTGTATCAATAGGACGATCCCCAAGGGTACCTGCTTCAGATAGTAAATCAAGGATATACTTTCGTTGACACAAACTGACACACCAAATGTTCCTTCCCATGAGTAGCATAACCAAGCGGTTGAGCCCCACCTCCTCTTATAAATCGTCATGGAAAAAAAAAGCACTCTTTGTATCCACCGAATATAAAGGATGGTCACCGCAAGAGCAATAAGAATTTTAACACGAGGCAACGTCTTAGCATAATCCACTCCATAACTTCAATGTATCAATGAGCTACCAAACGAGCCTTCAAGCACGCTCAATTTCACAGTGTAAACCCACCAACTGACCAAATGTTTCCAGGGGGGAGCTTTATAAGCTCCCACGCCTGATTCTCATGAAGGGAAGCTTTCTCCTCATCCATAGCCAGATTTCATCCAGGAGACGAAAGGCCTACAACAAAGAACTCGGAACTCAAACTGATGACAACGAGAAGAGGACACAATGAAAAGAGGAAGAAAAATTATCACGAGGAAAAACATTAAATATGGGAAGGTGATTACGACTATGAATACCTTTTCGCACAGCAATAGACAGGTCCAACGGAGATGAACATCAGATGAGGAAAATATGATCTCAATAGAAGCCGGCATTAATTGGGAAGCAGAAACCCATGGTACAATCAATCCGGCAAACCTTTAGAGGAGGATCAGCCACCTGAGGAGAAGCCGACAGACTCTGGAAAAATAGGCAGCGAAAACTCCCCCTCTCGTGAAGGGAGCAAGTCTAGATGACCAGAGGTAGGAGAAAAATGAGACGACTCAAAAAGTAACATCAGCACTTGTATGGTACGGATGAGAAACTAGAATACGATTATACCACAAGGAAACGCACATAACTAAACAGGGAGATAATTTATCATGACCTGGATCTGAACAATGAACGAAGGCAACAAAACCCAAGAGACAAGGAGTTAAAACTAAGGGGAGGAACACGAGGACAAAGAAGCTGACGTAAACCACACGTCAAAGGGCTCCTAAAATATCTAACACACAATTCTAGAGAGAGATACTCTTCGTCTATATTCAAAATCAAAGTCTACCTCAAATGAGGTTACAAGGAGTCTATTTATAAGTGGGGAAGGGGAGCACTAAATGGGTCTCTAACCAATGTGGGACTCCCACTTTACAAATAAGCCTAATACCCATTTGTGCTCACCTATGTCCCAACTTACAAATAAACAACAAAACAAAATTTATAAAAATAACAAAAAGGAACTAAACTACTAATATGCCAAAAAATGACAAAAATTCCCTAGATTCACATCAATCTCCCCCTCTTAAAACCAAGCTCGTCCTCGAGCGTTGGAAATTGGAGATTCACGGGGAAATTCCAAAAAAATTGGAACCAAAACTTGCGGCGGACCAAAAATAAAATTTCTGAAACTTGGGGGTGCCCAGCCCGCAATTTCTTCTTTATTGCTTCTTCTCTCTTCTTTCTTCTATCATTCAAACAAACCCTACGTTCCTCCTAGGTCAAAAACCATGCGTGTGGAGGAGGTAAAGTGGGCAGCAGGTGGGTCGAAGAGGTTAAGAGGCTGAAATGGAGTCGGATTGTTTTTTTTTTTGGTTCGGGTTTTGGTCGGAGGGTGGGCTTTTAGGGTCGGAGTGGTGTGGGTGGGGTCGGAGTTGAGTGGCGAGCAGGTGGGCCAACCCTAGGGGTGGTCTCGGCTGCTTTAGGGGCTGTTTGTGGAGGTCGGCAGCTGCTGGAGGGAGTTATGAGGGTGTTGGGGTGGTACCGGGGTCAAAAAAGGGGTGGGAAGGTTTTTTGGGGGGCTCGGCAGTTGGGGAGGGGGAGGGGTCGGAGGAGGGGCGAGGGGGTAGGTTTAGGGCAGGGGAATGGTCGGCAGGTGGGGAGAGGGGTGGGGCTGCTGTTTGGGGAAGGTGATTGTGATAGTGGGAGGGTTTGGTTGGTGCGCCACCCTAGTGCTTGGTATTCGGCGGCAAGGGTGGCGGCTTTTAGGCTAGGGTGAAAGATGGCATACGCTTGACAAGGTAAGTAACAATAAGCACAACATCCGCCCAATATGACTTGGGTACATTCATATTAAAGATTAGAGTCCGGGAAACATCAAGTAAATGACAGTGTTTGCGCTAGGCAACACCATTTTGTGAGATGTATGAATGCATGAAGTTAGATGAATGATGTCAAGAATAGTGCAGAAATTGTCAATAAAGTACTGTGTATACACAAGAAGATTGTTAGAATAAAGGATCTTTTACGCTGATCAAACTGACTCAAAATTTCATAAGAAACAAAAATCTTAGGCAACTCTGAACATTGTTTCACAAGAAAATATGATGTCACTCGAGAATATCATCCACAAATATTACATTACACTAAAAACAAAAGGTCCATATTATTAGCGGACTCAAATGTTTGAATGAACAATATTAAATGGACTTGAGTAATGACTATTAAAATTCCAAGAGAATGAACTAAGGTGATGTTTGCCTAATTCGCAAGCATCACAAGCTAAAATGGAACTCGAACAACTTGACGTAGCTTCTCCAACGATAGATGCCTCAACTGCTAATGCCACTAAAGAGGAGAAACCGTGGCATTCAATGCAGTAGAGGAAACTCTAGGATCCAAATTAAATGAACATTGTGTTCATGACCCGAACTAATCACCGGGTCTTAATGTCCTGAAAAACACAAGAACAGAACATTCTAGAGAACAACGTTAGCTAACTCACTGATAATAAATTAAATGGGAACTAGGGAATAGATAGACCCAATAAACAAAGGCATACAGGTAGTAGGCTAAATATCGCCAATTCCAAGTAGGGTCGAAAATAGCAAAGACCAAAGAGGAAATACAACCAGACATATGAGAAATGGCACCGAAATCAATAATCCAGAGAGCACAGAACTGACAAGCTATACATGCTAAATTGCTTGAATAATCCCATGATGCGAGGATAATTGCAAGATGAGCTGACTAATAAGCTGAGACGTGAGAATCTGGTGGACAGGGACAAAGCCAGGATTATATGTTGAAGGGGGCGGGCCAATATAATTTTTTCTATAACCAATTAGGTTAAAAAATAATTAACTCGAGTTAAAAATTAAATAATTCAATTAATAAAGTTGTTATTTCAAAATTGTACATCACAAAATAGTAATAATTTGGATGTTATTACGATTTGATGTATTGGGATCTACATGGTACTCTACATTATATTCCTAAATATATATTGTGTTGGTAAAACTTGTTTTAAAAAAAAGACTTAATTCTATAGTATACAAAATTTTAGGGGTATCATTTTAAAATTTTCAAAGTTGGAGGGGGTAATGCCCACCACCACCACCCCCCAAAAAAAAATGGCCAGTGTTTTAAATCACGGCTGGTGGATCTATGCTGGTGGATCTACAGGCTAAGTTGAGGGTGCCTATCAGTGTTTTAAATCACGGTCGCGCAAGGTGTCGCGTTTTGGTTTCGGGTGCGCGTCGCGTAAATCGCGTCGCGCAAGCAATTCGAGCATTTCAATTTTATAATTAAAAATACAGATGAATAACTTCAAAAAAGCATTCCAAATTAAATACTACACTTGAAATATTGTCATAGGTTCATAAAGTACTACATAATTCTAGACCACATTGTCTCAAATAAAGTAAACAAATCCATACAGCCAACACATGAAATCCTAAAAATAAACCATCAATTGAGAAGTCAGAAGTAGTCTGCTTCATCCAAGATAATATCACTATCATCTTCATCAATAGTATCTATGTTGGGAAAGTGTCGACTATCTATGTTTACTGGAAAAAAATGCAACAAAGAAGACAGCTTTTAAAATAGTTGGTTTAAAAAAGATGTTTTACAATATTTGGTTTAAAAATGAAACAAAGATTATTTTTTACATGGTTTACAATAGTTGGTTTAAAAAAGAAATAAATAAATCAGTTTTTTTTTTAAAAAAAAAAGAGCATAACTCTAAAACAAAAGAAAAAAAAAAAGCACAACCATTGAGTTCTAAAAAAGAAAAAAAAAAGAAGAGGATAAAGTAAAAAATATACTTGTCCAAGTGAGAGAAGAAGGATCCGAGTGAACAGGAGCAGAAAGACAACCAGAGCTAGGATTTTCCTGAGGCGGAACGGGTTTTTTGAGCCGGGATGTGTTTTTTCCAGTCAGGGGTGGGTTTTTCTAAAGAGCAAAAGTACAGTTTGTCGTTTTGAGTTTTAAGTGAGGTGGATTTGTGTTTTAATGAGGTGGCTTCTCAAGTTCTAAAACTTCAAAAATAAAAAATAAAATAAAATGAAGAAAATATCAAAAATACGTAGTTTTGATGATTTTCTTTTAAGTAAGTTTGGAACACAAATAGGCTCAAATCACGCCCAATAGCGCAAATAGTGCCCAAATAGCGTGTCATGTCATCAATAGCGCACGCTATCTGTGCATCGCGTAAATCTGAAAGAGCAACGTCGCATTTTCCACCAAAAATGCGCAATCGAGCTACGTCGCGCACAATCGCACGCTTTTTAAAACACTAGTGCCTATGATAGTGGGGCAGTTGAGGTGCCATCATGTCAAATTAGCATGAGCAAGGCCCTCCCAATTATCTCAACAATTATCCTCAGTACACCCCCTGTATTACCACAATATTAACACTTCTAGTATGAAAAATTCACCACATCCACCACAAACCACCCCTACTAAAGCCGCGGCCACCACTACATTGGCCAACAACACGTTACTACGACCCCCATGATAACCACCATAAGTATTATAATCAGAGACGGAAATAAGGGTAGATGACTCTTTGACTGCGGGAGGCGTCCCATTAGTAAGAGAGGCCATTATAATCAAGAGTTAGCATTAACAGCAGTAGGACGCTTCTCACTAGCTAATATCTAATCCTTAAAACACTTTTTTCTGAACCCAGGGCGGATAAAAATAGGGAAACATGAAAATCGACGTTGAACCTCCAAATCAGTTTCAAAAGCGGATTAATCATAAGCTCTTCCCATAACCCTTTCAAAGTGCCATAATGCCCTACGAGAGACCTGTCACCTTATGTCATGTTAAACATCTGGTCAAAAATCTCAAATACTTGAGAAACATTGTCTCCTTGGTAATACATCTCTGCAAGTGAGTTCCAGATTCTCTTTGTTGTATCGAGAAGCTATACATTGGAAGCAATGTATAGTTCCATACTAAGACACAACCAAATCGTTACTAACTTTCCCTCCACCAGTCTTCAAAACTTCTGTCATCCACTAAAGGATGATCCTCGATAAGGAATTTCTCCTTCATTGCACGATAGTTATGCCAATTCAACTTGTCAATTATGATCGTGCGGAATCATAAACATGGAGTTTGGTATCATAGATGGAAGTCCTAGTGAAGAAATGAGATCACAGAACAAATGAATCGCAGGGGGTTATCAAAAAGAACACAACAGCTCTTCAGGATATATATATATATAGTTATATGTAGTTATAGCTATAGTTATATAGTAAAAAAAATCTCAAACATCAACCAATTGATCTTCACAAAATTATACAAACCGACTTTACATGGTCTGGTTGCATTTCATCAAAGGTCATCCATGCATCAAAACGCACATAAGTCGCAAAATAAACTGGTGTAAACACTTGTCAATGGCACAAAAGAAGCAAGTTCAAACAAGTCAATTTCTAAAATAAAATGTATTAATAAACACTTGTAGAGATAGCTAGCCTCAACTAGAGGGGAATATTCTAGCATCCATGAAATGTCATGGGTGACATCATTAGAAAGTGGTTCCTCCATGACACAACATGGTCTAGAATACTATTATTTACAGGATTACTAAAATACCCACAACAACCCTCACTAATTACGAAATAGCAATAGCAATAGCAAAAATAATGAAAAATTTACCAGAGAATTAAAAAAATAAAATGATGGTTATGCCCTTCAAACGGTTCACATCACTCTCCCCTCCTTGCATAGAGTTCGTCCTCGAAAGCGAAAAACATGGGGAATTTGGGAACTCCCTGATGGGGGTAACTTGAATTTTTTCAAATGTTTGTGGTCCAAAAATTAATTTCAAAAATGGGTCAGTGGCAATTTATTTATAATTAGTTAAACCCAAACAAACTTGCAGCACATAATAGTTGACATTGGGCCTATTAAGTAGCTTGCAACGGCCCAATCAATTTCTTCTTCAAATGCCCAGGCCTGCTCCAACCCTATAAAAATTAATAAAACTCCAGCCCCTTTTTTACAAATCTAAGCGAGGGAAAATCGTAATCCCAGAATCATTTTAAGAGTGTAGCAATAGATGATTGGACGTAAAGTACCCAATAATATCCCCCGAGAGCCCTAACAACAATCACACTCCTTGCGGTCCTCTTGATCCACCTTCATTATCCACATGTATACCTCCGACTTCTGATTCGTACTCGTCGCTTCCTTCTTCCCTTGCCATCGTCGACTCCTCAACAGTTTCGACTTGAATCGAACTTAGTGTTGCACTAAAGTTGCCGGCCAAGGCTGTTGCCGACAACGAAGCTAATGGGAGCCCAAAAGTCGTCTCCAGAGTTGACCTCAACCTTCATCTCGTCTTCTCTTTTTCGCCCTTTGCTAGCTCGCCAGCGTTGTCTTTGATGGCCACCGGGGTCAAAAGTCATTCCAGGGCTGTGTGATCCTAGGATCCAAGACTTTATAGTTATCTCTCAGTTTGATCTTTTTCTTCAACAGTTGTCGTAGCTCTGGATGAGTGGGTGGTGTGACAAACGGTTAACTGGGGGTGACGAATACAATCCTCGGTCTGATTTCCTCTTACCTCCCCTCTATCTTCGTCGGAATTGTGGCAGCTCGACTGGACCTAGTCGAAGGTCGGCGATGCCTCACAAAACGAGTCAAAGGTGGTGAAGGCTTTCTACATTTGAGTTTGTTGGTGGAAACATGACTAGCGATGAGGTGGGCGAACCATTGATGTGTGTATGATTTGTAGGGTCCTTACGCAACAATGGGTAAGCGAACCTCGTTTTGATATCAATTAACATAAACACTTGTCAATGGTACTAAACAAGCATTCTCAAACAAGTCATCTAAATAAAGTGCACACCTAGAGGGGAATATTCTAGCATCGATGTGACACAACACTAAAAGGTGGTCCCCACATGACACAACATGGTCTCGAATATTCTTATAATAAAACTGAACTATCCCGAAACAACCTTCACTAATTACAAAATAAAAATAGCAAAAATAATGAAACGAAAAATACAAGAGAAGTAAAAATAAAATGACGGTTATGCCCTTCAAACAGTTTACATCATATACAAAGTGATCAAGTCTCAAAAATCAAAAGATTCATTGAAACCACTTAGAAAAATTCTGGAAAAATCTCTAATGGATCCACATAGCTTGGGTGAACAAAATCTAGGTCACAAAGGTCATGTCATTGCACGACAAACTTGTTCAGCGACTATGCGTTTTCTTTAATATGTTGTATTGTGTTCCAAAGAGTTGGGATCCAATTTATTACTCTAATACCAATTGGGAAATTATAAATTATATTATACGATGGTGTAATTAGGGGCTTCAAGAAAAGAAAGAGATAAAGAGGAAAGGGGTTTGTGTCAACCGATATACACACCTAGACTTGGCAAAATGAGGCACGACACAATAACACAACATGAACCGATACGAAGTTATTGGTTAATGGGTAGACCCTTAATGGTTTTGGATCATATCACTGGCAACTTAATAAAACACGATAGTTAGCGGGGCGAGTTTGTGTTAACCTCCTTCACCCGTTGAGATGCATTAATTTAAATAAAAAAGAATTATAAATGGGTCTTTTAAAGCGGTTATGTAGTTTAATGTTAATTTAATCATAGTTTATTTTACTAAATGAGATATTTACTAATGTTAATGAATTAATGTGTATAATTAGGTTTGCTTATGGGCTAAATACCATCCCATATACAATTTCAATGATTCATTATCTTGATGGATAATAACGGATGAACATGACGTGACAAAATGAGATAACAGGTTGGGTTGAATATGATTTTTTCACATGATAAAAATGTAACCCATTTAGATACAAACACTGATACGATCCGAATAAGATAAAAAAATGACACGAACGTGACTAGACACGACCCGTTGTCAGGTATATTACACACTCCAAACATGTATTTATTGAATAAGAGACTATTAATACTATTACAATATTGCCCCTGATGACGTAAAAAAATATAGCCAATGACCCAACGCCAAAAGGGAAGTTAACAACTATAGAGGGAGCTCGAGAATTAATCAAGCTTGACACTCGTCGTTCATCGCTTGTCGCTTTGTTTGCGAAATTGCGGAATTTTTTTATCAATTGGAAGTAACTATATAAGCATCTATCATTCTAAATTTCTAGCTACTCTCTCTTTACCCTTTATAAGCAAGGGTTAAGTTATGTGGAGTTACCTCAGATTCGCACCCGGCCTTTTTGATATTCTTCTCTTGCAAGCTTTTCTAATAGAGGAGACAAACAAGCCAATGAGGTATGTCCCTTAGCCTCTTACAGTTTAAGTTTAATATTTGTTAACATTTTCGATATATATATAGGGTGTGTTTGTAAGATGTTTGAGATTGGCATGGATAGGGGGTGAAAATTTAATTGATGAACTAAATCTAGTGTTGCTAGTCCCTTCTTGCAAGAGGTCTCTATCGTATTTCAAATGTTGTTATATGAGACTTCTATTTGAGATCTTTGCTTGGGCGTATGGCTTTTGAACATGCTTCCATAATTTGAGAGAAATTATGGAACCAAATATTTGTCTGACCCGAGATTTAAGGACAAGTATTTGAAGTTTTGCTAAGAAGGCGTGTGGTTCTTCCATAGCTGATAGTTTGATGAGTTGAGTGGACAAAATGCTTCATGACCTCTTTGATGAGTTAATGGTTGCATATAAAGTTTCCAGTCACGTGCAAGAGCTTACCAAGAATGATGGATTTTATGGATGAGTTTTAAAATTTTATTGAAGAGGAATATATGCCTCACAATAAAAAGTAGTTAAATGTCAAAAACTCTAATGATGACAATTTTTATTTTTTACAATGGTGGAAGCTAATTCTCACAAGTTTCCAAATTTATCTAGGTTGGCATGTGACATTCTAGCTATTATTGTGTCTCTTAGTGCTTCGGAGAGTGCATTTGGCATAGATTCGTATTCTTGAAGTTTAGTCGTCGATTTCTACCCATGATTGGATTCTACATTTCTACCCAAATTAAACTTGAGGAAGAATTTGAGTTATTGGTTTAAAAACAATAATTTCATTCTTGGTATTTATAGGCTAAACTCTTTTATTGATGGAGAACTTAGTGTGTTCGAAAATAGCATCTTTGGACATATACAAGAATTTAGATTTGCATAGCTTTTGCAATTCAGGTCAATGAGACCGAGCCAATCTGTTTTTACTTTCTGTACACTAACCGTTCTATGCATTTTCTTTTTTGTTGTTTTAATATCTCTATCTTTTTTCTTTAATTTTTTTTGTGTGTGCAGCCATGCTCCTTAAGATGCAAGGAATCAGCACTGTTTTGTGGATTTCATTCATTGTGATTCAGGAGTTGTTCATGATATGTTTTGTAATGGCATGTCACTTGCCTTTTCTTTTTATTGTGGTTGACAAGTTAATCATGTAAATAGTCCTTTTAGCACTGCCACTGTTTGGGAATTGATGTTAAGGAAACTTGCCTGCATATTAACTTTTGAGTTGCTGTGCACGCAATTGTGGCAGTGTATTGTTCACTTTTGTGTAACTTTGTCCTACCTTTCGGCTTTTATCAATTCCTCTTTGCATTATTCACTTCTCTGCACAAAAATAGAATGAAAGAGTAATTTAAAAATCAATGGTCACTTTTATCTCCAAGAATCATGGTTTCCCAAACCCAGGCCAGATGCCCGTCATTAATGAGTCAAGTTTGATCCAAGGGGTTCTTTTTAATCCGGGCTGAGCTCTGTTGAGAACGGCATTTTCACTTTTGACCGAGTCTATCCCCCCCCCCCCCCCGCCTCGCCCCCCAACCCACCCAGCTCCGCTCACCCAGCCCCATTGAAAGGCCCAACATCGGCTAAGAGATGAAGATGCCGGTAAAAAGTTTACTTTAGACAATTGAGGATGCCCATCCTTATATACATTAAATAACCACGTTATATGGAATAAGTTGTAGCCGTTCAGTCTTATTGACGGTAATCATGCCAGGAAGCTCAAGTACTCGTATATATGACAACTTTCTCAGAATTTACTAGTACAGCTCTATAGGCTTATAGAATGAAGTGGAGGATAAGTTCCATCCAATATAGTTTTCATAACTACCATAATTCCAGAACCACTTATGCATATAAAGTATATTGAGAAGGATAATGTACACCTATGAAGCATGGATTCTTCAAAAGGGTCTATGCATAATCGGACGCGAGTTGGGTGTGGGTGCGGCCCCGATTCGTACCCAAGGAGAATCGGATATTAAATAAATAATTTTAGTTTTGGATTCGGGTCTGATTCATCTAGGACTCGGCACTTATGGGATTCGTAAAGAATCTTAATTTTACACTTAAAATTCTGACTTTATTTTAAAGGAAGGGGTAACTTTTATAATTTCAAAAGTTAAACGGTATAATGAATAAATAGTATAAATCTTTTACATCTAAACAGAGTACCTTCTTATCTGGTGCAATAGAATACCTTAACTCTAGCCATGTTCGTACACTCATCTGCTATTCGATTGCACACCTCCGGTGTCCAAACGACAACCGTTAGCTTCTCCGACATCACAGTTCTTTCTCTTCTTCCCTACATTCAACAGTTACGACTCTTGTTCCAGGTGAGTTTCTGGTATGTTCTATAGCTTCTAGTAGTTTATTTTAGTCTGTTTGACTTTCATGCTCTTACATAAGCTTTATTTTAATAGTATAGGTGTTTTAGTGGTCTGATTTGGTGGTTATTATATTGGTGTTTATTTTCAGGTCCTAGAATAACCCAAAATTTTATTTAGAAATGAAAAGACTATATGAATAACATTTGTTTCCCGGTTTTTTTAAGTAACCTGAGTGTTATAAAAGTGCGAACTTTTATTTATACATTGGTTATTTAAAACTCGCTCCCTATTTTTTTGAAATAATCTACTTGTTTTTATAATAATGACAACACTTCTATTTTTATAGTGGTTTTGAATAAATATGTTTAGTTTCTTCTTCTATTGAGATATCATTGCTAGTGGGTGATAGACAAATAGTTATACCGAGCTGGGGTATTTACGGTTAGGGGCTTTTATACCAAGCTGCGGATTCTACGAGCACCTCTTTCCCGTGGAAGTGTGGAGAGTGAAGGCGCCCCCAAAAGTTTATCTTCTTTGTAATGAACTGCTGTTAGATAAGTTATCTTGACGATAGAAGGGTTGCAAAAGAGGAGGAGATGGATGACCGGTAGATGTTTGTTGCGTAAGGAGGCGAAGGAGACGACTAATTATTTGCTCTTGTATTGTTGGGTGACGAGAGGCTTGTGGGATGTCTTTCTTTCGCTGTATCGGGTTCGATGGGTCATGCCTCAGTCGGTGAGAGAGGGGATGGTGGCTTGGAAGTGTCCAAGGGGCTGGAAGGGGGATAGAAAGGTATGGAGGATGACCCCGCATTGCATCCTCTGGACAGTTTGGCAGGAAATACTTTGATAAGAAGGATATGGCTCCAGCGAGGCTCCGTTATAACTTTTTGAGTTCCCTTATGTTATGGCATAAGAATAACCATATGCCAACGCTCTCCTCCCTCTTGGATTTCGTGGAGGATCTACAGGGGGTGACTAGTTTACCCTTTTTGTGTCTGGGTGGGATCAGTGGGTATGTTTGGTTTTTGCTTTTTCTTGAGTATACTTCTTGTATACAGGATTCCGCCCCCTTAGGCGGGTTTCTTTTTAATGAATCATTTACTTATCAAAAAAAAATCCGCTGCTCTCCAATAACGCTGTTCAGCAATTTCTCGTGTTCTTTTTTTGAATGGAATCACATGGACACCCAGTATTTCTGGCATATTTCCCTTTCTTCAGGTGAGAGATCCTTCTCAAAATTAGGATATAGTAAATTTCTTTCCAGTATAAAATTCTTCCTGTGTTTCCTCTCATCAAGCCTGTAAAGTGGTTCCTCTCATCAATTCATTCTTATGTATGTTACTATAAATACAAAATAGTTTATCTTCAAAGACTGCAAGAAGATTTTGGTGTACTCGGAGGAATGTGGTTAACATATATATAGCGACCAGCATACATGGTCTAAAAGTTGGTGCATACTGAATAACTGCATGCACCAAAAGAAGAATTTTTATGCCAAAAAAGGGGATGTTCACACAGCAAGATTGTCGTTTGATAAAGCACCAGTGAAGGATAGAGGCATATGGGGTTCTATGATATCAATGTGTGCGCGAAATTATTGTTTTAAGGATTCAGTACATATGTTACGGCTAATGCAATTGATGGGCATTGTCCGTGATGAGGCCATAATCAAGGAGGGATTACAAATGTATTAATAACTGTTTTATTTGTGTAATTATAACTGTATAATTTTCCTTAATTTTCAAATTTGTTGACTTTGAATAGAGAGAAAAATGGGTTAGGGTTTATGTGGGAATAATGTGAAGTGGAGAAGAAAGGGAGGGCATTTTAGTCTTTAAAATTTATGGAGGGATATCTAAATATGAAATAAGGGACCTCTCTAATAGAGTTGGGCATCTGTTAACCGCAGGGGGGTGAGACTAGTTATTCAACTTTCGCAGGGTTATGTTAAAATACTCAATTAGTTTATGGGGGTATGTCGAATAAAAAGCTGAATTTATCAACAAAACGGAGTTCAATGTATATAGTTGATTATTTCTCCATGACAAATCATTGACAGCAAGGGCTGGCCACCAGGTTGAGGGCCAACGCATATTAAAGCATCTACCCACATCATGCATATTAAAAATTGCAGAAAATCTATAATTTTTTAACGACAATTCAAAATGAAATTTGGTCTTTTACTATTATCAAGTGTCGAACCCAACCCAGGTAACTTTAGGGCTGCCTACATACCAAGGTCGGTCTGAATCCTGTCGGGAGCTGAATCAATGCAATAACTTTAGTGGTTCCTTCGTATCGGTTATATCTATGAAACCAATTGATGTTAACTGATGAAACCAACAATCTCTCTCTTGTCCAGTTAACCAATCATCAAGCAGGGGAGGAGTCGATATTGCTAGGTATATTGTTTTATTTACTTTTTGCAAAATTGGGGATGGAGGGTGTTATTCCAAGTACTTGGTATATTTTTCATGTGATAAGATGGACTTAGTTAGAAAGAAAGCATGCTTGTGGCGATGTATTGTGCTAATGGTGGTGAGATGGAATTTTTGCTTGGAAAGGGAATTTTTGCTTGACATGGAATTTTTGCTTCCAAATGACCCTGTAATCCCACTGACTCGACTCCAAACATTTCTTCCTCAAGTCCAAAACCCTTTAGTTGCCTCCTCCCAACTTGCCAAATTAAATCTTCAAACCCTTTACCAAAAACACACACATGAACTTTAAAGCCCCAACAAATCTACCCCGGGCAGTTTTATCTGTACAACCAATTTTCAAGATAACAAACCAATTTTAATTGAAGAGTGTGTCGTGCTCAACTTCTTATATTTTTTTTACACTGCCGGTCCCAAGCCCGGATAAAGGAGGAGGGTTGCGTTAGGTAGCTGACAGCCAGCGTAAAACTTTGTCAGATCCTTATGAACATGAATCTTATGAATATACGTGCTAATGCTAGGGCATTCCCCTTAAGCGATGCGTTGCGCCTGCCACCGGGTGTCTCGAAAAATAGGCAAGGGGCGTCGCATCGCCGCCCGGATGCGACGATAAATACACAAGGGTTCCTGCAACAAGCTGGACGTGTGCGGGTAAAGAAGCTAGTCCAGGATACTAGACTTAGGTTAGCGACTTGGAACATAGGGACTATGACAGGAAAAGGGATGGAGTTGGTAGATACCATGATAAGAAGAAAAGTTAACATAGATTGTTTACAAGAAACGAAATGAGTCGGTGAGAAAGCTAGAGAAATAGAAAATACAGGATTTAAATATTATTACACTGGAAAACATAGAAATAACGGAGTTGGAATAATAGTAGATAAGAACTTTAAGGACGATATCGTAACCGTTATTAGGAAAAGTGATAGACTTGTAAAATTGGTATTAGGTGAAAACATAATTAATATTGTTATTGCTTATGCACCTCAAGTAGGATTAGATGAGCACACTAAAGTACAATTTTGGGAACAAATGGATGAACTAATTCAAAAAATACCCGTAGGTGAGAAAATCTATATAGGGGGAGATTTTAATGGCTATGTAGGAGAAGATCGTGTAGGATATGAGATAGTGCATGGAGGATATGGTTTTGGAGATAGGAACGACGGGGGAGAGTCTATCTTAGATTTTGCGATGGCTTATGATTTTGTACTAGTAAATACATGTTTTAAAAAGAGGCTTGAACACTTAATAACTTATAAAAGTGGAACGCATACGAGCCAAATAGATTTTTTCATTACTAGAAAAGGAGATCGATTAACGTGTAAAGATTTTAAGGTTATCCCGGGAGAGAGCTTAACCTCACAACATAGGATAATGGTGTTGAATATAAATATTAAAAATCAATCACGAGTGCGAAAAGTGAAGATTAACCCACGAACTAGGTGGTGGAACTTAAAAGAAGAGAAATTAGAACTATTTAAAGATAAATTATTAAATGAAGCAACATGGATACTGAAGAAGAGACTAACATAATGTGGAATAAGATGGCCACATGCATTAGGAGAATATCAAAAGAAATTCTTGGAGAATCAAAAGGCAAGGGGCCACAGTCTAAAGAAACTTGGTGGTGGAATGAAGAAGTAAAATATAGTAAAAATTAAAAGGGAGTGCTTTAAAACATGGCAAACAAATAGAAATGAAGAAAATTTTGAGAAATATAAATGGGCTAAAAAGGAAGTTAAAAAGTGGTAAAAGATGCTAAGTTAAAAGCGTATGATGATCTTTATACAAAATTAGGTACACAAGAAGGGGAAAAAAGTATTTATAAGCTTGCTCAATTTAGGGACAGGAAAACAAAAGATTTTAATAACGTTAAGTGTATCAAAAGTGATGATTCGAGAGTCCTAGTCAAAGATGATGAAATTATGGAAAGATGGAAAAACTACTTTGAGAGGTTATTAAATGGAGATAATGGGAGTAGATTAGATATAGAGGAATTTAGGACCAGATGGTATCCCTATTGAGGTTTGGAAGTGCTTAGGGGAGGATGGAGTATCATGGCTTACAAAATTATTCAATAGAATTTTAATGACTAATATGATGCCCGATGAATGGAGAAAAAGTGTTTTAGTACCTATTTATAAAAATAAAGGGGACATACAAAGTTGTTCAAATTATTGTGGTATTAAGTTAATGAGTCATACAATGAAACTTTGGGAGAGAGTGATTGAATATAGATTGAGATTAAAGACAACAATATCTGAGAATCAATTTGGGTTTATGCCTGGGAGGTCAACAATGGAAGCAATCTATTTATTGAGGAGATTAATGGAGAGGTATAGGGAGAAAAAGAAGGATCTTCATATGATTTTTATAGATTTGGAGAAGGTGTATGATAGGATACCCAGAGATATAATATGGTGGGTTCTACATAAAAGAGGAGTGACTCGCAGATATATTGATGTGATCAAGGATATGTATGATGGTGCGATGACTACCGTAAGAACATCAGCCGGAGAAAGTAATGAATTTTCAATTACGGTAGGTCTACACCAAGGTTCAGCATTAAGTCCTTATCTCTTTGCACTTGTTATGGATGAGTTGACTGGACAAATACAAGATGAGGTGCCATGGTGTATGCTATTTGCAGATGATATTGTTTTAGTGGATGAGACTAAGACATGGATTAATGCTAGGTTGGAATTGTGGAGAGAAACTTTAGAAACAAGAGGATTTAAAATAAGCAGAACTAAAACAGAATATGTGGAGTGCAATTTTAGTAGTAATAGGAGGACAAATGGAGATGTGGTGAAATTGGAGGGTCAAGAGATACCTAGAAATGATCATTTTCGTTATTTAGGATCGATTATCCAAAAAGATGGAGATATTAGTGATGATGTTACTCATAGGATTAAAGCAGGCTGGGTTAAGTGGAGAAGTGCTACCGGCGTTTTGTGTGATAGGCGTATACCTTTGAAGTTAAAAGGTAAATATTATAGGACGGCCATTAGACCCACCATGTTATATGGGACAGAGTGTTGGGCAACCAAGAAACAAAATGTGCAGAAAATGAGTGTGGCGGAGATGCGAATGCTAAGATGGATTTGTGGTAAAACTCGAAAGGATAAAATTATAAATGAACAAATTCGTGAAACGGTAAAAGTAGCTCCTATAGAAGATAAATTGAGAGAAAATCGACTTAGATGGTTTGGACACGTCAAGCGTAGACCAATGGATGCTCCTGTAAGGAAGAGTGATTTAGTTAGTATTGATGGTAACACAAGGGGTAGAGGTAGGCCTAAATTGACTTGGTGGGATATTATAAAAAATGACATGATGTCATGTGGTTTAACCGAAGATATTGCACTGGACAGAATGGAATGGAAAAATAGGATTCATGTAGCCGACCCCAAATAATTGGGAAAAGGCTTTGTTGAGTTGAGTTGAGTTGAGTTGAGTTACTCCCCTCCTTCCCCCAAACCAAAGGTGTACAAACCCCAAACTGTACACTAAACACTTTTACCCCCGCCATTCTCAGAATGTGAACAAGGAATGCATTTGATCACCCGTTTGGGAGGAGTGGGGTCATGAGTCAACTACACATCACGCGAGAGGTATGTATGATTTACAACTTGTGTTCCTGTTCAACATTACTCATGTTTCATATGTAATGCTAGAGGGCGTATGATGAATGATTGCCCCTTCCAGGCATTAGGTAAGAAACAAACCCCGTAATATAAAATTTTGTCCCTTTTGGTCATTTTACCCCTTTAGGCGCTATTAGAGTATGGAAAATGATATTGAAAGCTTCAAATTGCTATCACGATGAGGTCATGGTTTCGAGTGGGGTCATGTGCCTATTTGAATGTGTTATGGTTATTTAGTCGTGTTGTTTACGTCAAATTGCTATCACAATGAGGTCATGGTTTCGAGTCACATAATTGACATTAGTTGCAGGAGCATAATATAGTATGAATGAGAGGTTTGCTGGACTAGCAAAGACTCGCTGGGTTGAATATCAAAAAAGTTGCGATCTCCCCTCACAGCACACCTGATTCTCTTTACTTCGATTTTAGACCACCACCACCCCCGCCCCCCAAAAACCCACACCCACGCATACAAGAAAACACCAACGGAAGGGGTATAAAGGATATTGTATCGAGTTCAAAGTTATAATCCTGAAATTCCACACAAACGAGCCCTTTGGACTCCCCCGTGCAAGCTAAATAGGGGGAACATTGTGCCTAAGTCACCCTAACACGCATCCCACTTCAAATCTTGTATCTTGGGGGAATCAAACTCTAAACCGTGCGGCTAACCCACACAATCAAAGCTCGCCCTTACCGCTGGAGAAACAAAGGTGGATAGTTTGGATAATGCTAATATAACATAGATCAAGAGAGAAATGAAATGCTGTAATTAAAAATCGACACAACCAAACCATGTGTACCATCATCTAATGGAAAGAAAAATGAGAGACGCTTTGCTCTAAATATATTAACAGAAAGTTAATTAGAAAAATTATTTATGGAGTTAGGAGAAATCAAACACTTAGTTAGGGGTTGGGGATTGGGTTCCTAGAGATGCAGTGGGGCTTAATGGCGTTAGGCTTTGGAAAGTTAATTTTGAAGGTTGTCCAACCTTCGAGAATCATTTCAAATTTGTCACCACGCTCGAAGATATGATTAGGACTTCAATAAGATCACTAATGTGGAGACTGCCCTCTTATAACATTTTTCTTATGTTTACATTCAGTTTCTTCTTATCCCAACATGCCTATTGAATATGTTGCTTCCATGCAAGGGGTACGGTCTTGGGACTGATATTTCGCATGGCCTTCCAAGACTAGGGTGGTCGTAATTTTTGGAGTGCTTCACTAAGTTGATTGGACTTTGGCATCATTAGCGAGGATTTGAGGTCTTTTCACCATCTTCTATGAACATAATTTTTAATGGAAAAGCACCTTCGCGTGCTGTCATTCTTAATGTGGAACCAGACAAGTGGCCTCTAATCTGTGTTCTTTTTATATGTAAACTTGTGTTTTATGTGCAATGAATAAGTTGAAAGCATTGACCATCTCTTTTTTTGCAATGTGAAGTGTGGTGCAGACTATCTTTTTCGGGTTATCAATGTTTCAGGGGTAACGGCCTGGAATATATCATATCATTTGGCTGGTTGGCATTATCCATCTCGTTGTGGTACTAGGTTGTGGTTGTTGGCTCTTGCATATCTTTTTGGCGCATTTGGACCGAACAGTACAGCCTTTCAACTATTGGAGTCTAGGTCTAATAAGTACTAGTACTACTATAATTAGGAGTTTTGTCCACCCTATTTTTCTGGTCGGAAGGAAAGCCTACATGTTCCTAAAAGAACAATAATCATATTACTTTCATGATTATACATATTGTAACCTATGTTTATATCAATAAATTAGATCAAATGAATTTAATTAAATGTTACAATAATTTCAATTAATATATTTCTTTTCATACATATTTTCCCCATGCAGACATATGAACCATCCACATATTTCTTTTTTAAAACTATCCTCACATTCAATTTCTACGTTTTCATTTGTAAGAAATATAATGCGGAGCGGACTGCCCAGCTTTTTTTCTAAAGATAAAAAAAGTTGAGGAGATTCCTACTTAACTAAGGGTGCGTTTGATTACAAAGTTGGGAAATTGTTGGAAATGAGAAGTTGGAAAATGAGTGGGAAAAAGAAGTGAGTTTTTGGTCTTACTTTTTCTATTTTTCATGGAAATCAATTCTTTGGTTGGTGGATAACAAATATTTTCCACTAAAAATGAGGTTTTGGATGGAGCACTTGGTATATGCATGAATGTTATTCTTATATAACTTGTTTGCAATCACGGTACTACAAAGTCAAAACATGAGTCAAACAACTATTTTTCATGAAAAAAAATCCCATGTCAATCAAACACACCCTAAAAGTAAAACTGCTGGACATCTTCACTTATCAACTTGGATGTACTTTTTATTTGTTACAAAATTTCAAGGGTACTCTCTCAACACTAAAAGAAGCATTCCAAATATTAAGCAGAAATTCATACGCATTAGAGATAAAGAGTATACAGACCTTACACGCTTTCTTCATTTGCATCTTCACTCAATTTTGATTGAGAAATGATACTTTTGGTTTTCTCGAAACCCTGTCCTAAGGTGCATATCATATATCTATTTTGATAACTCCAAGACCAATTCACCTCTTCCATGCTGGCAGAGTCCATTACAGAGGTCGGATAAGATACTTGAATCAGGAACAATAGATCTTTCTAACATGTCCCTCAAAACTTGGACTGCTCCATCATAATCCTCATTTTGGCAGAAGGAGGATATTAACATCTTGAAAGTATGTTCATTTGGATGACAGCCAATCCTTATCATGCATTTATACAGTTCAAAGGCACGCTCAGAGTTTTTCCTGGTACACTGCCCTATAATAAGCGCAGAAAAGGTTGACGCATTTGGGACTAAGCTCTTCTTATCAAGGTCTTTAACAAGATATGCAGCTTTCTTCGTTTTCCCCACCTTGCATAATCCAAAAATCAACGCATTGTAAGTCAAGATATCAGCCTTAACTCCATTCCGTAACATCTCCTCGAAAAGCCGATTGCCCAACTCACTATTACCCACTTGGCCGTACCCATTAATCATCGTATTATAAGTTATAGTATTAGGAACCACATTCATGAATTTCATCTCACTAAAAAGCTTACTTGCTTCATGCAACTTACCTTCCTTGCAGAACCCATGGATAAGAGTGTTATAAGTAACATCACTTGGGCTAACCCCATTCTTCTCCATCATATTCTTTAACTTCATCCCACTGCTCACAAGGCCCTTGTTACAATATCCAGCAATCAATGTATTATAAGATGCAACATTAGGACTACAACCAATTTGCTCCATCTCCCTAAACACCTCAACAGCCTTTTCTAGTTTCCCCAATTTGCAAAAAGCACCAACAACCATATTAAGAGTGTAAACATTTGGCGAAATCCGCGACCGCTGCATTTCCTTGTAAAACCCCAACACCACATCTTGTCTATTCAAACTCATCAATGAACTCATATAAGCATTGCAGGACTCAACAGTTGGCAAAAAGCCATAACTTTTCATAACACAAAAAGTATCAGTGGCACACCTAAACTTGTTCAAATGAGCAAATGTTTTGAAAAGCAAGTCAAAAACTCTAGGTGAAGAATCAAACATCCTATATGAGTGAAGTATAGCATCAAAGAGTTTAAAGGGGAAATTGATCAAACCCAAATGAAGAATCTTCCTCAAAATTGAGTCTGCAGATTTAAATTTTCTGTTCTTGGTGAGAATATGGAGAATGATGGAATGGGTTTGGAGGGTATGTGAGTTGGGTTTGTGGAGTTGAACCCATTTGAAGAATTCAAGAGAAAGGACATGATCTTTTTGGAGCTTTAAGAGAATGTGGTTTAGTCTGAAAGGGGTGAGACCCAATAGTAGGTTATGGAGTTTAGACCAATCGGAGTGGATTAAATGACTGTGAGCTATGTTAACATAATCAAGGTCTTGCCCTTTGGGTTGAGGAAGGGTTTTGTGGGGTAATGGAATTGGGGTTTGGGTGGCAGAGTGAAGCAAAGATGAAATTCGACCATGTTGGCGGATATTCATGACAAATTTTGTTTGTTTAATGAGATTGGACAGCACTTCCAAACGAAAACCGTTAATGATCGGGGAGGGGAGGGTTTCATCTTCGTATGGGAAACACCAATAAACTCGACACGACCCATTCTGAGGTCAATTGAGAGTGGCGAAAGGACTTTGCTAATAAAATTTAGGGAGTGTTTTTGATACAACTAGTTGTGCCCACGTGCGTTGCACGTATAATCGTTTTCAGATATTAATCTTTCACTGTAAATCTGTGAAGGACAAAGTAATAAAAATACTTGTAACATATTATGTAGAATCTGTTTTGTTATAATATAACATAAAGTACCTAGTATGAAGCATCAATCATTACCCCAAACCCAAACATCCATTCAACTGTAAACTATACAAGATATTCCTGTTAATACTCTAAATCTATCATAAACGAACTCAAAACTCCCTACTCAAAAGCAGGAAGAAATACACTCAAATATGTATGTATATATAATCCGAATAAATATATCACAATGAAATTAGCTTGAAATGATTTATAGGAAAATATCATTAAAAAAAAGAAGTTAAAAAATGCTTCAGCAAGCAAATTCCAATTCGCAGTTATTGAAAGATGACATTTGATAAAAACAGTGTGTAATCCTAAAAACTGAAAATTTAATGCTTAAATATGTTGCTTTTGACGTTTGTTAGGATTCAAATGTTCTTCTTCCTCTTCAACTTTATGAGCGACGAACATGGATGACATTATCCAAAGAACCTTTGTACAACATTCTTGTTCCGTTACATAATCCAACTGATTGATTTATATTACGCAGAAGAATGATTGGACAATTATGTTTAAGTTTCAATGCGTGTGGTGGCAATCCATTCGGCATCAAAAAATTTAAAAATTCTTCTTGGTAATAGTTGTGCATGTCATCCACAGCTTCATCAAAGCTATTTAATGTCTTCGATTCTCCAGGGAACATATCAATCATCATATAATTGAGTGAGTCTACGTGCTCGTTTGTTGTTGCAAGTATTAAACAATTTTTTAAGTCCTTAAAGATTTTATTTTAAAAAAATTATTTCAAGTAAAATCCAAGCATGGGAGTGTTTTAAGAAAATTGTTACAAAAATTCTAATAGTTACAAAAATTGTTACAAAAATTCTAATAATTATAAAAATTGTTTTATAAAAATAAAAAGTCAGTAGTTCCAAAATAGTAACTATTAGAATCTTAATTTTTTTAAATAAAATCTTTAAGCACTTAATAAATTATTTAAAACTGTTTTTTTTGTACATTTTATTTAAAATATTTTATAATACGCTACCAAAATAAAATTAACACGACATGACACGACACACCTCAAAATCTTAATTTTACGTAAAATGAATATGACACATAGGAAAGTGACATGACATGATACAAAATCCATTTTTTTATGAAATGCGAATACGGCCCACTTGTCGTGTTGCATTTTAAGTGAGTTGTGTTAGTATTTGGTAAAAAATGAGATTTCGTGTTATGTCATATTACTTTTATAGGTGAAAATAAGATTTTGAGGCGTGTCGTGTCATTTTTATTTTGGTTGGGTTCGTGTTTGGTTAAAAAAATAATATATATTGTGGCGTTGCACTTTTACTTGGATCTTGTCCTTGTTTTGTAAAAAAATAATATTTCATGTTGTGTCGTGTCACTTTTCTTAGGATCGTGTTCATGTTTGGTTAAAAAAAAATTATCGTGTTGTGTCGAGTTTCTTTTATTTGAGTCGTGTTTGGTTATAAAAATAATTTTCTATTTAAAAAACAGTTTTCTATTTGTTAATTTTTTTCCCAATTTTATCTAAATTTTTTTTTTTTGAAAAAAACAGTTTTTAAATCTATCTTAAAAAAAACTTATATAAAAGTATCATAATAGTTTTTTTAAATAAAAAAGGGTTTCTAAAACTATCATAACAGTTTTTTTTAATAGTTTTTATAAAAAACAGTTATTTTTTAATTTAAAAAATAAAAAAATGTTTTAAAAAACTGTTTAAAATACTGTTTTTATTGAAAAAAAATTAACAAATAAAAAAATATTTGTTTGATCTTTAGAGCAAAGGGAAAGTTTGTCTTTTAAAAAGTAATTGGAGTGTTTTAAGAATTTTTCGAATCTTTCAGAAATAAACATGAATACAAATATGTTCAACTGGGAAATATATATGAATGCATAAAAAATAATAATCTAATAAGGTATGAACTTGGTAATTCCTCAACTTAAAAAATATATATAGTTTTTCTGAAATTAACATTGAATTTAGAATTATTATAAAACATGAATAGAACAACAATAAAATTGAAAATACAAAATCTCACCACAAAAGAGAGACAACATTCATGAATGAGATAGATATAATTACAAAAATTATGTATTTTCTTTCAAATTAACAAATGCATACTTTTGATGGCAAATGAAAAAGGAGTAAAAAATTAGAGAGAAAATTATGAGTATTGACCTTGTTTTTTGAACAAGAAACTATACAATATGAATCTGATGGGAAGATGAATGAACTTGGGCAGCTGACTTTTGATTTCTAAGGTTTCAAGATGAATGTATTTGAAAGTTTTGTTAGATGAATGTATTAGGAGGGGGAATGTATCAAGTTAAGATTCATGGAATGATTTTCATATAATGAATGTGTGGGTTCCAAGATGAATCTATTTGAAAGTTTTGTTAGATGAATGTATTAGGAGAGAAAATGTATCAAGTTAATAAATGTGTGAGACTAATATTAAGGGTATGATAGGAAATGTTAATTTAATGAGGGTAATTTAGTACTTTGAGAGTTGAAGAGAAACTTTCCTCTTTTTAAGTAGTAGAGATTTGAATAGTTTCATGACCAAGTGAATAATTTGCTCTTATGTTTTTAACTTAAGCCACGTATTAGTGTCATAATTAGTAGATAATTACAATAAAAAATTACACATAACCCATCATGGACCGTTGTTAGTCTCATAAAAAAACTTTTAAATATGTGTTTTGACTTACCCTTATTATTATATTGAAAGAAAACTACATTTTCTTCTTCTTTCGCAAATCAAAATTCCTAATAAAACCCTAGGGGCCATTTTAATTGCATAAATTATATGATTGTACAAATTGATCAATTTGGAATAAATAAATTAAAATATAATATATATATATATATATATATATATATATATATATATATATACACACACAGAGAGAGAGAGAGGGAGAGAGAGAGAGAGAGAGAAAAGCTCATATATATCATGATGAATCTCAGATCGCATGAACGCATCTCACCCCAAAGCGATTAGAACATTAAATCTCCCCTATCCTTTTGGGGGGATGCTAGGACATCGCATCCCCCCACGAGGGTAATGTGACACCCCGCCTAATTAAATGTCGGACGATCACTCCTTTATTAAATTAAAATCAAGGTGAACAGTTGGTTCATTCTTAGCATCACTGTCGTGAAAATAATTTTTTTCAAATTAACACCCTAATTAATTAAGCTAAGTGTCAAAACCATTTTTAACCTTTCTAACCAAATTGTATTTTTAAAGAAAAACTTATTTATTTAATTATTATCCACATTTTCAATAAGTAAGAACCATACCACAATTATCCTGGAACATAATCCAATTACTTTAAACATTCAACATTCAAAATCTCAACATTTAAAACTTAAAGTAAAAACATACATGCTGAATAAATCTCAAAGTAACAATACTAGAAATAACTGAAATACAAATGTCCCTCTAAAACAGATAAATAGTGGAAAGGGCGACACATGCCCAATAAGGAAAATGATAGAAGCGGAATCAAGTAAATGAAATCGTCTAAGCAAGTGGCCTGCAACTCCCACCTAAGCTGCAGCACGTTTCTTCCAAGGGATCCTAAGCAAGACGCCCCTGTGGCTGGGCACCTGTAATATATACATATATATACAAGAGAGAAAGAGAAATGGAAACGGGTCAGAGCCCGATAGTGTGTTTGATTTAAAATTCGTTTAGCAAGTATTTAAATTGATACAGGCCAATGCAACAACATATTAGTGCGACACTCTCTTGAGAAATTCTCACATCTCTTCTAATGTGCACTCCTATCGCACTAACCTTCCCAATGGTTTATCTCTTCATATATCACACTATCTTTCCCCAAGGATTTAACTTATCTTAGGTTATTCGCAGGATTTAAAATTGAACGATACAATTGTTTGAAAAGAATATTTCAATTAGTAACCAAAGTTCTCATTTTAACTTTATTAATCAATAAAGTTTTCCAGTGTCATATTATACTTTCTCAAAACAAGTATTTTCAATTTGAGTCATCAACCATGTCCTACATATCAAATCACAGTAGGCAGTTTCAGATTTCAGAATTTCATATATATATTAAATACTCGTAAAATATATATATCATAACAGCACCCCAAATAAACACAAAATTCTTTGGTTGATTCTCCTCTTTCAACCAAACCTTACCTATGGGCGGTGCATGTAGAGACTACTCACTACGTCCCGCTAAACATCGATTCTTCCCTTAAAATGTCTCACATTAAGTGACACATAATACTCTCCTTCCTTCCTTGTAGTATGCCGAAAGTTTCACCCGTGCTCTTCTCTCCACGAAGCGCACTTCTGGATCTCTTATACCATACCAACATCATCACCCTTTGTATGTGCAAGTCGCTCTCATACTTGCCTACTAATAACCCAGCTCCGAGTGTTCTTCATACTCATTTAATTCTACTCCATTCAAGGAATACTCTTCTTAAATGGCTTCCCACAGCCTTCCAATCAAGTTAGGACGTGCTATTCTAATTGCACACTTATGTATGGATTATCGCCCCTCATGTGACGTTTAATCCACTCTATCACTTCCACTTCATTATACTAGTCCCACAAACATATATTTCACACGTCTGTTACCACGTCCCTTCGACTCGGACTATTTTAACTGCAATTAACCGAGTTGTCCACATTCTTGCAACACCCCGACCGCCCTAGAAGAGCGAACGGCGGGCTACTCATCCGTAAAACGAACTAAATTCAACAAAATAGAAGGAATAGGGCATTCAAACTCCATGATGATAAAAGAGGAATAATAATTCTCAACCTTCCTCAGATAAGTACAATAATTTTCCCAAATAGGTACAACAACAAAAATAAATCACTAACGCTCTATTCATCAAAATAATTACAGGTCATCTCTTTTGTATAATATAAAGTTCTTTCGAGATAATCCATTCTAAAAATCATTCCAACTCTTTATTCACCTTGTGTTCTGTACGCGGTTATGACATTTGGGTACTCTCAATCACCCTAGAAATCAAAATTCTTAAATTCTCCTTATCATCGTTCCACCATTCAACTCGTGGGGATAACTTTCAATGCTTTCCTACCACAAAAATCCGGCTCCAATGACCTTAAAACAAAATTCAACTTCCAACTTACATACATAATTACTTGATCCCATTTCGACCAAGGTACCGAACACATGGAATAGTGACCAAACGTCTCCTTATTTCCAACCTTACGCTAAGTTTCATGCGTGGGATGTCTCGCAAAGTGAAATCCAAACAAGGAACCCCCCCCCCCCCCCGATACACTACTACCTAGCATTGTCGGTTATCGAAATCCGTTAGGTCCTCCGTCCATAGTATATACCCCTTTATTCCGTCCCTTGACAGAAAAGTTATAATTTCTCCCGTAATTATGCTTAACAAAGAACGTTTCACTAATTGCACTATTGTTCAGTATAGGTTGGTGGTAATAGCATTCCATAAACCTCGAATACATACACTCGGAATTCTCAAAATTCCTTTTTCTAACATTAGGGGTATAACTCTTAACTCCCACATCTCTTAAGGATAAATATAACACTGCACTCTTCCTATCACTAAGTCCGGAGTGCTAAACATAATATTGGGTCAAATCTTTTCGCTCAACGGTAAATCCCGATACATACTGAATCATACTGACAAAGTCTATACATACATTGGCATCGAATATATCGAGCCCACTATCTCCTCCGAAGTCTCTAGGATAGATAATATGAGTGCGAGTCCAACCTTCTTACAGGTAAAGCCTCGCCAAAACAAAACGAGTTGCACTAATGTAGCTACTCCGATAGCCTTGCAATAAATGCCCACCATCGTACTAACCATTTCTATAACGTTTTAACAAAGATAATATCATACTCGTGTATCGCATCACTACAACGAGTAGCCTCAATAAAGTATAAAACACTGTTAATATACTCATTCATCCCCCGCGGATAGCACCAAAGAAAAATCCCGCTATACTAAGGAAAAATATTCACATAATGGTAACATTTATAATGATATGCATTAAACTCGTCTCACATGCTAATCTAGCAATGAACAAAATATGGTGACTCGCTCGTGTCATATAAACACGCCGCATCCTCTAAGGATACAACTTATACTTCCATCCTGGCAATCGTCTTGACTGCACAAATGGTTTTCGGACGTAACACGTCTGCCCAAACCAAACCAAAATTATTTTTAATCCTCGTCCTTTACTAGGCACCGTATTCTTGTCCCTTTTTCTCACTTTGGAACATATTATCGCGAGCAATTTCACTCCGCACCAAAATACCTCAACACATAATCCACTTATCACCTGTCCTACTAACCAGGTTAGGATTGTCCTTCTCTCGGACTTTAGTAGACTCGATTCCTGTTAGCCATCCCGGTTGTTCCCTTAGCTTTTTAGGCCATAAAGATCATGTTACTATCTATAATAGTACTTACTGAATTTACCATCACTTGGTAAGAATTTAACTATCTGAAGCATTTAAATGGTTTTCCTGATGTGTATCCACATCCTTTTGTGGTGTTATACCACCACCGTTGTATTCAGTCTTATTCTCGACTAAATTCTTCGATTCCTTTAACTTCCCACACAAGGAGCATTATCATCTTTATTGACAAAATACAGCATTGTCAACCTCTGAATCAGCCGTCCATCAGAATTTCCTCCTTGAGTGTTATTAACTATTATTACGAGTTGGTCTCCCACTTGGAGTCGTTTTCTCCACTCGTATCTACATCTTTCGATACAAAATTTGCTAACGATTAGGATTCATATCCACAATTGGACTTCTGTCATGCCCTCCCGCGATGAGTTCAGAACCACGTTTGCTTCTCATCCTGAACAGTTGAGGAAGGAACATACGGTCAACACTGCACCTAAGGTTCTCCTATAAGCATAGCATTCCACTTTTAAAATTGGTGGTTGACTCCAACCATTATAATTTCGTCCCGAAAGCCAAGAATTTTTTTTTCCTAAATTTTCACTTTCAGTTTGCCACACTCCGTCCTATATTTAAGCCTTTGGATACTTTACCTCCTTTGGTAAACACATACAATTTTCGCGTTTCTAAAATTTCCCACTGACAGTCTCTACACGTTTTTGTAATACGTTGGGTAAGTTTACCCTCGCACCTCATTTGACTATAACAGCATTTGAAAATCATTGCTGCACCATAGTCGCCTTTCTAGTCGTGGCTTCTCATGCCATAATGGAGGTGACCTCGACTACGGTCATCATCCTCGGATATATTTCATAATCTCAACTGAGCCCTGCCTCCTGATGTACGCTTAACGGTCCTCTTCTGACATCCATCATCGATCGGCACACGCACACATCCGAACAAAATTATAATTCACTAATGTATACACATATAGCAGGAGAACGAAATCTCGTCAAAGAAATTGACAATCCTAAACATAGGGCTCTATAACAAACAAAGCAACGCTGAAAGCATAATAAGCCGTACAGATCCTAAGGACACTAGAACCTGATGCTCTGATACCACCTGTGACACCCCGCCTAATTAAATACCGGGCGATCACTCCTTTATTAAATTAAAATCAAGGTGAACAGTTGGTTCATTCTTAGCATCACTGTCGTGAAAATAATTTTTTCCAAATTAACACCCTAATTAATTAAGCTAAGTGTCAAAACCATTTTTAACCTTTCTAACCAAATTTTATTTTTAAAGAAAAACTTATTTATTTAATTATTAACCACATTTTCAATAAGTAAGAACCATACCACAATTATCCTGGAACATAATCCAATTACTTTAAACATTCAACATTCAAAATCTCAACATTTAAAACTTAAAGTAAAAACATACATGCTGAATAAATTCCAAAGTAACAGTACTAGAAATAACTGAAATACAAATGTCCCTCTAAAACAGATAAATAGTGGAAAGGGCGACACATGCCCAATAAGGAAAATGATAGAAGCGGAATCAAGTAAATGAAATCGTCTAAGCAAGTGGCCTGCAACTCCCACCTAAGCTGCAGCACGTTTCTTCCAAGGGATCCTAAGCAAGACGCCCATGTGGCTGGGCACCTGTAATATATACATATATATACAAGAGAGAAAGAGAAATGGAAACGATTCAGAGCCCGATAGTGTGTTTGATTTAAAATTCGTTTAGCAAGTATTTAAATTGATACAGGCCAATGCAACAACATATTAGTGTGACACTCTCTTGAGAAATTCTCACCTCTCTTCTAATGTGCAGTCCTATCGCACTAACCTTCCCAATGGTTTATCTCTTCATATATCACACTATCTTTCCCCAAGAATTTAACTCATCTTAGGTTATTCGCAGGATTTAAAATTGAACGATACAATTGTTTGAAAAGAATATTTCAATTAGTAACCAAAGTTCTCATTTTAACTTTATTAATCAATAAAGTTTTCCAGTGTCATATTATACTTTCTCAAAACAAGTATTTTCAATTTGAGTCATCAACCATGTCACACCCCAAACCCAATATCCATACTGATCATTCATTATTAGAATAATTAAATCATAATCTTGAGCCCATTGGAAATATAATTCGTCTATCCATATTTTACTGCATAATGTGCATAATCAACATAATATTATTCTTGTGCCATAACGAAATCAACATCATAGTCATAATTAGAGATTATACAATACTACGATTAACTATGATAAACTCAATCCATACTAAATCAATATATATAATGTATGAGTATATCAAAATCTTTAGTGTGACAACGATAAAATCTCCATACTTAAACCCCAGCTCTTCTAACGGTGCAACTCTCAAGTTATCGGTCATATATTATCCTAGCTGGCAGCGTACAAACCTGAAATTTGTTAAAATATAAACTATAAGAATTAAGCTTAGTGAGGTACTCCTTCCCTGCAATAGAATAACAATTCTATATCGAATATGTGAATATAAAATCTGAACAATCCTGCCCATTGGCAATAACAAATCCTGGAACATAAGTTCCAAATAATTCTGCCCATTGGCAATAACAAATCCGGGAACATAAGTTCCAAATAATTCTTCCCATTGGCAATAACAAATCCTGGAACATAAGTTCCAAATAATTCTGCCCATTGGCAATAACAAATCCTGGAACATAAGTTCCAAATCATTCTGCCCATTGGCAATAACAAATCCTGGAACATAAGTTCCAACAAATCATTGGATCTTTGTCCAATTCCAATCCTGGATCACAAGACCCAACCAATCCTGGATATTTTAATATCCAAACAAATCCTGAATACCGAAGTATTCAAACAAATCCGCTCTTAGAGCTATATTCATATTTATATATGAAACAAATCATAAGTACACTCACCTTGACAGTTTAACTGGCTTTTCCCTTGCCTTTATCCGGTACTTGTTCAATCAGCTCTTCTTCCCTTCCTATCATTCTTACAATATTAGTGTCATCATAAGAATATTAATAGTCCAAATAATAACTTCAATCATAACTCAATTCATAAGCATCATATTATTCAATTCAAATCATTCATTAAAATGAAGTCCCATCTAGACTCAGGTTCTGTTATCTAACATATTCAAATTACAGCCCAAGCCCTTTTTAATTATTCTTGGTAATTCAATCCTTATTATATCATGTTTCCAAAACAAAATACGGAACATCATTCCGAGTTTCCTAGAGCAAAATAAGCCTATTTCTTCATTACATAGCAAATCTGCCCTATAGGCTCTTTTATCGTTCATTCAACTTCCAGGAATTTCCATAATTTTTCTACATCATAAATTTATATGATATTAAAACCAACATCAGTAAACATATTTAACAATACAAGATTAAAATTTCATAATTTTCAGAGTTTATTTTCTATGTTAAGCAAAACATCGAACACATGGTAGGCATACTTTCACCCTTAGGGAAGATTTCATACCCGAACTTCAAACTCTCACCAAGGACTCATTTCTTGGTATTTTCCCATGATTTTCGTATATGTCATACATATGTAAGTCAAGGTTAATCCTCAATTTGAATCAATCAATTCCAGTAAGTATAGAGAAATATATCGAAGTTTGAATAAACAAGGTTCTTAAACAAAACAATCTCAAGGGTTTACACATTCAAGTTTACTTAAACTTTCATCTATCCATAAGTACATATCAAGACATGGAATTTTAGTAAACAAATAATTATTTCAATCATTTAAATAAGTAATACAAAAAAATAAACAAGATTTATGGATGGAAATACCTTAGGGGCTTTTACGTAATTTTTCTATGAATTTTTTTCTTCAATTTCTCCTCACACTTTCTTCCTAACTTCCTACTTCTCTTTCCTTAAGCATAAAATCTATCATGGCTGCATTTTGGCTGAATAAAGAGGTAATTCTAAGGATTTAAGGTCGGCCAAAGCCACCACCCTTCCCAACTAATGAGAATAAAACATTTGTTGCCATAATAAGACAAAATACTATTTAACGGATGGACTATTTTGCCCTTGCTTCGTAATTTTGGTATAACTTCTCACTCGGACCTCCGTTTCACACACCGTTTGTTTTGTTACGACCATAACTCACTTGTCTACAACTATGTAGTTTTCACCTCAAGTCAATTGTTATGTCATAAAGGTCAAAACTAGCCTTAAACATGAACATTCCTACCGAAACCTTCAAAATTTTGTATTTGTAACTAATTCGACATTTTATGCTTTTTGAAGGTAGGATTAGACTAAACATAATAAACTAACATCACATGTATTAATAACACACTAATGATATCACATAAGCTAGGCATGATTTAAGCATAATTAATCATAATTATATTCGGGTTGTCACAATTCTCCCCCTGTTAGGAAATTTCGTCCTCGAAATTGACATACCTTGGTTGTCCGAATCAAACAAATACGGATAACGCATTTTCATGCTATCCTCACTCTCCCATGTAGCTTCTTCCATGGAATGCCTTCTCCACACAACTTTCACAAGTGGGATCACCTTTGATCTCAATATTTGTTCTTTCCTATCGACGATAGCAAGCGGTTCTTCCACGTAGCTCAAATCTTCCTTCAATTCAATAGGTTGTTCCACCAATACATGTGAAGGTTCTGCTACATACTTTCTCAACATAGAAACATGAAAAACATCATGTAATCGAGCTAACTCTGGTGGTAATGCTAACTTGTAGGCAACCATCCCGACTTTTTCAAGGATTTCATAAGGTCCAATGTAGCGTGGACTTAATTTTCCTTTCTTTCCAAACCTCATAACTCCTTTCCATGGCGATATTCGAAGAAACACATAATCCCCTTTCTGGAATTCCAAATCTTTTCGCCGTTTATCCGCATAACTTTTCTGTCTGCTTTGAGCTGTTCTCATTCTTTCTTGAATAATCTTCACTTTTTCAGTGGTGACTTCAATCAATTCTGGACCCTCTATCTTCCTTTCACCAACCTCACCCGAACATATCGGTGTATGACATCGTCTACCGTACAGTGCTTCATATGGAGCCATACCAATAGTAGACTGGAAACTATTGTTATATGCAAATTCTATCAAAGGCAAATATTAATCCCAATTACCTTTGAAATCAAGCACACAAGCTCTAAGCATATCTTCCAAAATCTGTATTGTCCTTTCAGACTGCCCATCTGTCTGAGGATGAAAAGCCGTACTGAACTTCAAGTTAGTACCCATAGCATACTGCAAGCTATCCCAAAATCTGGATGTAAAAGTAGGGTCCCTATCTGAAACAATAGATACCGGTGCTCCATGCAATCGAATAATTTCATTAACATACAATCTAGCATACCTATCAACTGTATACGTAGTCTTAACTGCTAGAAAATGAGCGGACTTCGTCAATCTATCCACCACTACCCAAATCGAATCTGACCCCTTCTGAGATCGAGGAAGCCCAACTACAAAATCCATCGTTACATGATCCCATTTCCATTCTGGTATTGGCAATGGTTGAAGTAAACCAGTAGGTTTATGATGCTCCACTTTTACTTGCTGACATATAAGGCATCTAGCAACAAAATCAGCTATTTCATTCTTCATATTATTCCACCAATAATGCTCCTTTAAATCCCTATACATTTTAGTACTACCAGGATGCATAGTATAAATGGAATTATGAGCCTCATCTAAAATTTCCTCTTTCAATCCACCCACATTAGGCACACATAACCGCTGTTTATACAATAAAGTGCCATCTTTTACAATACAAAAATCTTCAGACTTACCATCTTGGACATCTTGTCGTTTCTTCTCAAGGAAAGGATCTTGACTTTGCAAATCATGAATATGGGTCGCTAACAAAGGCCTCACGCTTACATGAGCAAAGAATCTGTCCCCATCTGCTAGCTGTAATTCCACTCCCATCAATCTCAACTCCATAATATGAGCAACTCTAGCACATCGAATACAAGATAACCTGCCCGAAGCCTTTCTACTCAGAGCATCTGCAACTACATTTGCCTTTCCTGGGTGGTAGTGAATTGTACAATCATAATCTTTAATTAACTCCATCCACTGCCTCTGCCTCAAATTCAACTCCTTCTGAGTAAATAAATACTTAAGGCTTTGATGGTCAGTAAAAATTTCACATACCTCACCATATAGATAATGACGCCATAATTTCAAAGCAAACACAATAGCAGCAAGTTCCAAATCATGTGTAGGATAACTACGTTCATGTGTACGCAACTGCCTAGAAGCATAAGCAATAACTCTACCATGCTGCATAAAAACACAACCCAACCACTGGTGTGAAGCATCTGTATAAATAACAAAACCATCTCCACCATGCGGAATAGTAAGGACAGGTGCAGTTACCAACCTCTTTTTCAATTCATCAAAACTATTTTCGCAATCATAATTCCATTCAATCTTAACATCTTTCCGGGTTAGTTTAGTCATCGACAAGGCAATTGAAGAAAATCCCTTTATAAACCTCCTATAATACCCAGCTAAACCAAGAAAACTCCTCACCTCAGTCACATTATTGGGCCTCTCCCATTTCACAATAGCCTCTACCTTTTTAGGATCAACACATATACCATCTCCCGAAACAACATCGCCTAAAAATACAACTTGTTATAGCCAAAATTCACACTTGATAAACTTGGCATACAATTTCTTATCTTTCAACAGATTCAAACTAGTTGTGAGATGCTTTTCATGTTCAACCATATCACGTGAATAAATCAGAATATCATCAATAAAAACTATCACAAATGAATCAACAAAAGGATGCAGTACCCGGTTCATAAGATCCATAAATACAGCTGGAGCATTAGTCACCCCAAAAGGCATCACCAAAAACTCAAAATGACCATACCGAGTGCGAAAAGCAGTTTTAGAAATATCACTCTCCTTCACCCTCAACTGATGATACCCTGATCACAAGTCTATCTTTGAAAACACTTTAGCACCCTGTAACTGATCAAACAAATCATCTATACGAGGTAAAGGATATTTATTCTTAATTGTAGCTTTATTCAGTTTCCTATAATCAATACACAACCACATAGTACCATCTTTATTTTTCACAAATAAAACTGGTGCACCCCATGGAGATACACTGGGTTGTATAAAGCCCCTATCAAGTAAATCCTGTAACTGGATCTTAAGTTCTTTCAACTCAGCAGGTGCCATTCTATACGGTGCCATAGAAATAGGGGTTGTCCCTGGTGCTAATTCAATACTAAATTCAACTTCTCTTTCTGGAGGTAACCCTAGCAACTCACTACGAAACACTTCAGGAAAATCCCTTACAATAGGAACATCAACTAATTGTAAAGCCCCCTTCCTATTGTCAAGAACATATGCAATAAAACCCTCACAACCCTTACTCAATAATTTCCTCGTCTGAATAGTTGAAATGATGCAACTGGGAACAATTTTCCTTTCCCCCACAAATTTAAATTCAGGCTCACCAGGCATATTAAAAATAACTTCCTTACAGAAACAATCCACAGATGCATGATATTTAGATAACCAATCCATTCTGAGAATTATATCAAAATCAGAAATATCCAATGGAAGTAGATCTATAACTGTATCTCTAGACCCCACAGTCAAAACACAATCACGAAAACATATTTGACTACAATCATATCCCCCCATAGGCATATAAATACCCAACCCCACATCTAAACGAGTACATGGTCTATTCAGGTATACAGCAAAAGCATAGGACACAAAAGAATGTGTGGAACCAGGATCAATCAAAACATAAGCACTTCTATCAGTAACAGAAAGTGTACCTGTCACCACGTCTGGAGTAATCTGAGCTTCTTTCATCGTAAAGACTCGTCCACCTGGCCTGGAACCACTAGATTTTCCTTTACCCACACTTTTCACTGCACTGGAGATAACATTCTGCTTGTTGCTTCACTAGGTGCTGCTGGAGTCTCTGCCAACTGCGGACAATTTTTCTTAACATGCCCCACTTGATGACAATGGTAGCATTCCACTCCTTTAAGCTTAGGACACTCGGATTTATAATGCCCCTCCTCTTTACAAAAGAAACATGTAATAACTCTTGTCGGTGCCTCACCCTTTCCTGACCTCCTAACCAGATTAGAAGGTTCTCCACCCCTAGTATCTTTGCCAAATCTCCCTTGGCCTCTACCACTATATCCACCACCTCTCTGAAATTTATGAGGTTCCACCTTAACACTTCCACTCTCACCTCCCCTATACTGAGATGCGTCGAATCTACTTTTCTTAAAACTCTCTCTGCTCGCAACACCTTGGTTCATTTGCCTTTCTGCTATCGTGGCTTTGTTTACCAGAGAAGCATAATCTTCTAACTCATAAGTTGCCACTCTATTTTGAATAGGCCAAATCTGTCCATCTTGAAACTTACTACATTTATCTCCTTCATCCTGCACATACTTAGTAGCAAATCTAGACAAAGCAGTAAATTTAGCATCATACTCCCTCACGGACATTTTCCCTTGGGTCAAATTTATAAATTCCCTCAGCTTCTCCCTCCTATAAACTTTAGGGAAATACTTAACATAAAAAGCTTTAATAAACTCATCCCAAGTAATAACACCAGTACCTTCCATTCTGGGCACCAAATGGTTGCTGGCTTCCCACCAATATTTGGCCTCTCCTTTCAGCTTAAACACAGCTAGATTCACTTTCTGGTCATCTGGAACTTTCATAACTGCAAAGATGGTCTCTATATCTCTGACCCACATCTCAGCTTCTGTAGGTTCCACCGACCCTGAATATTCTGGAGGAATCAACTTCAAAAACTTCTCATGCATGGAATCCTTCATTTCCTTCTTTGCCTCTTTCTCAATCCTGGCCACAATCTTTGATTCTAGATATCTAGCCCGCTGTTCTGCCATTTGCGCCATATTTCTTTCTTCTTCCTCTGCCATCCTCATCATTGCTTGTGCCATTATTTGCATCTCTGTAGGCTGTTCTTGCTCTCTAGCCCTCCCAGCAACACTTTGCTCTACTTCAGCATTATCTGTACGAGAAGCTACTCCCTCTTCTCTAGGTTGTCCATTCCCAGGTTCCATCTGGAATAATCTGTAAAACAACAAAGTTCTAACAACCAATATAAACGGTTTATAATACTAAACTATTGGTTAGTACATAAACAATTCATAAATATCAAATCAACTCAATACTGCCATCTAACCGTCACACACGTCCAGAATTTATAACCACGCTCTGATACCACTACTTGTCACACCCCAAACCCAATATCCATACTAATCATTCATTATTAGAATAATTAAATCATAATCTTGAGCCCATTGGAAATATAATTCATCTATCCATATTTTACTGCATAATGTGCATAATCAACATAATATTATTCTTGTGCCATAACGAAATCAACATCATAGTCATAATTAGAGATTATACAATACTACGATTAACTATGATAAACTCAATCCATACTAAATCAATATATACAATGTATAAGTATATCAAAATCTTTAGTGTGACAACGATAAAATCTCCATACTTAAACCCCAGCTCTTCTAACGGTGCAACTCTCAAGTTATCGGTCATATATTATCCTAGCTGGCAGCGTACAAACCTGAAATTTGTTAAAATATAAACTATAAGAATTAAGCTTAGTGAGGTACTCCTTCCCTGCAATAGAATAACAATTCTATATCGAATATGTGAATATAAAATCTGAACAATCCTGCCCATTGGCAATAACAAATCCTGGAACATAAGTTCCAAATAATTTTGCCCATTGGCAATAACAAATCCGGGAACATAAGTTCCAAATAATTCTGCCCATTGGCAATAACAAATCCTGGAACATAAGTTCCAAATAATTCTGCCCATTGGCAATAACAAATCCTGGAACATAAGTTCCAAATCATTCTGCCCATTGGCAATAACAAATCCTGGAACATAAGTTCCAACAAATCATTGGATCTTTGTCCAATTCCAATCCTGGATCATAAGACCCAACCAATCCTGGATATTTTAATATCCAAACAAATCCTGAATACCGAAGTATTCAACCAAATCCGCTCTTAGAGCTATATTCATATTTATATATGAAACAAATCATAAGTACACTCACCTTGACAGTTTAACTGGCTTTTCCCTTGCCTTTATCCGGTACTTGTTCAATCAGCTCTTCTTCCCTTCCTATCATTCTTACAATATTAGTGTCATCATAAGAATATTAATAGTCCAAATAATAACTTCAATCATAACTCAATTCATAAGCATCATATTATTCAATTCAAATCATTCATTAAAATGAAGTCCCATCTGGACTCAGGTTCTGTTATCTAACATATTCAAATTACAGACCAAAGCCTTTTTAATTATTCTTGGTAATACAATCCTTATTATATCATGTTTCCAAAACAAAAGACGGAACATCATTCCGAGTTTCCTAGAGCAAAATAAGCCTATTTCTTCATTACATAGCAAATCTGCCCTATAGGCTCTTTTATCGTTCATTCAACTTCCAGGAATTTCCATAATTTTTCTACATCATAAATTTATATGATATTAAAACCAACATCAGTAAACATATTTAACAATACAAGATTAAAATTTCATAATTTTCAGAGTTTATTTTCTATGTCAAGCAAAACATCGAACACATGGTAGGCATACTTTCACCCTTAGGGAAGATTTCATACCCGAACTTCAAACTCTCACCAAGGACTCATTTCTTGGTATTTTCCCATGATTTTCGTATATGTCATACATATGTAAGTCAAGGTTAATCTCCAATTTGAATCAATCAATTACAGTAAGTATAGAGAAATATATCGAAGTTTGAATAAACAAGGTTCTTAAACAAAACAATCTCAAGGGTTTACACATTCAAGTTTACTTAAACTTTCATCTATCCATAAGTACATATCAAGACATGGAATTTTAGTAAACAAATTATTATTTCAATCATTTAAATAAGTAATACAAAAAAATAAACAAGATTTATGGATGGAAATACCTTAGGGGCTTTTACGTAATTTTTCTATGAATTTTTCTTCAATTTCTCCTCACACTTTCTTCCTAACTTCCTACTTCTCTTTCCTTAAGCATAAAATCTATCATGGCTGCATTTTGGCTGAATAAAGAGGTAATTCTAAGGGTTTAAGGTCGGCCAAAGCCACCACCCTTCCCAACCAATGAGAATAAAACATTTGTTGCCATAATAAGATAAAATACTACTTAACGGATGGACTATTTTGCCCTTGCTTCGTAATTTTGGTATAACTTCTCACTCGGACCTCCGTTTCACACACCGTTTGTTTTGTTACGACCATAACTCACTTGTCTACAATTATGTAGTTTTCACCTCAAGTCAATTGTTATGTCATAAAGGTCAAAACTAACCTTAAACATGAACATTCCTACCGAAACCTTCAAAATTTTGTATTTGTAACTAATTCGACATTTTATGCTTTTTGAAGGTAGGATTAGACTAAACATAATAAACTAACATCACATGTATTAATAACACACTAATGATATCACATAAGCTAGGCATGATTTAAGCATAATTAATCATAATTATATTCCGGTTGTCACAAACCATGTCCTACATATCAAATCACAGTAGGCAGTTCCAGATTTCAGAATTTCATATATATATTAACTACTCGTAAAATATATATATCATAACAGCACCCCAAATAAAAACTATGGTGCGGGCATACTCTACTATCCAATCCCCGTATCACTCGTACTAAGGGAAATACAAATTCGGAATCACTCTCGAACTGTATTAACACATACTCAAATAATATTGAGGCGAAGCATAGATTCCAAGTCTCTAAGAGGATGGCATATGTCTGCATCTCTTAGGACCGTCTGAACTATCACTGCGATAGCCTGTACCAAGGATATCTATACACAAACAATATGAGGCGAAGTATAGATTCCAAGTCTCTAAGAGGAAAGCACATACCCGCGTCTCTTAGGTCCGTCTGAACTATCATTCCGATAGCCTGTACCAAGGATATCTATCTTCTACGGTACAAGTCAATATCCCCCATAAATGTCCCATCGAGATAAGACTGTCCCAGCGCGGTAACCTCAAGGATAGCAAGTAGCGTGGGCATGTTTTTTTCACACATAGATAGCATATGCATACACAATCATATAACTATACTAATATTACCATATCAATATTGGATATATTCTCAAATCCCATAGTTACGACTTGTATCCATATTAGCATATTTTAGTAAACACTTATAACGGTTCGTTTCTAACCTTGATTCGGTATTATTCCAACGTACCACACAACTCTCATGGCTTTATTCTCCAAATTATAAAATTCAGTAGGTATACACATTTGCCCCAAAGTAACTCTCTTACGTGTCTCTCTCTTTAAATCATAAATTCACCGACCCTTATGTAATTATCCAAAAATACAATCTTTGCCCGACATCAAGGGTCCCAAAATTTATTCACATGTCCTACTGGTCTTCCCTATCTCCCAAAACATTTTATTAAGGATGTCCAAGAATTATTTCACATTAACTTGAATTTAACTAATTTAAAAAGGGAAATAGGAGTCTTCCAGGAGGGGTCGATCGATCGAGGTCAGGGGCTCGATCGAGCGAACCTTCGATCGATCGAAGCTCTGGGCTCGATCGATTGATCAAGCAGGTATTGCGATTTCTGCAGTTTTGCAGTTACGGGTTCTAACACATTTCTTCATCCAAATTTAATTTTTTCATTCCCAAACGTCCAAAGATTCATCCTACTAACATTATCTCATCATACTAAGTATTTTCAACGTAAAGCATGTGGATTTCTATCACTAAACATGGATTAATAGCCCAAAAATTTATATAATTATCAAGAACCCTAGAATTCTCTTAAACATGGTTCTAACAAGTATTTCCAGAAATTTCTTCTTATAAACATCATAATTTCGTGAGTAATTCCTCTACATGGCAAGGGTTTCCAGAATTATCAATTTATCCATCACTACATGCAATTTCCTAACTCATATCTTAGGTTTCTTCCATAAAAACTCATTATAATTGCTGCTAAACTAATATGAAAGATGCACCAACGGAATAAGCAAGATAAACACTTGCCTGGGATTTTTGGTGTTCTGATTTGCAGATGATTTTGGTGCGGTTACGTAGCCCGTCGCGCGATCTACGCATTGGTGGTGGTGGCGGTGCAAACGGATGGATTTTGGGCCTTGGGTTGCCTTGGAAGCTCTCTCCTTCCCTCTCCTATGGCCGTCACTTGTCTTTGGTTGTTCTAACCCTAGAAGACAACCTTAGACATCTGATATAACCCTTAGAATTTCGTGGGTTTAATTACCCATAATTGCGAAATGTCCAAAACGCCCTCCCGGGGTACTCATTAGGCCTATAAACGCCCCGAGACCCAAATCAAACCCCCGGGTATACTTTTCTGACTATCTCGACCCTTCCGGACGCGTTGGCCCACTCAAAACGACCATACGACCGACTTATAATTTATTCACTTTTATTAATCAACATTTAGTCCCGACACGACACAGGCGCGTCCCGACTTAAATTTCCATAATTGCCATTTTATTCACACGTGACAATTTTATAAAAATAAATCTCATATATTACTATACTCATCCAGTAACATTCAACAAATAACAAATTTCCAATAATTACTAACTCTCGTCACGCTAGTAAATATTTAAAACAACTTCCCGGATTAAAATTAAATTAATTTATCTCAATTAAATTTAATAAATCCCTAAATTTAAAAGCCATAAAAATACGGGGTATTACAGGTAATCATACATTCGAATAATCATTTCATTTTCGAAATTCCGAAGCTTCATCAAGATCGAATGCAAATTCCATTGTGCGATTTCCCCTGTATACCTGGGAACGCCTAGGCGCTTGTTCCCCTGTATTAGGCATCGGTCGACCGACATCGGCTGACCGATATTGCCTGCTTTTCGTCGGCTGACCGACTTTGCCCATTTTGGGCCGACTTTGCCTTGATTTTATGCATCACCCTAAATACTAGTTGGGCGGTTTGGGAATTACTGTAACACCCCGTACTTTTGGAGAATATGGAAATTCATTAAGTTGGTGATTTAGAAATTTATTTAATTTGGGAAATTATTTATATCGGTGATTTAGATTTAATTAATTTAGTTTAAGATTAAATCGTACGCGTGTCGTATTTCGAGGTGAAAATGAGATGATTTTATAAACTGACTCGAATGGTAATTTTGAGGTCACAGTTGGTCCCGAAAGGGTCGAAATAGCCGGAGAAGTGTACCCGGGTGTATAGTTTGGGTCTCGAGTCAATTGTAGACCAAACCGACACCTATTGAGGGAATTGTGGTCATTTAACAATAGAGGTGGGGAGACCCGCGAAATTTGCAAGTTATATCTAATGTATGAGGGCTTAAGTTAGGGTTGAGAATGTAGAAAAATAGAGAGGAACCAACTGAGAGAAGAGAGAAAGAGTTCTCAAGGCTTAAAGAGGTGATTGTGAAGGCTCCAAAGGGATTCTTGCAACAAAGATCAATTGGGAAGGGAGATTGAAGAGAATCAATCAAACACCCTCATCAACCATGAAATCAGATCCTAGCATAATCATGGCAAGTGGTTTATTGCAAATTTATGAACTTATAATACCCATGTGTAGAGCTTTATAAATAAATTGATTTTATTGAAAGTTCTTAGAGAAAAAGAATGATTTGATTACATGTTTGGGTAGGATTGCATGTAGTTGGTATTTACATTTATAGAGGATTGATATCAAATGAATTTATATTGGTGAATGAAGATTTAAATCTGGGTTTATGTTGTGTAATTATGAAGAACTCAATTATCTAGGGTTTTTGAGAAAGTTTAGATTTTGATGGTTCTTGAATGGATTTAATGGGGATCTGAGGATATATTTACGTTAAGAGTGATCCCTATACATTTATAAGATGTTTGGTTGTGTTGAGAGGGATTTCCACAAAGTGTAATGAATTTTGGATCGGACAGACATGGTGAAATAAGGAGGAAGACGACTTACACCTGTTCGATCGATCGATCGACTCAAGAATGTCGATCGATCGAATCCTTTACTCGATCGATCAATTGACCAAAGCTGATTTTGGATTATTTTGTTGGTTGAGTTTTATTTAAATTCCAATGATGGGGATGTTATTATACCTGTGGAGGGGCTTGATAAAGACCAGTAGGGGGTATAGTTAAGGTCTGTTATGTCATTTGAGTGTAGGGCTTGGAATATGGACCGGCGGGGATAAACCAATCGAGTCGCATGTCGAAAAGTTAGGATTTGAGTTACGGGGAGAGTCAACGTCAATTTAAGGTGCATACTAGTAGGTTAGAGATAGTTTAACTACTGCTATAAATAAAAGGGGTAGCAAGAGACCTTAGAGTTGGGCGAATACTCTAATAAATACGATAGTGAGATAAATCGTTAAATAATGAGTATGGTAAGTATGAGGGAGAAAAATACTTCGTACACGTGTTAATAATTGGGTTGTGTGAATACCTACTATTTTACATAAGTATTTGGGTTGTGAATGCCTATTGTGTGCCTCCTTGTGATAGGATTAGCAAGTTCGATAAGACATGCCAAACTATGCTTGATGAGACATTCTGAGCCTGGTTCGAGGAGACATTTCGAACCATGTTCGAGGAGACATTTCGAACTATATTCGATGAGACATTTCGAGCCAGGTTCTTGGAGACATTCTGAACCATTTGTCCTTAGTGTGTGAAATGGGGACCTGATAGCAGGATATGCAGTATTGGGTATATGTGTGTGTGAAATATATACCATATGAATAATCTACTTATGTGTGATAGTAGTAAGATTAGGTGGGGTATACCTAAGCAATGTTTTAAATCTACTCAGGCGTGATAGTAGTGAGATTTCTTAGTGCATATTTAAAATTGTACAAGCTACTTATGAGTAAGAGTAGTAGGAATCGATAAGTGTATATCTGAAATAGATGCAAAATTTACTTGTGTGTGATTAGTAGAGAAGGTAGGTAGTAAGAAGCTAAAGGAAAAGTAAGCGTGAGAACTTTATATTATAGTATTAATGATACAGTAAGAGTAATGATAATTACTAGACGTTCGGGAAGTTAACTAATGACTTAATGGAAATAAAGGGTAGTATGTAGCGTACTATATGGGTGGTACGAGTAAACTAGATTCGTTTGAATTTATTAGCTATTAGAGACCTAGTTATAGTGGGTAGCGTGACTAGGTGGGAACGTTAGGTGTCACTATAGATGAGAAGTGAGGAAACTCAAGAGAGTGTGCGCGATCCTAACATGTGTAATCAATAACTGATATTTATTATGATAAATTACTTGCTAAATATTTTCAAAATATTTTGTGTACTAACACTTGCTATCAAAATATTTTCAAAACCTTTTAGGTGTCCAGACACAGGGACGCCAGGGCTGATATTTCATTCTACGGACCCTCAACTGTTGTACATATGGATTTTAGCAGGAGTTTGAGTAGATATCTCATTTCTTTATTCCTAGATTAGGGATCTATTATTGGATTCGGTTATCATTTCGGGCATTGTTGCCCCAATTACTTTTAGTTTCAGTATTTGGATTTATTTACTTAGTAGTTGGATTATTCTTTACATTGTGGGTTATAGCCGATGGTTTATTTAGCCAGTAGTTTATTTATTTATTCACTTGTCCTGGATTTGATTGTTGTGAATGGCTCATATTATATTTCTGCATGGAGTTATTTTATTTAAATAAAAAGATAAAATTGGCACCGACTTTTTGAATATTAGTTGGTTAGTAAGTTAAAAAAAAAGGTTTTTGACGGTGATGCTAATAATGAACCAAACGAGACTCTTGTTTTAATTTGATATAGGATTGATCACCTGGTATTTTATTAGGCAGGGTATCACAAATGGTATCACAACGTCAGGTTCTTGTGTCCTTAGGATCTGTACGATTTACTACGACTTTAGCGTATCGTTATTTTGATATAGAGCCCTATTGATTGGACTGTTGAATTATCCTTGCGTGCTTACGATATCGTTCTTATACTATTGGAATTTTGTATAAATTGTGTACTTATACAAATTTGAATTTTATTTCAGAATCCCACCGAGGAGAGATTGATCTGAGAGGGCAGGTGCCACAGATGAGGCTAGGGAGGACCTTCAGGACCAGCAGGGACCCCCCCACCACCAGAGATGATTTTTGCTACTCAAATGGCGGTGATAGTGTCACAGGCTGTGGAGACAGCTATGAGGGCTATGGCAGCCCACTTCCCTCAGCCTCAGGCACAATAGCCCCCAACCCCAGTTATCCAGGCTCCTCCAGGGTAACCCACTTGGTATAACATCATAGAGATCTTCCAGAAAGGCCACCCGCCCGAGTTCCAGGTTGGCACGGATGTAGTGACGGTGTGTAAATGGAAGAAGAACATTCAGCGTGTAAGGACACAAATTTCCAATTGAGTCCATATATAGTTTTGGCTCAATTCCGGACAAAAACATTTATTCATAGGATAGTATTTATTTGTAATATTCTCAAGCCTATGAAGTATGTATTGAAGACGTAGCGGCAAAGAATTTAAAGCTTCATCAAAATGCCGGTTTGCGTGCCTCGTTTCTACGTCATCAACTAAGGCTCCATGCTCCCAAGGTATGAATGTAATTATATTTATATAGGATCTTGGAACAATATGTATTGGGTGTTAGGTGTAATAAAAAACTGCATTTTATTTTCAGAAAGAATCAATTAGAACTTTAAAATAAGTATATAAAAGTTTCTGGGCCAAAATCGAATTTTACAAACTTTCTGGTCGTTCGTTAGAAATGTCGTTCGAACGAGTTTTTTCATTCGAACCAGGTTTCGTTCGAACGAGTTTTTCGTTCGAACCAGTTTTCGTTCGAACGAGTTTGCCAATGACCCTAAACTGGTCAGTCGTTCGATATGTCGTTCGAACGAGTTTTTCGTTCTAACGAGGTATCTAACGAGATTCTAACGAGCCCAGGCTGGTCGCTCGTTAGAAGTCTCGTTCGAATGAGAGTCAAGTTCGTTCGAACGAGATGCCAGGGCGGGAACAGTTTTGAGCAGTTTTTGGCAGTTTTCTCCCACTTTCCCCACTTGGTTTTTAACCAACTTTTTCAAGACTTAATATGTGCGGGAAACACATTTTTCCAATTAACTTTTCCATCCTAATACATCTCCAAGAGAGAGTTTGAGAGATTATTTTACAAAAGGAAAATGTTCATGTTTGAGTGTTCTTCAACTTAAAGCAAAATCTTTAAACACTTAGTTTACACCCATTGTTGTTTATTCCAAGATTCTCTATATATACAGATATTTACTTGGAGTTTTTGGCACCGATTTTCTCTACCGAATTCAAGAAGAGACGTTTCAGGTTTGCTTCTACACCCCATCACAAAGAAGACTTTTGTTGAGATTCTACCCACACGGAGAAAGGCTCCATGCTTGGGTGACGGTGACCATATAAAGTCCCATCGGTGGATTCCGAGACCGCGGTGGTGTTCCGAGGTTGTCCGCTAGGAAGAGGTTTCTACGAGAAGAAGCGTCGAGGCTTGAGAGGGATCGAGTCAGTCGTTGTAAGTCTATCTATCTTGTAATTGTAATTCCATATCTAGTGGACTTGTGGCTAGGGCCGTCCGAGGTTGTTTCCCGTCTTGGGTTTTTCCTCGTACATCTCGGCGTAGTGTGATATTGTTTATTTTATCTTGCATCATAATTTAGAAAGCATGCTTAGAATAAATTCAAGATAAAAGTTAGTTTAATTATCACACTCATTTAATTTGGGACTAAATTAAATATTGGGTAAATTTGGTTTATTCAAGTCATTTGCTAAAATTGGTTTCGCCTAACTTTGGATAATTAAAAATTATGACTTAGGCAAATTCTAGGACTTGGATTTAATTTATTGGACTTAAACGGTTTAAGTGAGTAATAATTAATTTGGCGTGTTTCATTAATTATTCACTTTTGTTTATGTTAATTTTTGAAAGTTGAACCATCACCTGTTTTATAACGCTTCCGCATCATCTCTATTGAGTTTTATATTAAAAAGGAAATTAAATAATTTTAATTGGGATAATCACTTCTACACAGCGCCATCTGCGCATGTTAGATTGCAGCGAGGTTCAGAAATAGATGTTAGCTACCTTCAGATTAGCTGGAGCAACTCTACAGTGGTGGGAGTCGGTGACCACTGTTGAGGAGAGAAATCTGATGACGATTTCTGAGTTATGGGTGAGATTTGATAGCAAGTACTTTTCGTCGGCAGTGGAGTTAGAGATGAGGAAGAAATTTAATGAAGTAGTTCAAGGAGACTGTTCGGTAATGGACTACGAGGAATAATTCACTCTCCTGAATAATTTATGCCAGATGAGGTAAGAAATGAAGAAAGGAAGAAAGCAAAGTTCATGGGGGTTTGGCAAATAAGATCAGGCAGTATTTGATAAGTAACCCCACACTAGTGACATATACTGATGTCGTTCATGCAGCCTTACTACACTATTAGGATCATCGCTTCCATGCGAAGGGGAGCAAGAGAGGTGAGCCAAGCCAGCTAGACAAGGCCAATGGTGGTAGTGCCAGTGGAGCACCACCGCAGCAGATAGGTAGTCATTAGGGGCAACATTCTCAGCAGGAGAACTCTGCCAAGAGGTTCAGGCCTGGAAGTTACCGACCTGACGGGGGTTTAGGCAAGGCCAGCAGGGCCAGAGGAGACCATTTTCGAGACAATGTTTTATATGTGGCTAGCAGGGTCACAGGCAGAGACAATGCCCACAGCAGGACAAGGTTCAGCAACGGGCTCTGATAGCTCCAACACTAGCACCGGTCCCACAGCAGCAATAGGGTCAGATGCACTACGGATGTGTGTATAACGTCTGAGATGTACCAATGCCCCTAGCACCACAAGCACCACCCACAATAGAGGGTATGTTTCATATTCACTGGTTTAAAAGTACGATTTTGGTTTGATACTGGGGCCTTACCATTGTTTATTAAGACTAGTTTTGCACGAACCACTGGCATATTAGAGGTAGCCGGTAAACCTCTTATGAGTGTGGAATCACTAGTGGATTGTGGTGCATTGATGCATTCGATCTGTAGAGGAATCGATATTATATTCGGGAGACTAAGAAATATTTTAAATCTACTCAGGCATGATAGTAGTGAGATTTGTTAGTGCATATTTAAAATTGTATAAGCTACTTATGAGTAAGAGTAGTAGGAATAGATAAGTGTATATTTGAAATAGATGCAAAATCTACTTGTGTGTGATTACTAGAGAAGGTAGGTAGTAAGAAGCTAAAGAAAAAGTAAGTGTGAGAACTTTATATTATAGTATTAATGATAAAGTAAGAGTAATGATAATTACTAGACGTTCGGGAACTTCACTAATGACTTAATGGAAATTAAGGGTAGTATGTAGCGTACTGTATGGGAAATATGGGCAAACTATATTCGTTTGAATTTATTAGATATTTGAGACCTAGTTAGAGTGGGTAGCGTGGCTAGGTGGGAACGTTAGGTGCGCACTATAAATGAGAGGTGAGGAAACTCAAGAGAGTGTGAGCGATCCTAACACGTGTAATCAATAACTGATATTTATTACGATAAATTAAAAAACCTTATAGGTGTCCATCCACAGGGATATCAGGGTTGATATTTCATTCCACGGCCCGCAGCTGCTGCACATGTGGATGCTAGCAGGAGTTTGAGTAGATGCCTCATTTCTTTATTCCTAGATTAGGGATCTATTATTAGATTCAATTATCATTTCGAGCATTTTCGCCCCAATTACTTTTAGTTTCAGTATTTGGATTTATTTACTTAGTAGTCGATGGTTTATTCAGCCAGTAGTTTATTTATTTATTTATTCACTTGACTTGGATTTAGTTATTGTGAATGGCTCATATTATATTTCCTCATGGTGTTATTTTATTTAAATAAAATGATAAAACTGGCACCCGCTTTTTGAATAGTAGGTGGTTAGTAAGTTTAAAAAAAAAGTTTTCGATGGTGATGCTAAGAATGAACCAAATGAGACTCCTGTTTTAATTTGATATAGGACTAATCACCCGATATTTTATTAGGCGGGATGTCACAATTACCTTGACAACATTACCTTGTTTCTAGGCATCACACGACCGACATTTGCCTCGGTGCTAGTGATCACCTGACCGACGTTGCCTTATTTCTAGGCATCACCTTGATGACATTGCCTTAGTACTAGGCATCACCCGACCAAAATTGCCTTCCAGGCATCACCCGAACGACTTTACCTTATTTTTAGGCATCACCCGACAGACTTGGCCTTATTTCTAGGCATCACCTGACCGATATTGCTTGTTTCTAGGCATCACCCGACCTGCACTACCTTGTGATATTGCCTTGTTTCCAGGCATCACCCGATCGACATTCCTTATTTCTAGGCATCACCCAATCGACCTTACCTTGGTGCTAGGGATCATATGCGCGGGGTTCTCTTTCGAGAGAGCGCCGAGTTTTCTCGTACATGTGAGGTTCCTTCCTTGAATGAATTTTCTTGTTAGGCGTCGATCGACCGACTGTATCGTCGGTTGATCAACATTGCGTTGCATCAGCCGACCAACTTTGACCATTTTTGGGCATCAACTTGTCGACATTGCCTTATTCCGAGTCATCACCCGACCGAAATTAACTTATTTTTAGGCATCACCCGATCAACTTTGACTTGTTTCTAGGCATCACTCGACCGACCTTGCCTTGTTTCCACGCATCACCTTGTCGATATTACCTTGGTGTTAGGCCTCACCCGGGAGCGTGAGGTTCTCTCTCGAGAGTGCGTCGATTTTTCTTGTGCGCGTGAGGTCCCTTCCTTGAATGAATTTCCTTGTTAGCCATCGGTCGACTGACTGTATCATCGGCTGACCAAAATTGCCTGACATCAGGTGACCGACTTTGCCCATTTTTGGGTATCACCTTGTCAACATTGCCTTGTTATTAGGCATCACCCGACCGACATTGCCTTGTTTCGAGGCATCACCTTGCCGACATTGTCTTGTTTCCAGGCATCACCAGACCGACTTTTCCTTCTTTCCATGCATCACCTGACCGACCTCGCGTTATTTCTAGGCATCACCCGATTGAAAATGACTTATTTCTAGGCATCACCAGGAAGTGCGAGATTCACTCCCGGGAGCGTGTCAAGTTTTTCGTGCGCGTGAGGTTCCTTCCTTGAATGAATTTCCTTATTGGGCGCCGATCGACTGACTGTATCGGCACACCTAGTTCTTGGTTCTAAGAAACCTTTTCTCCAAATTTTTTTTATTTTTCTCTTGAAATTAACCTTATAATCAACCCGTATGCAAAATATTTATTCAAAATACATTTTATAGCTATTTTTATAAAATTCACAAAAAATGCTGGCGCAGACCCTTATAAATAAGGTTTTTGAGCAATTTTTTGTGGATTTTTTTAAAAATAGTTACAAAATGTATTTTGACCTAATTTTTTGAACATGGTTTCATTGGAAGATTAATTTGAAGTGAAAAATAACAAATGTGAAAAAAGTTTTTTAAGGCCTACAATTAGGTGTAATGTATGGATGATGTATAGAGCGTAATGTAGGTGAGCTTTCTCCTGTGTGTGTGTGTGTGTGTGTGTATAAAGAGAGATAGAGGGGGGGGGGGGATGAGAGAAAATGATAGTACGAGAGAACTATATGGAAATAGCTCATTTAAGACTATGTTAAAAATCAAAATTGTGCAATTTTACGTTTTTGGTGAAATTGGTTTATTAAAGTTTTATGAGTTAACCTTGATTTAGTTATTGAAGGGAAATATGGCTCCCGGGTGTAAAGGGACACAGTCAATCGAGTATCAAGGAAAAAATAATTTATAATCTATGAATATCACAACACGTTATAAACGATTAATTGTTATATAACTTTACTACCCAAGAATAAGTTCAAAATAGAGAGACCTAGATTTGTAGGACACTTGTACTTATAAATAAGGGAAACCTCACCCTATTTGGGGATATTGATTTGTATTTTGTACGCGGAGACTTGGACCCTCATCTAGCAGTTCTAGCACTTTAATCGCACTTTATTTTTCCCAATAATAAATAATTCTCCCTCCCTTCCACGTAGGTATTGGCAGGACGATTTGTCGAACCACATACATATCGTGTCATCTATTTTATTGCATTCATATTATTGGGGACAATTCATAATATTGTATTTATTATAGGTTGGATATTCCCTATAATTTGACGTCATATGTAGGAAAGTTTTAAATTCTTACCACTGTGAAACGTCAGCCCTGTAGCAATACGAGTGATAACCAATCTCATCATCCATATGCCAGAAGTGGTATCCAGTCTGAGGTACAAATTTTTAGTAGGGGCAAACTCTTATAATCCCTCTTCACCTCCCAAGCAGTCAAGGTCGAGGGGGTGTTCGCCCAGAAGATCTGGTATTCATCGCCGACCTCATACTCCAGTCTCTATGAAGAAAGCTTGGATTACCATGATGAAGAGATTTCTAGAAACCTTGAAGCCACCAAAGAAATTTTCCATCCCAAAAATATCACATTTGATGGAAAAGCAGATCCTACTCATCATATTAGGCATTATCGACAAACGATGTCCCTATGGAGTCACCATGACCATGATTCCCTTATGTGCGAGTTTTCCCTCAACTCTATGAGAGATCAGTCTTAAGTGGTGTGAGAAGTTGTCCCCCGTGTAGATTTCCTCATTCAGAGATCTAGTCGAACAACTCACAGCTCACATCATCACCAACATCAAGGTAGTCAAAGAGGTTGATTCACTGATTGCTCTCATAAGTAAGAAGGGAAAGTCGTTCAGACAATACATACAATTTTACTGGGGTTATTTAATAATATTGATAACAGCAACGAACAACTAACCATTTTAACCATCAAGTTTGGGCTCTTTAGATCGAACGATCTTGACTAGTCACTGAACAAGAAGTCAACATTAACTATAGACAATCTCGTGGCATATATTGAAAAGTATGCTAAAGTAAAGGATGCATTCCTCTCTACCGATGCTCTAGTCGGCTAGAGTTTTAAGTAGTCAAAGATGAATGATTCAAATAAGCCCAATCAACCCACTCTAGTGAAGAAATGATTGGGCTACGACATTACTATGGGATGTTCCAAGTCGTAGACCAACAAAAGTAATTCTCGGGCAATACAAATCTTCTTCAGGGAGCCTATCTATGAGTTGATTTCATAGATCAATGACAAGTCTTACTTTAATATACCGACCAAGATGACCAGTGATCGGAACGATAAGGATGCTACTCTCGAGTTTACCTATCACCAAAACCACGATCATCTTATAAAGAATTATAAGATATTAAAGAAACATTTGTAAGATCTCATTCAAGTCAGTCATATTAAGAAGTATATTAATACAACAAGTCTTTGGTCAGAATGAATTCAATGTAGAATAAAGATAATGGCCTCCCACCTTCAGGAATGGTCATAGCCATTCACGACTATACCGATCCTTTGTAGGGTATAAGGAAAAAACTTAGGAAAGGGTGAAGATTGCAACCTGAATCTAAGAAGATTTCCAAGTAGAGGTGTCAAATCCCTTCCTAACTAAAAGGAATAGAAAGACGTAGATTTTGAATGAGTAATCATGTTTACGAATGAAGACCCAATCGGCGTGAACATGCATCATAAGGACGTTCTGATCCTAACCCTGCGGGTAGCTAATTTCGACGTAAAAAGGATATTAGTTTATCAAGGCATCTTTTTAAAAATCATATACCGCAAATTTATACTCAAGATCGGCTACACCATTTAGCATCTTAACACCCAAGTATGACCATTGATCGATTTCGATGGAAATGTGGAGACCTCACTAGGGAAGATCAAATTTCCTGTTAAAGTCAGGTCGGTCAATCGCAGGATAGAGTTCCACAATATCCAGTCGAAATCTTCATACAATGTTATTTTGAGGAGAGGACGATTTCACACTCTGAGGGCCGTACCTTCATCTCTCCAACAGAAAATTAAGTTTCTCAATGATCTGGAAAATATGGAGATCGAAGGAGGCCAAACAACATCCCATAGTTACTTCATTGTAGCCATTAACACAAAGCAGAATTAGTCCAAGAAGAGTCAAAATAATAATGATTCGGAGGACGACCAACCCAAGTAGTAACCAAAGGGAGTTCAACCCGGGGTTGAGGAAATCGGACTGCCCCCCATCGAGCGAGTAATGGAGGAACTAATCATTGTTCCTACAGACTCATCCCAAATGAAGAAGACTTTTTTTATCGGATCAGAGTTGCCTACGGAAGAAGTGGAGCAACTCATTCACTTTTTTTTAGACTAACACCGACGTCTTTGCCTGTCAACCTTACGATCTTCTTATTATAAATCCATATATCGCATGTCACTGGCTACATGTGAATCCAATAGTCCAATTGATCAAACAAAAGCTAAAGAATCCAGGGCCAAAGAGAGTAAGAACTATGGAAAACGAATAAGAAAAAAACGCCGATAAGCAACCAAAAATAAGAGTTTTTTTTTAAATATTAGCAATTACGACAAAAATGGGATCAAAAGCATAATTATAGATTTTTAGTGACCCAAGACATCCCAAAACACCAATTCAAATCGCCTACCAAACCATCCCGAGCCATATTCCAAACTTTGCCCAGTGTGTGTATAGTATTCGCATTATTATTTCTAGTGCATGTTATTTTCATTTTATTTGTATATTTGTTCGTGCATTTTATTATTTTTATTTTAGTTTTTGTAATATTTTTGTATGTTTTATTATTTTATATGTTTATAATATTATGTGTATGTGTGTGTGTATATATACTAATTTTCATACACTCACACACACTCAAAAATTTCCCTCACATTATCTCTCCTTCATTACACCTAAAAAAGGCCCCAATTAACTCATCAGCCTTAACTATCTCTCTCCACCTAAGTTCAACCTAATAGCTCCCTAAACCCATTTGTCCACCTAACAAACTCGACCACCCAGCAACCACCAAACCACCTTTTGACGTCAGTGCTCCCCATTCCAAATACCCAACACCGCACCCTAGTAATCCCCTACCAGCGCCTAACCAACCGACACCATTCCCTACTCCTGTTCTACCTGACTACCTTCCTCTCTGATTCGGCGTAAATTCTTCATATTTATCCCCATAATATAGGTACTTTTATCGCTCCGTGAAATGAAAATTACAAGATTTTATCTCATATTATTTCTACTGACCCTTTTTTCTAATGCATCGATTTCTCTTACATTTTGTAGGTACTTTAAATGCTTAAATGAAAAAGAGAAATTGGACCAAGGACAGGAAAATCAAAAAGGAAAAATCAAGGGAAATTTTGTAATTGTATAGTCAGAATTCAGATGCGGGATCTTAGAAGAGTCAAAGACATTGAGCTCGCGAGCACATCGGAAGAAATGGCATCCAATTCCGAGATATGATTGGAAAGTTACTATTGTGTGAAGATAAGAAGAAGGCTAGAAATATAATTTTGAGAGCAAGAAAAGGGCAAGAACATGACGCAATTCATTCTTCATGAAGTTACATTATTGTGGATTGATTTCAAGTATTTTACTTAATAAAGTTTGCCTTCTCATCTTGTTCTTAATAAATATAGTTATTTTGCATGCTCTTTATATTTCTTTAGCGTTATAAGAATCTCTTGCATGCTTAGATATAATTTAATGATGATGATGACTTCATGCAACATTAAATTCTTGTTTAATCTTTATCGTACCATGTCTGGCTAGATTTTTAGTGGGTTGGGATACATGAACCCAACCTAAAGCATTATGCATGGATATAAAATTTATTGGTGAATTAAATAACCAAGTGAAACGTGATATTTTGTTAATGTTAACGTCGTAGGAGTTTTAACTCTGCTTGCCCTAGGTAATAAGAGTGTTTACGCGCGTATTGACAATCTTGTCACACACTATATTTTTATTCTTTATTATATATTGTGAGGGTTAAATCCCCCATATATGTAATTCTTGAAAGAATTTAAAGATTTCTTTTCAATTAGATGTTTAATTCTTGATAGGTTTTATATCTAGTATAATTACCCAAGGTTCGGGGGATTGTATTCCAATCCCATCTTTTTTACACAAGTTCACACACTTATTCTCCGGTCCTTGCATGTGTAGTTAATTTAGTTAGGAATTATATTTCATTCGTTTCAAGTAGAATATTTCTCAACAATCACCATATTTTCCTTTCTTTTTGTGATTCAATCATTAGGGTTATTCATCTTCCTTAGTATTCGTTACAAGAGATCATCTTAGTACCTGTGTTCAATACCCGATTTACTGGATTATTACTTGAGTGGCATGTTTACACTTGAAACGTATTTACACGCGTTAGAGATACATTTTAAGTCGCGTCAAGTTTTTGGCGTAGTTTTCGAAGACTAGGTAGATGTACTAGGTTAGCTCGAATTAATACAATAAGTTAACTCTAATTCTTAAAAAAAAAAATATATATATATATAATAATAATAATAATAATAATAATAATAATAATAATAGTAATAATAATAATAATCCAAAAACATTCATAAAATCAAGAAAATTACAAAAATCAGAAAATCCAAAAAAACATCCTCTCCATCCTTAAATGCAAAACACTCCTCATAATCCCATTATTCCCAGAGTACACAAGAATCCCACAGTCGATCTTATCTCTGATAGCCCATGCACCCCAAATGCACCTGCTTTCTGGGTTCCACCTCCTACACCGCCTAACTCCATCACGAGTCACAGTTCTAGAGCGTCTGGTGAGGAAGTCGAGTCAGTAAGTGAGCGCATAATGCCTGACAACGATAGTTATGGTACGGGTGATGGTGAGTTACCGTATCGCCCTATAAGAGACCTCTTATATCCCGAGCAAACCATCGCTCCGGGATGCATTATATTCCCGTATAATATAGGGCAATTTTGTTTTAGGAATGTGGTGATCCAGATTTTGCCAACATATCACAGTATGGAGTAAAAAAAGCCCTAACTCCACATTAGAGAGTTTGAAGAGGCGTGTGAGACTTTCATTGACCAATCGTGCACCCAAGATGTAGTGCATCTCAAGATTTTCCCTTTCTCCCTGAAGGATAAGGCTAAGACATGGCTTTGGTCACTAGCACCGAACTCGATAGCAACTTTGAGGGATATGCAGGTGAAGTTTCTCCAAAAGTTCTTTCTCGCACATTGAACAAACTCCATTAGGGATCAATTTCAAACATGTAGACAAAACGAGAATGAGCCATTTGATTGATGTTGGGAGCATTTCAATGAGTTAGTCAACATGTGCCCACACCACGATCTTGCGAAGTAGAGACTCATTTCCTACTTTTATCATGGGCTAAGCTTAAATTCCAAACAACTCACTGAGACCACGTGTGAGGGTGAGTTTTTAAAGTTAGACGCGGACGATGTGAAGGCCCACTTTAAGTTCATCACTGAGACTACAAAAGCGTGGGACACATCGAATCCAAGTACCCAACCCAATCCTAGATAAATGTCTACGGCTCCTTCTGCATCCAGTCTCTATCAATTAGATAAGGAAACTGAACTAAAACTCTAAATTAATTAACTAAAAAAGAGGCTATAGAACGTGGTAGAGGATAAGGGAGAGACATATCTAGCTCCACTCGAGCATTGAGAGAGAAGGTATGTGTTATTTGTGAGGCAGGAAATTCAACGATGGAATCCTGATGATACCCGCCTACAAAGTCATGCTTCAAGAACAATTTAAGGCGGTGGGAGCTTTTAAGGGTAATGTTAACGCCCCTCACGGGAATTCCTACAACCCCTCATGGAGGAACCATCCCGGTTTCAATTATGGGCAATTAAATTGAGCGATGAATTCGAACTCGCATGCTGTTTAACAACCGTCACCGCTCCCGCCTTTCCAATAGGCTCCACTTATGTAGTGCCTCCTTCCGCGCCTTATATTACCCCACCACGGAGGAGTCTTGAGGAAACTTTAAACCAATTCATGTAAATGGAATCATCAATAAACACCCAAAATGCTCAAACATTAGCTGACTTAAAGGCATTGATCGCTAAGATACAATCTATGTTAAGTGTCCAAGAGAAGGAAAGTTCCCCGCTCAAGGCCAACGACCTCTTCAAGGTTAAGACAATGTTAGTGCTACCCCTAACGCAAATAAAGAATAATGCAGTGCGATAACTACTTTATGTAGTGGATGGGTTGTTGACTTGTCACCTCGTTGACATGACGTCAAAATGACAAGGAAGTTTCACCGGCACGAAAGAGGCCAAAGATGCCCCCTTAAAAAGAGTGAGAATGATGACACAGTCGGGCCCAAGGTGGTTGTGAAACCTCCTAATACGGCTCCATATCCCTAACGGTTAGACCCTAACTCTAAAGAGGCCTCTTGGGACGATGTCTTAGATGTTCTTAAGCAAGTAAAAATTAATTTACCTTTCCTCGAGACCATAAAGAAAATTTTTGCATATGCTAAGTTGCTTAAAAACTTGCTCACGGTGAAACGAAGGCTAAAGGTAAAGAAAAATGTGTTCTTAACACAGAACATCAATTCGGTACTGCTTAGTGACCTCCCATCGAAATATAAAGATCCGAGTGCAGCAACCATTTCATGCATTATGGGAAAGAATCGAATTGAGAGAGCATTAATAGATCTAGGGGCAAGTGTTAACATTCTCCCCTACTTTATCTATAAGTAATTATATTTTGGGTACCTTAGGTTCACAATGATGACCCTCCAACTCGCGGATCATTCCGTAAAGATAGCTCGGGGGATTGTTGAGGACGTGATCGTTCAAGTTGACACCTTATACTTCCTGGTAGATTTTGTCATTTGGTACACGAAGCCCTCTTATTTCTCGAATAATCTTGTTCCCTTAATCCTTGACTGTCCATTCTTAGCTACGACTAATGCATTGATTAATACACAAAATGGGAAAATGCAACTCACTTTTAGAAATATGACTATCAAGACCAATATCTTCAACATCACTAAGCACGAGGGTAATGAGGGCGAGCTGCGCGAGATAGATCTTATGGAGGAGAGAGTACACGAACCTATCGAGGGGAACCATGCAAGAGAACCGTTAAGGGTATGTCTTGTGATGGCAAGTGAGAGCGATAATTATAACATTGATCAAGAGGTAGAGGAGGCATATTTTCGTAACGTCTATTGAGAGTGAGAGAGAGAGAGGTTTCAGAGATCAAACAAGAGAGAGTTAGGAGATATGAGCCTATATTTTGAGAAAGAACTCAGGCTGGTGGATTAGAATCTCAATGTCGAAGTCCAATCATTATTGGAATCTTTTTCCTTTTAGAGGAGAATGTCTAGAAAGATCGAATATGTAAATTCCTTCTTTATGACCATCTACCCATGTCACTTGAGTTTTCGAATGCGATCGAGGAGAGGGCTAAAGTTTCATCTGATTTAGAGCTCGATCCATGCATTCTCGAGTGTAAGGGGAATCTGGGTTTAACATTTCCTTCCAATTTTCATCGAGATATTCTCTCCAAGTCGGGATAATTATGCTGTAATTTTATTGGGCACCACGATGATTTCATTCAAATCATTCATCGCGAGCCTCGAGGTGTCCCACATACTTATGGGGATAATCCTCAATTATTTTCATTATTTATTTACGATGTGAGGAAGATGTAGACGAGGAGAGCATTAAACCCCGTTTATGAGGTCGGGTGAGTTTTTAGGAGAAGGAAAGAGGTCGTCGCGCCCCCGATGCATACATGGTGACTCCTGTTGTATCAGGTTAAGTCTTGTAGGTTAGGTTAGTTAATAGGTCTGTAGAGGTGGCAATTTAGAAAGGATAGGAGCACTGTTGCACAACATGAGAAAGCGTACGACGGTTCGTAGTAAGATTTTGAGGGGTATCACAGTAGAAATTGGGTATAAGAACCTTGGTTGCATTTAGGGACTTGGAAAAGAGGATTACTGACGCGACTGAAAATGTGTCTCAGAAATGCGTTCACTCTAGGCTCAAGTGCAAGCCTGTCGCTCAAGTAATAATCCGACAAGTCGGGTATCGATCCTCAGGGAAAAAGGGACAACGAAGTTGTGACGACGGGAAAAGACGGAGGAATCCTAACTTTGACTCTAAAAATAAAGGGAAAATGATTTGATTTTGGGAATGATTATAACTAAGTGCAAATATGAAATTATAAAAAGATACAATTACACTAAACTACCTAAAATATGATTGAAAAATAGTCCGAAACTTTTTATTTAAATGATGAGAAAAATAGGACGGGAATACAATCCCCCAACCCTAGTGTAGTGCGAATATAATACTAATCTTCAATTTATCTAATTGATTTGACCCAGAATTTAGTACTCCCAAGCATTACGTATACGAGGTTCAAGCCCGCGTCATACTTAATCTGAGGATGAGTAAATCAGTATCGCGATAGTAGCATTCGAATTGCACTCTAAATCATCGCGAGTACCCAGAGGCAAACGAGATATAAAGATCTACAATCGTTGTGCAACTACGCAATACGATCAAGGTCAATCATTAAATTTAGTGGTTTAATTTTATACACATGCACTAACACATCAGGCTGGGTTCATGCATCCCGGCCTTGGGAAATCTAGCCTAACATGTTGAAAATAATAGAAACAAGGATTAATGTGCAGGAACTCATGATTACTCTAAGGAAAATAATGATTCGATGCAGAAAAGAATTAGAACTAAAAATTACTCACTAATATTATCCAAGCAATAAGTGAAACAATGAAAGAAACATATACTCACAGAAATCACTGAATAAAATCTTCAATCCTTGAAATAAATCTGAAAATATTTACTAAGCTAGGGTTTCTGGAAAAGAAGAAGAAAAACCTACTAATTCTCCGTGTCTATAACAATACTAAATCGGGTCTTTTATACCCTACAACAATATCGGAAGTCAGCTGCGCTAGGAGTCTTTTTAGGAAGAGAAAAGATTTTCAAATCTCGAAGACCGGACCGGTCCGGGTCTTAGGCGAACCTGTCTGCCCCCAAGGCAGATCGGTTCTTTTTATTTTGAGGCGGATCGGTTCTTTTTATTTCTGCCTCCTTCAGTTTGCATGCGATCCGGGGTCTTTTGGAGTTTGGCAAGGCGGACTGGTCCGGGGTAGGGGCGGACCGGTCCGGCTATTTGACTTTTTTATTCCTCTTTGACTGCTCATAACTTTTGTTCCGCGATTCCGATTGAGGTGCCGTTTCTTCCTTTGTGCTCGTGAATGAGATGTCTTCAACTTCTCTTTAGGTACCTCATCCGAATTCTGTGTAGAAATTATGCTTTTGCCCTTGAGACCTTTCCTTCTTTCTTTCTTGATTCTACCGATTTCCTTCTTTCGTTTCTTGACATCAAATACCTGCAAAATCACTACAAAATACCAGAAACTCGGTGTACTCATTAGGATCAGTAAGTAGAACAGTTATGAGATAAATCCAACTCAATTACGTTGTTCGAGGTGCTAAAAGTAACTAAATCAAGGGATAAATTAGGAAGAATTTATGCCTAATCAAACCCCCCTAACTTAGAACTTTGCGCGTCCCGAGCAATGTAAAAGAATCCTAGCATGGCTCAACTCTTTGAAAATCATTTTATTGGGATAAAATATCTTTTTCGTGGGCGAGCGATTGCATTTAGCGTATGCAACAAGCCTTTAAACCCCTAGGTCACCCTAGTAGGACGAGTGTTGTCTCGTGAGGGTTTGCAGTGAATATACCCACAAAATTCGACACAAAAAAAATTCAAAATACGCAAAAATTGTGCAATTCAAACTTTTTTAGAAAAATAGTCATCATCAAGTCATATTTACAAGTCTCAAATCATCGTGCGTGTGTGCGTAGCCGGAAATATAACCGCCAATTTCCACCTATTGATCATTACGTTACTTGTCCGAAAATTCGTTTTGATTTCAATTTCTCATGGAATGCTCTCTCAAACGAATCACTCGGAATGTGGCTATTCTCTTGGTATGCGTGATATAAAGAGTAAATGTAATGGACGCAAAATCACGCATACACGTAGAATGACGAAAATTTCAGAATGATAGGATCTCATCAATGGGTTACATTTTTAAAAACGGGAACATTGCCTCTTTTTCGCGCATTCAATCTCTTATATTATCTTTTGGTGTATTAGCTCTCCACGCGGTAACCAATTTCGCAATTTAGACTCGGTTAGGACTTTTTCGGGTTTTAAGGTATATGGGGTAAAATGACAATTGTTGGGAAGGTTAGAATCGGAAAAGTCATTAATGATGTCCATTTGTGCTTTTTCCGGGCTATTGCTCATTTTTTTTTCATTTCTTTTCTTTTCTTGCTATTTTTGTTGAGCATATTTTTTTTTCCTTGCCCCTTTTTATGCACTTTTCGGATTTAAGTTCTGAATTTTCTCATTTTTCACAATTTCGGCTATTCCGGCTATTCGGGTTTTTTGGGTTATCAAACGAAAGAGACAATTTGTTTGGCTCAAATTGGGTTACAAAAGGGGTAATTTTTCGTTACTTTTTCTGGTCAATATTTTTGGGTGACAAACGAGGGCCTACTTCATTGCCCAAAATGCCAATTGCGTTACCATATGCGCTTCGAGATGAATTTAAGTTTAGAGATCAATTTGGCACGTTTTTTTAAAGCAATATTACACACATTTTTCAAAACCGATCAAAATGAAAGGATTGAGATCCTTGACAACTTTTTAGGCGCTGAAAAGAACTTTGAGTTAACAATTAACTCGGATTGATTTAAAAACTCGCAACACATGATAGGCTCGAATCTCACCGGGTTTGTTAATCTCCACACTTATTCGTTAAGTCGTCAATTTTCGCTCAATTTCGATCTTTGGTCAATTTTGGCTTTGTGTACGTTGAATTTTACAACTTGAGACTTCAATTCGACTTTTAATAATATTTTTGAAAATTTTGAATTCCAATTAAATATTTTTGGGTTTTTCAAAATTTTATGATTTTTTTGGAAATTTTTGGGCATTTTGGCAAATTTGTGAAGTTTTAGAAATACGCACTTGTGACCCCCCCTAACTTTGACTTTTGCATTGTCCTCAAGCAAAAAGGACTAAAATCTAAATAAGGCAAAATAATAAGTGCGATAAATAAAACAAACAAATGGGGAAAATGCAGCAAGACACTATATGACACTCATGTAGGACTCAAAAATACACTAACAATCACCCCATACGCGTCGGGGGCCGACCTCTCATCTCTCCACATACTCACCCGACCCCACTCGCGGGGTTTGATGCTCTCCTCGTTTCTCCCGTCCTAGGATTATAATCCAACAATCGGAACAAATTGGGACCTCGCCCATAGATAAAGGATATACCGGGAGACTCATCGTGACTAATTGGAAAGGGATCATCGTGATGCTGACTCAAAGTGTGGTCTACGTGCGCTGACTCAGAGGGAACACCTAGGTTTTGTTCAATTTTTAAGATGCATGGGTCGGGCTCTAAGTCAGATGAACCACAACTTTTCTCCTCACTTTCCTTCTGGGCCTCTAACGTTGTGGGTGGATTGTCACAACGAAGGAATTCATCAATTTTTGCTTTCAATTCACTTTCGTCTAAGTGACTACATGAATCCAATAGGGATTGGCCTTCAATAGTAATACTTTCATCCACCTGCCCGAATTCTCTTTCAAATTCTTCCATGCTCATGTCTCATAGTTCTCTCTCTCGAGTAGTGCCTACGTCCTCTCTTACTTGCTCGATTTCCAACTCCACCAGTTTTCTCTCTTCTAACCCCTCTCTCTCTCTTTCAATTGCGGTCACTACACACCTCTCCCCCACTTTTCTCTCATTGTCACAACTACCACTATTACTTGATGAAATAGGGAACACCGTAAACGGCTCTCTCTTGTGGGACCCCTCATTCTCATGGCTCGACACTAAGCAGGACCCTAGGGCATCTCCACAATCATTTTCCTCAAAGTAATTCCCTACGATCTCGTCTATGAAGCTCACCGCGTGAAGGTCATCTTCTTCCCCCGTATGTTGGACGACATGGAAGATGTTGGTCTCTAAGGTCATGTTCCCAAAGGTGAGTTGCATTCGCCCATTCCGAGTATTTATGATTGCGTTAGCTGTAGCTATGAAAGGGCACCCAAGGATGATGGGAACATGGTTGCTCGAGTTAAAGGAGGGCTCCGTGTCCCAAATGACAAAGTCTACCGGGAAGTAGAAAGTGTAAACTGGATGATCACGTCCTCGACTATGCCTTTTGGATCTTCACGGTTTGATCCGCTAATTGGAGAGTGACCTTTGTGGGCTTGAGGTTTCCCAAATCAAGTTGCCTATAGATGGAGTAAGGGAGGATATTGACACTTGCTCCCAAATCAAGTAAGGATTTTTCGATTTTGTTTTCTCCAATGATGCAGGAAATGGTGGGTGCACCGGGATCTTTGAATTTAGGTGGGAGATCATTGAGTAGAATGGAGCTCACATTCTGTGCTAGAAAGACATTTTTCTTTACCTTCATCTTTCTATTTACCGTCAACAAGTCTTTAATGACTTTTCCATAAGCTGGAATTTGCTTAATGGCATTGAGGAAAGGTAAATTCAGCTTAACTTGCTTTAGCACGTCTAGCACGTCATCACGTGGGCTTCCTTTATGGGAAGGAATTAGCCTTTGAGGAAACGGTGCCGCAGAGGGTGGTTTCACTACTACCCCGGGCTCACTGGCGTCTTCTTTGTCACTCTCATTCAAGGGGACATCTTCGGCCTCTTTCGTGCCGGGCAAAATCTCCTTGTCTTTAGGTACGTCTCGTGGGGGAGGTGACAAGTCAACTACTCTCCCACTACGTAGAGTGGTAATTGTGCTACATTGCTCAGGATGGTCATGGGGTGTCGAGCTAACACTCGTTTGACCTTGGAGAGGTCTTTGGCCCTGGGCAGGAAACTTGCCATTCTCCTGAACACTCAATGAGGATTGTATTTTAGACAGATTCACATTTATGTCGCCAATCAGACGATCATATGTGGCATTGGTTGCGGTCTGCCTTGCGATGAATTGATTCATGGTATCCTCGGGAGTTCTCCGCTGTGGCGGGATATAATTTCCTTGAGGTGGCGGTGCTTGCACATGTCCTTGCATGTGTGGAGCTTGTTGAAAGTGTTGTGGTGGAGGAGGGGCAACATGCGAAGGAGGGTTCATTGCGGCATGTTGTTTCCCATAGCTAAAATCGAGGTGATTTTTCCATGAAGGGTTGAATGAATTCCCGTGCGGGGCACCGAAATTACCCTTAAAATCTCCTACACCACTAACTTGCTCTTGAAGCATTGCTTTGTATGAGGGTATCGTCGGGCATTCCTCAGTTGAATGTCCCGCCTCACAAATAACACACACCTTTACGACTAGGTTTGGAATGGGTCCAGCTGGTCCTTTTCCATATATCTCGCACAGATCTCGAAATCCTATCTCAAGAGTCTCTAATCGGCTATCCGTCATAGAATTCTTATCTACATGGAATAGGCCGGATGCTGACGGAGTAGTGGTCGCTTGTCTATTTCGATTTTGAGTGTTGGGATCAGAAGTGTCCCAGGATTGGGTAGTCTCGGCGACATACCTCAAGTGAAGCTCAACATCCTGGGCATCTAAATCGATAAACGGACCACTTCCCATTGTTTCAACAAGTTGTTTGGAGTTAAGATTCAACCCATTATAGATAAAAGAGATGACTTGCGCTGAATCAAATCCATGATGGGGGCATGAAGCAACTAACTCGTTGAAACGTTCATAACATCGATGGAATGGCTCATTTTTAGCTTGTCTAAATGCTTGAATTTGAGCCTTTATGGAGATTGTTCGATGTGGTGGGAAGAATTTCTTGAGAAATTTCGACTGTAGCTCATTCCAGGATGGAATCGAGCTTGGAGGTAAAGTCCATAGCCAGGCTTTAGTTTTATCTTTGAGCGAGAAAGGGAAGAGTTTGAGACGGATTACCTCTTGTGTGCAGGTTTGATCATTAAGAGTATCATGCACGTCCTCAAATTCCCTAATATGGAGGTATGGCTTTTCAGAATCCATACCGTGGTAATGCGGTAGCATCTGGATCATCCCATTTTTGAAACGGAATTGTCCGGCATTATACGGGAGTATAATGCATCCCGGAGTGACAGTATGCTCGGTATATAAGAATTCTCTAATCGGACGGTATGGGGGCTCTTCCTCACCGACGGGTCCACTGCCGTGTTGTGACATCTCTTCCTCACTTATTGACTCGGTGTTCTCACTGGGCGTGCTCGAAGTGTGTCCTAAGAAGGGAAAGGGAGTGTTATCGGAGACTGAGTGCGACAGTGTGGGAGGTGGGATCCAGAACTGTGGGGCGTTTGGAGTGTGGGGACTATCAGGATTATACTCCACAATTGGATTTTCGTGAATGTTGGTTTGAGTATTATGGGGTGTGGGAGTGGTTTCAGAATTTTGCATTAAATCTTAGGAGAGATGATGGTGAATCTTTTTTTTTGTGCTTTTCGAATTTTTTTATGTTTTTGAATTTTTGGAATTTTTGGTCAAAGCTTTGGATTGACTCAATCTAATCCTAAGTCTACCTAATTCCCCGGCAACGGCGCAAAAAACTTGACGTGAATGAAAATGTGTCTCAGAAATGCGTTCACTCTAGGCTCAAGTGCAAGCCGGTCACTCAAGTAATAATCCGACAAGTCGGGTATCGATCCTCAGGGAAAAAAGGGACAACGAAGTTATGATGACGGGAAAAGACGGAGGAATCCTAACTTTGACTCTAAAAATAAAGGGAAAATGATTTGATTTTGGGAATGATTATAACTAAATGCAAATATGAAATTATAAAAAGATGCAATTACACTAAACTACCTAAAATATGATTGAAAAATAGTCCGAAACTTTTTATTTAAATGATGAGAAAAATAGGACGGGAATACAATCCCCCAACCCTAGTGTAGTGCGAATATAATACTAATCTTAAATTTATCTAATTGATTTGACCCAGAATTTAGTACTCCCAAGCATTACGTATACGAGGTTCAAGCCCGCGTCATACTTAATCTGAGGATGAGTAAATCAGTATCACGATAGTAGCATTCGAATTGCACTCTAAATCATCACGAGTACCCAGAGGCAAACGAGATATAAAGATCTACAATCGTTGTGCAACTACGCAATACGATCAAGGTCAATCATTAAATTTAGTGGTTTAATTTTATACACATGCACTAACACATCAGGCTGGGTTCATGCATCCCGACCTTGGGAAATCTAGCCTAACATGTTGAAAATAATAGAAACAAGGATTAATGTGCAGGAACTCATGATTACTCTAAGGAAAATAATGATTCGATGCAGAAAAGAATTAGAACTAAAAATTACTCACTAATATTATCCAAGCAATAAGTGAAACAATGAAAGAAACATATACTCACAGAAATCACTGAATAAAATCTTCAATCCTTGAAATAAATCTGAAAATATTTACTAAGCTAGGGTTTCTGGAAAAGAAGAAGAAAAACCTACTAATTCTCCATGTCTATAACAATACTAAATCGGGTCTTTTATACCCTACAACTATATCGGAAGTCAGCTGCGCTAGGAGTCTTTTTAGGAAGAGAAAAGATTTTCAAATCTCGAAGACCGGACCGGTCCGGGACTTAGGCGGACCGATCTGCCCCCAAGGCGGATCGGTTCTTTTTATTTTGGGGCGGACCGGTTCTTTTTATTTTTGCCTCCTTCAGTTTGCATGCGATCCAGGGTCTTCTGGAGTTTGGCAAGGCGGACCGGTCTGGGGTAGGGGCGGACCGGTCCGGCTATTTGACTTTTTTGTTCCTCTTTGACTGCTCATAACTTTTGTTCCGGGATTCCGATTGAGGTGCCATTTCTTCCTTTGTGCATGTGAATGAGATGTCTTCAACTTCTCTTTAGGTACCTCATCCGAATTCCGTGTAGAAATTATGCTTTTTCCCTTGAGACCTTTCCTTCTTTCTTTCTTGATTCTACCGATTTCCTTCTTTCGTTTCTTGACATCAAATATCTGCAAAATCACTACAAAATACCAGAAACTCGGTGTACTCATTAAGATCAGTCAGTAGCACAGTTATGAGATCAATCCAACTCAATTACGTTGTTCAAGGTGCTAAAAGTAACTAAATCAAGGGATAAATTAGGAAGAATTTATGCTTAATCAATTACCAACACTTAGTTTTTGTGAGTGGAAGCCAAATTTCGAGGGTCGACACTGATATTGTGAGACGATTCTCCTTGGTTGTACTACTAGATTCGGACTGGTTTGGATTTGCAGAAGGTTTTAGTAAAAACCGAACCAATTCGCCCTAAGGCTGACCCGGTTCGAATTTATGGGTAATAGATTCATCCTCCTCCCTTTTTTTCCATCCTTTCCCATTTCACTAAATTCATCCCCCCACCCTCCCAACATCGCCCAACCCTAAAAATTTTCATGCTTTCATTCCCTCCACCCTTTCCCACCCATCCATCCCCTTTTTACACCCAAAACCAATTCACCCCACCTATAAATACACCTCAATATCCTCCATTCCCTACCACCACTATCCAATCCACTTCTTCCAAAACTCTCCATGCTCTTGCATCCAATGGATTAAGATTCCAACGTCATCGTAAAATATGACAAAATCGAAATTCTCAACGACGGTGATCACACTTACCGTTCCGTCCAAGAGCGCGACAAGAACGCTGCCTTTTCTCCGCCGCTCGCACCATTCATATCGAGAAATAAGTGATTTGGAGAGAGCTACCCCACGCGATGATCGCCTTATTCTCCCCTCGGGGAGGTGGTGCAATTTCTTTGAACATCCCGAGGAGGGGGATTGGGTCGATGAAGTTCGCACATTTTATGGCACTCTCGTCAGATTGGACAATTCGGAGAGTGAAGCCTACGTGGATGAGATGTGAGTTCCTTTCTCTCTTGATCTTGTGATCCAAAAGATGCATGAAAAAGGGGTATGCATACCCCAACAATTTGCATACCCTAATATGGGTGTCCCCCTCTCTAAGGACGTTTGCATTGCTAAACTCGCACCGAATCGCGATTGGGTTCGCGACACTTTTTCGGTTGGAGAGTTAGACGAGCAGACTCGCTTGGCATTTTTTATCACACGTGGCTCAATCTTACAAACCTCAAACAACTCCGCTCTTCGAATCCGTCAAGCTAATTTTCTATATCACTTACTTGACGGGGGGGGGGGGGGGGGGGGGAGTGCCATCCACCTCGCCCTCACCTTTTGTGGAGAAATTGTGCATGCCGCCTACTATAGGAGCGGAAAGGTAACTATCCTTTATGCCCTGTTCATCACGTCCATCCTCAAGGATGCCGGGATCGAGGAGCTCAACACGCAACCCTGCCTCCCCAAGCCGATTAGGCAAACTCCATCACAAAGAGTGTGCGCCAAATGGGGGTCACTCATCATCCCCCACCGGTGGTACAAGGACGTTGAGATGGGGGAGGAAGATGTGGAGTATGATGAGGACGCCGACCCCGATTACGAGTTGTACTCTAATGCTATTTCCTACCGCATTGATGCTTTAGAGACCACGATGAGTGATTTTATTACAGAGTATAGAGAACATCAGAGGACCCAGACCCGAGACTACCGTATGGACATGAGCATGATGTTTCGGCTCCATGCGTACATGTATATATTACAACTGGAACCAAACACTCTGCTCCCGAGCTACTACTATAATCCCTACACCCGCGATACCAATGCTCCCGGTCCATCTTAGTGAAGCTATTGTGGTGCTTTTCTCTTTTGATGTAGTTCTTTATTTTTGCTTTGTACTCCATCTTTACAAGAACTATGTCATTCTATCCTTGTTCTTATCGCATTGTAATCTATCATGTTATTAATACAAAAAAAAGCATTTTGTTTATTTGCTCGATTTTATTACGTACTCTTCTTTCATTTTAAATTTTAGTCCTTTTTCATGAGGATATTGCGAAGTCAAAGTTAGGGGGTACACGTGCGTTTCAAAATGCCTAAAAAAATTATAAAATTTTAAAAAAAATTGAAAAATTTTGAAAAAGCCAAAAATATTTTTCTTCATAAAAAAAAATTGGAATTTAAATTTTTCAAAAAATATACTAAAATTTTTGTTTGAAGTCTCAATTTGTAAAAACTAAATGCACCAAGCTAAAATTTACCAAAGACGAAAATTGAGCGAAAATTGACGACTTAACAAATAAGTGTGGATATTTATTAACCCGGTGAGATTTCGAGCCTATCAATTTTTGTGAATATTTAAATCAATCCAAGTTAATGATTAACTCAACATTCGATTCAACGTTAAATACGTCGTTGAAGATATCTGAATTTTTGTTTTTATCGGTTACAAGAAACGAGCGAGATGTCATCTTAAAACGCGCTAAAAATATCTCTAAATGAAATTTGATCTCGAGAGGCATATGATAAAATAATGAGTAATTCGGATAAATGAAGTATGACCATTGTTTGTTTACTCCAAAATATTATTCATAAAAAGTAGTGAAAAATATCGTTTACTAGCCATTTTGAGCATAACTTTTTTTTTTTTTTCGTTTGATAACCCGAAAAATCCATTTAGCCCGGAGTTGTGAAAATACAAATCCATGAAGCAGGTCCAAATGGTGCAATAAAAAGCGGAAAGAAAAAAATAGAAAAATGCTCAACAAAAATAGTAAGAATTTAAAAAAAAATGTAAAAACACGAGAAAATAATATAAAAAGAAGAGAAAAATAACAAATGTCCAGAAAAAGTGCCAATAAACATCATAAGCAAGGAAATTTACCAACTTTGAATTTTTCAACCATTCCTATTTTTATCCAATACACCATATAACTTGAGAAAGTCATAACCGAGTTCGAATAACGAAATTAATTACCACGTGGAGAGCTAAGACTCGAAAAGTTAATAAAGGAGATTAATTGGTGCTGATAAAAGTCGATGTTTCCCATTTCTCAACAACCATGTTCTGATGATAAGATCTATATACCCAAATAATTTTTTCTTTCTATTTGTGTGCGTGTATTTGTGTTCCTTTATATTAACTCTTAATATCGTGCACACCGAGAGAAAATAGCCACAATCCAAGTGATTCATTTGTGAGAGCATCCCATGAGAATTTGAATCAAAACGAATTCTCAGAAAGTAAAGTAATGAATTAATCGGTGGGAGTTAGCGGTATAATTTTTGGCTTCGCACACACACACACACACACACACTATGAATTGAGATTATTAAATTAAAATTATAAGTTATTAGTTTTCTAGAATTTAAATTTTGTAGTTTTCAATTATTTTGATATTTTCTTTGAGTCAAAAAATGAATTTTGTGGGTAAATTCACTGCAAACCCTCTTGAGACATCATTCATCCTACTAGGGTAACCTAGAAATTTAACGTCTTATTGCATACGCTTAATGCAATCACTTGCCTGCGAAAAAGGTATTCTGTCCAAATAAGACTTTTTTATAAGTGTTTGACCATGTGATGATTCTTTTACATTGCTCGGGACGAGCAAAGTTCTATGTTAGGGAGGTTTGATTTGACGTAATTTCTTCATATTTATTCCCGTAATTTAAGTACTTTTATCGCTCTGTACGATGTAAATTATATGATTTTATCTCATATTATTACGACTAACCTTTTTCTACTAGTGCATCGAGTTTTGTTTATTTCTCTTACATTTTTAAGGTTCTTGAAAGCAAAAGAGAAATTGAACTAAGGACAGGAAAGCAAAAATGAAAAATTAAGGCCAATTTTGTAATTATACCACTACACCAAATCTGCCTAATTGTCACGGTCATTGACCTTGATAATTTGGACTTGTCAAGGTCAATGACCGTGACAATTCAGGGCGAGACAACTTTTTTTGTCACGGACTTGTCACGGTCATTGATCATGACAAGTTTGTTAGAATTGTCACGGTCGTGTTACGGTCCATGATCGTGACAAGTTTAGTCACGGTTAATAATCGTGACAAATTCTTGACCCTTTTTTTAAAATTGTCACAGTCATTGATCGTGACAAGTCCATGACAACAATCCTTTGTCGCGGACTTGTCACGGTCAATGACAGTGACAATTCTGGGAAGAATTTAAAAAAAATCTGCTGGGCAGTATGGCCACTGCCACTGCCCAACAGTATATTTGTACCTGTTATAGCAACGTTGTACATGTTCAAACATCATATATCCAAACAAACTAAAGATAATGCAAATATATATTCAAAATAGAAAGAATATACATGACGATATAATCTAAATATAATTCAAATGTAACTACTTATAAATAATGTCACTACATGTCTGGGGTAAATGTGAGTAGATGAGTAGGCCACACGATATAAGAATTGACACACCCACTAATATACATCGTGTCGCATTGTTCGTGCAACCACAATAGGGAGTTCTCCTTCCCGGGTATCACATGCGTGACGAGCACTTTGGACTCGATCTCTTGAAGTGCACGTCCATGAACTATTCCACCCTGAACGATATTCGGGTCCCTCAACCCTCGCCCTATCCGCTGGCCATCAAATACGTCCAATATGAACACGCTCGGTCAACCAATTGTCGACATCGGTCTGGGTAAGGGAGCCAAATAAGGAAGTGGATCATCGAAGTACGCACGTGTCGGTGATGAAGCAGCGAGGTCCACATCCTCATCATCCTGCGCCTCGTCCTCCCGCACCTCCTCCTCCTCCACCGCCTTTTCCTTCCCTTTCCCCTTACGGTCTCCGCCCAACGTACGCTTCATTAATGAGTACATATCTTGGACCGTCGCCTCCAAACGGGACAGCTTCACGTCATGTGAATCCACCATTTGAGCCAACCCGGTGTCGCTCGTCTCCAATCCGATGATCCTAGATTTGGCCACCCGCGAGCTCACCCCCCTTGTCCTCCCCTTGCGATCAGAGACAAGCACTTACTGAGTGCGTCTGTGTACAAAGACGCCTTGTCGGCATCAGACTGCGACTCATGCACTTTCTTAAGCTTTGCCTGAAACGACAAAAAGCACATGATTAGTAAAATAAGTAAACTAAAAAATTATAGCGTAATTACAAAAATTAAACTGTCGGATTACTTACAACCGGGGCCGCGACGCTCGGGGACACCTCCTTGTCCTTCCCCTTCTTCATCCGAAGAGCCACATAAGTATCGATCCAATGTGGCTTACCCCCAGGGCCACTCCCTACCCTCGAAATAAATAAAGTAAAATTAGTATCGGCCCCGCAAAGTAAAATAATGAAGAATAATATATTTCTGTAGTTATAGAAAAATTAAATCTTACCTTCATCCTATGCAACACCTTAGCGTAAGACGTCCGGCCGGAGTAGTGCACATCCGTCTTTTTTTCCCGATTTTTCCTCCCCGATTGGCGAGATGCCAATTGTCGCTCCCCGATCTCATTGTCAATGAACTTTTTCCATTGTGCCAATGAGATCGGCTCCTTGGGCAGGACGGATTCACGCCATTGGATAATGGACTCTCGTGTTTTCCCAAAGTACCGTGTCCGCATATTTTTCTTCCACGTCTTATGTTGCTCCCTCAACTGCTCCAAGACGAAATCGCGTAGCTTTGGATCCAAGTTGAATTGTTCCTGTCCAACAAATACAATGTTAGTTGCGAATAAATATACATATAAATATAAAATGAAATTGAAATTGAAATTGAAATTGAAATATTCATATTCATATAAATATATTACCTGTAGTGCTGCCCAAATATATAACTTGAGCTCATATGGAACCTCCTTCTAACTCATAAACCCCCGGCCGATGACCGTCTTTAGCAGTTCGAGGGATATCGCTAATAGCTCCGACTTTTTCTCGATGGTAATCCCAAATTTGCCATATTTGGGGAGCCTAGGGGCCGAGGAGCCCTCGTCGCCTCCACTACCACCGAGCCCAGACAACATCATCATAACCAGCATCATCATCCTCGCCTTAATACCTGAAGGAGACATTTGCTGTAAAAAAATGTTATTAGTAAAGATAAAAAAAATTAGAAGAAGACATGCAAATATGTACAATTACTACAAACCACCCCCCTCCCCCACCCCCTCCCCCACCACACACATGCACACGTACAAGTACACACACCACTCCCTGCCCCCCACCACACACACAATAATCCAATAATGATTAATAATGATATATAGTATGTTTCATTTAATTATGTCTTATTTATATTCAAATTCAATTATTCAAAAGTTGAAAAATCCCACCCCCATATGGACAATAATCCAGTGTTCATGCTACTTTTAAAACTAACCAACCTAACATTTACTAAACAAAATAATCCAACAACAATGTTAACAACAAATGTGTATCCCGTACTCCTTCTAATTCATCTACTCAATTAATTCATCTACTCAATTAAACTACCTTGCCCCCTCCTTCCCCCTCCCCCCCCCACCCCCCCCCCCCCACCTTGTCCCACCCCTTTCCCCCACCCTGCCCCCACCCCCACCCCCACCCCCTCCCCCACCACACACACGCACACATACACGTACACGTAAAAACACCACCCCCTGCCCCCCACCACACACACAATAATCCAATAATGATTAATAATTATATATACTATGTTATATTTAATTATGTCTTATTTATATTCAAATTCAATTATTAATAATTATATATAGTATGTTTCATTTAATTATGTCTTATTTATATTCAAATTCAATTATTCAAAAGTTGAAAAATCCCACCCCCATATGGACAATAATCCAATGGTCATGCCACTTTTAAAACTAACCAACCCAACATTTACTAAAAAAAATAATCCAACAGCAATGTCAACAACAAATGCGTATCCCATACTCCTTCTAATTCATCTACTCAATTATTAATTTACTAATTTACAATGAGGGGAAATCCTACTTTCATAATTAATCATATATTAATTTACTAATTTACAATAAGGGGAAATCATATATTGATTTACTAATTTACAATAAGGGGCAATCATATATTAATTTACAAAAAAATTTAATAATCAATCAATTCTTTACAAAGGACACTACGCGCACACACACATAGACACACACACACAGCCCCCCACCCCTACCCCACCACCGACCCCCATACCTTCCCCCACCCCCACCACACACACGCACACGTACACGTACACCCACCCCCACCACCCCACCCCCCTTCCCCCACCACACCCCCTGCCCCCCTCCCCCACCACACACCACCACACACATATACACATACATATACACACATATATATACACACATACACACACATATAGAAATGAAAGAGAAAGAGAGGAAACAATATACCTTAGAGAGAGAGAGAGAGCGTTGAAATCGCATATATAGAGAGAGAAAGAGGGAAACCAAAAAACGGTGGGAAAAAAAGAGCCTAGGAATTTTTTTACTGAAGAGATTGTCACGGTCATGTCAAGGTCCTTGACCATGACAATTATTTTAAGTATTGTCACGGTCATTGGCCGTGACAAGTCTGTGACAATAATATTTGTCACGGACTTGTCATGGTCAATGACCGTGACAATACTTTGTCACGGTCTTATCACGGTCAATGACCGTGACACAAAACACGTATTTTTTGTCACGGTCAATGACCGTGACAAGGGTGGCCGACTGAAAGGTGACATTTTGGCCATTTTGGTGTAGTGTACAGTCAAAATTTTGATGCAGGACCTAAAGAAGAGTCGATGACATTCAACTCATGAGCACATCGGAAGAAACGATATCCAATTCTGAGATATGATTAGAAAGTTACGAGTGTGTGAATATAAGAAGAAGGCTAAAATAATGATTTTGAAAGCAAGAACAAGAGGCAATTCATTATTGATCAAGTTACATTATTATGGATTGATTTCAAGTATTTTACTAATAAAGTTTACCTTCTCACCTTGTTCTTATTTATATAGTTCTTTTGCATGTTCTTGATTATTTCTTCAGCATTATAAGAACCTCTTGCATGCTTAGATATAGTTTAATGACGATGATGACTTTATGAAACGTAAAATTCTTATTTAATACATCGTACTATGCCCGACTAGATTTTTAGTGGGTTGTGATATGTGAACCCAACCTAAAGCATTACACATGGATATAAAATTTATCCGTGAATTAAATAACTAGTTGAAACATGATATTTTGTTGATGTTAACTTCGTATGTTTTTTAACTGTATTTGCTCTAGGTAACCGGAGTGTTTAAGAATGCGGCGCGCGTATTGAGAATCTTATCACGCACTTTAATTTTATTCTTGATTATTATTGTGAGGGTTAAATCCCCCATATATGAAATTTTGAAAGAAGTTAAGGTTTTCTTTTCAATTATATGTTTAATTCTTGATAGGTTTTATATCCGGTGTAATCACCCAAGGTTCGGGGGGTTGTATTATAATCCCATCTTTTTCACACAAGTTCACACACTTATTCTCCGGTCCTTGCATGCCTAGTTTATTTAGTTAGGAATTATATTGAAATTGTTAGAAGTAGGATATTTCTCAATAATCACTATCTTTTCTTTTCTTTTTATGAATCAATCGTTAGAGTTCATCTTCCTTAGTATTCATCACGATAGATCGTCTTAGTCCCTGTGGTTGATACCCGATTTTTTGGATTATTACTTAAGCAATCGGTTTACACTTGAATCGTATTTACACGCACTTGAGACATATTTTGAGTCGCATCACTCCCTTCCCCCCGATCACCTATTTCCATGCAGTTAATCCGACCACCCAAACAACCCCCCAAAACCCATCTCCCTTTACCTGATAGAAAACCTACCCCCCGACCACCTGTTGTCAGTAATACCCGAACCTGATTGAACCGATACCATCCAACAGAACTCGACACCTAAGCTACCTAAACCCATCCCTTATTCTCTCTCTCTTCTCTTTCTCTCTTTCTTCCATAAAGAACCAAACAAACCCATATACATATGTATATATGTATGTTTCCACTTATGTATATGTACAACGTATGTATAGTGTGTGATGTGATTCCAAATAAATCACCAAGTCACATCACACCTCACATAATATCAACTTTCCAATTTGGTCCCGACAATACCCAACTTACTACTATTAAACCTTACCCATTTCAAACATAATCCACATGAACCCATTTCCCTCACCTCACATGATCCTCATAACTACCCTTGTTACCCCAGAAATAAATGAACTATTTTTTAAAAATGCCCTCATTTCCCTCACTTATATATATTAAGCTTGGAGGCATTTTTCATGGGAACTTATATTGTAAAATTCTAGAGTAGACAGATAAAGTTACATTTTATAGTGCTTGATATAGTTTTTCTTAGGGTTTATTTGGGAGGAAGATACATTGTTGTAATTCATTTTTTGAGAGATTATTGGGAGAAATTTGTAGAAAGTTTGAATGTTAATATTATTTGAAGAGATTGTTGTGAACATTTTTTTGGACACCTCGATTTGCAATCGAGGTGTGGGTAATTTTTTCCTGATTATTAATGGCACATACTTTACATAAGCCATTGACTTCTCAAAGTCGTGGGTGATTTCCTAAAAATCCTGACTTCGGTGATAAGAAAACCCTAAACCTCTTATAATCGTAGGGGCACTCCTATAAATATATAAAGCTTAGAAAACCATGGACTTGACCATCTATGAAAAGTACTTTATATATCTAAACATCTTTTATCAAATCCCCCATTTTTTCATTTATGCCTCACTCCAAAGGTCGAAGCTAAAGGTAGTTCCGATAGAGCCTTGCATCAAAACCCTAGGATCCTTAGATTGAAGAAATCCACTTTACATACCACATTATAGGTTATTTTACCAACCAAATTTCATGATTGGCTAAGTTGGAAGCATACACATGTAGAGATTTAAATTATCTTTCCAATGGTTATACCACACTTCAATTAGAGTCACGAGTCAAAAGTTATGAAAATAATATAAAACTGCAATAAAAGTGAAACTGTGGATTTATATCGATCGGTCAAAGGCCTTTTGGTCCTTTAGCCATTCGGTCGAACTATTTTTATTACTTTCTTCCCTCTAAAATTACTCAAAATGGCCCTTTGACTGAAAGTTTAACCCCTTTGACAGAATGACTACCATTTGACCGAATGGTTAACTAATTTTTACAGTTATCCCCTAATCATTACAAAATCCAGCTTATCTTCTCCCTAACCATCCACGTGCCACCCTATCCAAAACCAACGGACCTCCTACTTCGATCGACGGTAAAAGGACTTGCCCAAATTCCTATAAATAGAGGTCCCCACCTCCCATTTCGGGCATCCCAAAACTCGAATATGATCCAGTTTTCTAACTTTTCTCTCCACTGAGCGTGAGAGATACTCGAGCTCATTCTGAAAGTCCAAAGGAAGCTTGTACTTTATAAAAGTCGCTTTCCCCTCAAAAGGAAAGCTATTATATCCATAAAGTCACTTTTGAGTCCCCAATAGAGTCAAACCTCTACATAAATTTTGTAAAAGTCAACATTTCTTAATGAAGCTCTGCCCAACAGAAGAAAGAAATTTCGCAAAAGTCAACACTTTTAGACGAAGCTCTTTATGGTGAAAAATAACTAAAAAAGGGGGACACTCCCCCGATAAAAGGTCTTTCACCGCGAGGGTAAAGAACCTCTGCCTAAATTTTGGGGCGATACCCAATATATATTATAATAAATTGTACATATCTGCATATTTCATTTAGTCCATCTCCCGTTTAGGGGACCGTGTATGCAATTTACAGTGTTTATATTTTAAAACCATCGTTTTTAATCCAGCACCTCTATTCGTGTAATGACTTGACATGATCATATGTTAAAATAATGCTAATAAAATGCCACAACGACTATTACAAAACATGAAAACATACTTTTAAAAATAATTCTAAGGAAAGTGTCCATGAGTTGAGTCCGTCCAAAATATTGCATCGAGCCAAAGTCTAAAATTTGGCTACTCCCACCACTTCTCCAAATGAATAAAGCCCGTCCAGGCGGTGACACCATGAGTATGTGTTTTTATAGTAAATACTCATAAGTCATCGGCCTTTGATTATACATTATTTTAACATAAAAATATATTAATCCAACATAACAAAAATATTATATAAAGGAATAGGCTCCATAAATAACGTAATATTGTATATTTTATACCCGACATCCCGTTGTTATGCCCGTATATATGCCTCGTTTGTTGGAACTACGTTGACTTTGATCCTAAGTTTCCTTGGGTAAGCACTATACCGAACTAAAATGACAAGAAGTAATGTAAAAGTGCAAAGTCAATAAGTTGTAAATATAAGTCTTGAAATGACAAAAGTGATGTTTTAGTGCAAAATGTCATTTTTATAAAATTGTTAGACTTATGAATAAACTTTCAGAACTAATAGACTTAGTTAAAACAGTCGGATTTTAGACTTAGTTAAAACTGTCGAATTTTATGTGGAGTGATATAAAAGGTGCAAAATCAATAAGTTAGAACTATAAGTATTAAAATGACAAAAGTGGTGTTTTAGTGCAAAAGTGTCATTTTTATAAAATAGTTGTACTTATGATTAAAATTTCCAAACTAAATGACTTTAGTTAAAAGAGGTTGATTTTATGTGGTGACAACTCACATTTTTCAAAGTAAAGGTGAAAAGTAACATTTTGGCAAAGTATATAAAACACAAGTTTACAGATGTGCATGACTAATGAAAAGTACAATAAAATGTGTAAATAGGTATTTGAATTTAAAGGTTAAGTTTCATAAGATATTGTAATTAAAGTTATTTTCAGAAAAAAAAAATACCGAGTCCATGGTAAAATAAAAATGGACTTTTTATAAAGTGTGAAACATATAAGTAAAGTGCGTTGGGACTTGTCTCGTCCCGAGTATTTGGCCTCATGGATCGATAAAAAGGAAATAAAGGAAAAAGAGTTAAAAGGAAACAAGAAAGAAAGAAAGGAATAAGGGTTACAAAGAGGTAACAAGAAAAGTCACTCGGAGTTGACTGAGAAATTTAAGGGAGGCCCGGAGCTTTGGGTGTGGCTTAATTCTTAGACCCCAAAAAACTAATCAATAGCATATTCCGACATGGTTGAGTCGGTGAAAGGTCACATAACACTCTTGGATTAGTACCCAAATTAAGAAAGTGAAAAAGTAATTTTGATAATGACGCTCATCAATGTAAATAAAAGTTTATGAAATAACTTGACAAAGTGCGAAAATACGTTAATGGTTAAATTAATGGGCTACGAGTATTGTTAAAAAAAGGATCAAGTGTGATTGGGCTTATCGCTCAAGTACATGGTCAAAACGCCAATTGCATATCACATTGTATTTTGCTTTAGAATACTTAATCAAATAATGGATGATTTCATAATTGCTAAAATATACTTAAGCATTTACGCACCAGTAGAGATTTGTTTACTATTTACTTTAAATGTGTTATTTAAATGAAATTTTGATTACGCTATTTGGAACTGTTTTGAAGCATTTTAAATTTGGTTTGTAATAAGACAAGATGGTGTGGACTTTCTTAAATTATTATTTATTTTCTGAAGTTGACAAAACTATTTTATTTCAAGTCTTATTATAAATTTCATAAGTTAAGACATCATTTCATTAAATAAATTAAATGATTTTTTTTTGTAAAATAAAGTCTTTATTATAAAATAGGATTTTCATAAATGAAATCAAAGTATAAAAAGGTCTTTCGCAATTGACACCCAAAAACGGGCCATCACAATTTGGTATTAGAGCATAGGTTACATGTGTGTCGAAGAGTACGCTTACGCTTCGTTTTTATTTTAATAATAGTTATATATATTCTATCTATGCTAAGGTATTAGCTCATTTTGGTTACACTGACGGTAAGTGTAATAATTAATTATTAGAACGAAATTAAATCCTTTGATGTTCGGTTTTGAGTTTGAAAGATAATTCGTAAGGTGAATTTGAGATTTAATTTTTTTTATAAACGAGTAAGCCATTAAGATTTTGGGGTTTCTCATCTTAACTATAAATAAGTTTGGGTTATAGAATGTTATGCCACCAATGATTGTGTATGAAATAATTAATAGTATTTGTTGATGCCAAAAGTTATCCACCTACGTGGACTAATTAGAAGTAAACACGTGTCCACTTACTTGGAAAAAATCCTAGTCAACAGATTATAACTCTGCCGACTAACACAAGGAATGCCAACCAACACGAAGAAGGCCGATCAATAAGACAATGAAGCGTCATCATACCAAGGTTCATATTACACGAGGTTTATACAACCAATCGTCACATTTATTATTGTTGATGCAAAAAACTAGATTAGGCCTAATTAATCGATCACAGATAAAAATAAGTAAAATAAATAATACACAAGAATTTTAAAGTGGTTCAGCTCAGAAGAATAACCTACGTCCACCGTTCTATATTGGTGGTCTTGAGTTTTTTTTTCCGATCCCCTTGCAATGAGGGTGATATAATGTATTTATATCCCAAGAAGGGTCTTGATCATTGTCATGTGAAAGGATGGAATGCCTTCATTTGTTAGGCATTTTCATCAATACATAATGAGAATTAAATATATGAATACTGTCGCTTCATTGGCAATACAGGCAATAAGACTGTTGGTTGTACATATTGGATTTTCGACTGTTGGTCGGGCTTCCCACTTGGTCGGGTAACCTTTTTGATCGAGCTTTTTTATCATACTAACTTGGACTTATTTCACATTGGATGACACGTGCTGGCTTGTAATTAGTCCACGTAGGATGGTAAATTTTGGTATTAACAGAATCCCCCAATGTTTCTTACTTGGAGTTGATGCGAAAGTGTGGAATATTATGTTTCACCACTAGTTCGGGTTATTTGGTTTAGCTGCAGACCTTCCAGACTTGTGAAATTTATCCATTTGATTGTTGATTTTTTAGCGTAAATGGCAATTTCGTAAATATTTCAAATTTTAGCGAACTTTTATGGGGTATCTTCGTCTTTTCCTTTGTCATCCGTCGTAGACCCAAACATCATTCTCTTTAATCATTACTTTGCCCAGTTTTCAATGCGTCTTATAAAAAGGGCGGTAAAAACTTCAATCATCTTTTACCTCTTGCTTCTAATTCTGCTGCTGTGTTCTTTGCTTTCATGCGATCGTTTTCTTTTCTGTCTTCAGTTCTTGTTGAATCCTTAAATCTTTGTAGAATTTTTTTCTCTTCTTCTTTGTTTTCTTCATCATGGTTTACTCTATCGAGTCACTTGATAAGTTTAGAATCGATTTTAATATTCCATCTTGGGTTGTATTAGAACATCCCACTTTTCCTTATGATTTTTTCTCTCTTGCTGAGGGTCATTGGTTCCCCTCCATCTTTATTGTTGAATGTGGTTTCACTTTTCCTCCCAATCCCTTGTGATTGGAGTTTGGTCAATATTTTGACATTGTATATGCAAGAGTGGCTCCTAATATGTGGAGAGTTGTAAATGGAGTTTATAGGTTAAATCAAATTTATGAAACCCATATAGGGATTTCAAAAATTATGTTTTGTTATAAATGGGTGACAGTGACACTACCTTTTATTTAAAAACTAGGGCTGTTAGTAAAGCTTTTGTAGTTAATCTCCCTGATTCTAATAAGAATTATTTTGATCATGGGGTCATTGTAAAAAATTTGCAACATGCCCCTTTAGTTAGAGGTGCTAAATACCAATGACCTAAATGTTCGCTCTTTGGCAATGGAATAGGTTGTTTTATATTTTAGTAAATTTGCCCTATTTATGTTTGATAAAATGTCATACTGACTGTTATTTTATAAATTAATTTGCAGTTAAGCAAAAAAGAAAGTGCCCTAAAGAGAGTGAAGTAAATTTGAAAGAGTTAAAGTTTATTTGGGGTCTTCATAAGGTAGTTACTGAAGAGCATGTTAGGCCTGCCTCCTATCTGCTCCAGTATAAAAACATTGTTTCTTATTTTATTACCAGACCTACTGCCTCTCCTGCTCTGGTAATTGATCTTGAACAAGAGGTTGATGTTGATTTTGATACTCCTCTGTCTGAAATTATGAAGAAGAGGAACTTTCCTGACCTTTACAGCGGTAGTGCTTCTAGCTCCCAATCATCTGTTGAAGGAGCCAAGAATAAAACAGGGAATATTATGAAGCCCCCAACCCCCAAGGGTCCAGTCCCTAAAGATCCAGGCCCCAAAGACCTGGCTCCTAAGGATGTAGCTCCCAAAGAGGTTGAAGTTCCTTTAAGGAGACTTAGGAGAGGTCTTATAGATAAGCAAGTCGACCAGGTGACCAATCAACTGTCCTTGGTTGATTTACCCTCTTCTGATGTTGTTCCTCCAATGAATATTACTCCTGGTTTGTCTAGGAGGTTGATAAAGTCAGGTACTTTTCCAGACCACAGGGGGTCGATGCCAAGCTCTTTAGAACGAGGGTCTCTGAATTGGCTGCTCAAAACCTTGCATCATTAAGTAATTTCCATTATCTTAGTTTGGTTGTCATTTATATTCCTCATATACTCACTTTTATCTTCATCTTTTGTAGTTTTTGATACACTTCAATAATATGCTGGAGAAGGATGATGCAATTAAAGTTGCTTCTTCAAATAAGGTAAATGAAGCCTTGTCTAGTTTGAAGAAGTCTCTATTTGAATCTCAACAGGCCCTGGAGACCGAGAAAAGCACTTGGGCAGAGAAACTGAAGACAAATGAAACTGCTCATCAAACGTCTGATATAAATGCCCTTTAAGCGGAGCACAGGGCCAAGGAAGTTGGGCTCCAAAAAGAGGAAGCTAAGTGCAAGAAAGTGGAAGTTGAGCACCAGAAAGAGGAAGATGAGCGCAGGGCAAAGGCCACTAAAGAGCTTGTATCCTCTGCCAGAGCTAAGAGAAAGTCTTATGTGAAGGGTTCCTTCAGTGCTAGTTAGGACAAGGGCTGAAACAAAGCTAATTCTGCTACTTCTACTCAGATTGAGTATGTAAAGCAAAAATATTTCAGAGATGGTTAGGTTGCTACCCTTCAAGAGTTGAACACAAATGGAGACTCTGAACTTTTTTAGAGGTATGTCCTTGGTCCCCTTCTAGTCATAGAGGATGAGGTTGAAGATTAAGCTGCCTCTGAAGAGTCTTTATTTGGGGTTGAGTCTGCTGCCAAACAACCAGAAATCCCTGTGTCTTCTCTTCCTCCAGCTGAATTAACTGAGTAACTTCGGCCTGTAGTCCCTTCTTCTGAGTAGAACAAGAAGGTTAACAATGATAGGGAGAAGGTGTAAAGTTGTTCGACGTTTTCCCTTTTGCTTTTGTTGTTTCTTTTTTCTTTATTTTGATTGTACTTGAACTCTTTGCTATTAATAAGAGAACCTTTTGTTGTTCCTTTTTTTGTCTCCCGATGATTATACCTGTTCTCCATCCTTGTTATTGATTAGTGGTTATTTCTTCTTGATAGTTTATAGCGAAGATGGAACAACTGTCTTCCCAAGATACCGAGCTACTGAGGAAGTGCAATGCTTTTTTCAAATCTAGTTATACGGACTTATCCGAAGAAGAAATCACTCAGTTGCTCGGTAATGATACATCAGAGCAGGTTAAAGAATCCTACAAGTACTTGAAGTACTTTCTTGATCGGGTGGTAGAAAATAATGTTGCCTACTATGAAATAATAGAGGAACTTAAAGAACAATATAAAGAATCCACTGTACTGTTGCACCAGAGCTATGAGCAGAAATATCAAAACTTAAGTGTAGGTCGGGGTTTTTATAATTTTATCTCTGTTTATAATAAAAGGAAGCTTTACTTAAGGTTGAATTTGAATAAACTAGGACTGTTGCCAAACTCCTGAAATAGAATAATAATAATTTGAGGGATGAAGTAAATCTTTTGAAGTCTACTACTATAGATGAAGGTTATTCCTTTTTAGAAGTTCAGAATGAAAAATTAAAAGATGAATTGGAGGCCTTGAAAAACAATAAATCCGTGTCTTCCTCTCGAGCTAGAAATAGGCCTGGCCGAGGAACCACAGAGGAAATTAGGTCCCAATAGGCACTTGCCAACCAAGCTGCACAGTTAAAATCAAAAGATCGAGGTATTCCTGAGATATCCCAAAAGCTGCAGACATTATCTGAACAACTATCCACTCAATCTTCCCAATTAGAGGTTAAGGTTGGGGTACTGAAGAAGCTGAAATCGCAAGTTGCTAAATTAACCTTTCAATTCCATAAACAACTAAGAGAAGTTTGGATGGATGGGTATAATGAAGCTTTGGGACATTTTAACGATAGACTTCAACAAGCCCAGAATGAATCCTACAAATGGGGTTAGATAAACGCTTTAACTGTGATGAAGATGGATGGGAACGACTCTCTATGAGATTGGTATGATTCGGGATTGTTGCAGCTTGAAAATCCTCCATCCAAGTTAGATGTTAATTGGATACCTATTCATCATATTCCGCAATGCCCGATTTCCAAGTACTTGGGAGATTACGAGCTACATGATGAATTAGAGATCACCCGTCCTCCTCACCTACTTGACCGTCCTAGTAGCAACAATACCAATATACTTCAGGACTTTAACTTCATCAACTCTCCTTTTGCTTTAGATGATCCTCCAGTTGGCATGGATCATGTCTCTAAGGTTGAAGGAAAGCGTCCTGTAGAATAAACTTTTGTATTTTATTTTTCCATGTTTAAACAACAATATGTAATCATTTAATTTGAATGAAAAGTTTATTTTATGAATGGATCAACTTTTAGTTAATCTCTGAGTGTTTTCTTAGTCATTGACTATGAATGAATCAACTTTTTAGTTAATCTTTGTTTTTTCATCAGTTTTATTAATATCCTTAGGATTATCCTAAGTTTTACACCAATTACCAATGTTTCACCATGGTTCTACTAATGTACCTGAATTTTATGGTAATTACATTAGTTACTTTGGTTCCCAGGCGTGAGTAGAACATTTGCCCATCTTTTAGCCCAGTTTAGAAGAAAATAAGACTTACGATTTTGCCTTGCGTGGTTTTATATGTTTGAAAATCAACTTTGTTGGTGTCATTATTGATGCCGACCAACTTTACCAACTTTATTGGTGGCCTTTGTTGCTACCGACTAAATTTATTGGTGGCCTTCACTGATACCGACCAACTTTGTTGGTGGTTTGCAAGTGCATAGCACTAGTACTCCGAAAAAGAAAATAAATAAATAACAATTTTGGGGAAGCCATATTCTCATTAAATTTGAAGCTATCTAAGTATAACATAACTGTATTTACTGATAATACTTCTTCAGGTGTTCTGCATTCCACGAATTCTTGAATTCTTCCCCTTCCAAAGTCTCAATCCGATATGACCCTCTTGGATTTCATCTTATTTATCTTCTAAATCACTTTCTTCAAAATATAATTGCCTTCTTTTAAGTTGCACGGCATGACCCTCTTGTTGTATAAACGTGCAGTCCTTTATTGATAAGCTACATTCCTTAAAGATGCATCTTCACGGACTTCTTCTAGAATGTATAAATCCAGCCTTCTCATCAAATCACTGACTGAGGTACTGAAGTTAAGAACTCTATGCGTAGGTAAACCTAGCTCAACAGGAATTACGGCTTCAGTGCCAAACGCTAATAGGTAGGCAGTTTCTCCAGTAGCTATTCTGGAAGTTGTTCGGTAAGCCAACATGACATAATGCAGTTCATTGATCCAATTTTCTTTTGCATTTTCTAACCTTTTCTTCAGCCCATTAAGCAAAGTTCTATTAGTTACCTCTATTTGGCCGTTGCATTGAGGATGGCCAGGAGCATAGTGGATTTTTTGGACATTAGACTGGGCACAATAAGTAGCGAATTCATCGTTGTCAAACTGTGTGCCATGATCGGTTATAAAGGCATAGGATAAGCCATACCTACATATAATACTCTTCCAAATAAACTGATAAAACTTTTCATAGGACATAGGGATCAACGGTTCAACCTCCACCCATTTAGTAAAGTAATCAACAGCTACAACTAGGTATTTGAACCTTCCTCGGGTGGTCGGCAGAGGCCCGACCAAGTCAATCCCCCACATAGCAAAGGGCCAAGGTGATGTGATTGATGTTAGGAGATCTTGTGGAACCTCGTATATGCTGGAAAACCTCTGGCACTTATCACACTTATTGGCAAAATTTGAACAATCTGGTCGTATAGTTGACCAGTAGTATCCTTATGTATGAATTCTCTGCAATAACGTTCTTCCTACTACATGGGCTCCACATGGACTTCTTTAATTAAAATCCTTCACTTCAGCTGGATGCACACACCATTATAGACCAACAGTTAATCCTCTTCTATATAGCACACTACCATCTAACACATATCTTGCAGCTTTGTATTTTAGCCTCTTAGGTTCAAGTAGATCGACTGGAAGAATCCCATCTTCAATATATTCTCTTATGGGATCCATCCAAGATGGCCCCATATCAACTGCAATAAAGTTAACCATCAGATCTTCATCAATGCTCCTGTTATCCAGTAGATCAATATGAATAGTTCTTCGTGTCTCTATTCTGATTGCTAAAGCTAACCGAGCAAGTGCATCTACTCGGGCATTTTCTAATCTTGGAATTCTGACCATCTGGACAGCTAGCAAAGTGGCAATTATTTCCAAAGTTTTGGTCAAATATCTGGTCATTAATTCTCCTTTTACGGCATATAAGCTCAACACCTGATTTACCACTAACTGTGAGTTACTATACACCATAACTTGCTCGATGTTCAGTGATTTAGCTAGATTTAAACCAAAAATTACAAATTCATACTCTGCCTCATTATTGGAGGCTTGAAATTGGAAACGTAGAGCGTAATCTATGCCTAGCTCATCTGGAGTATTGATAATGATTCCAGCTCCACATCCGATTGCACAAGATGACCCGTCAACATAAAAATCCCATATGGGGATATCGCTGTCAAACACTTAGTTTGCCAAAATTCCTTGATGGAAGATTTTATCCTTCAGCTCCTCATATTTCCTCTTCATCTCTTGTAGTCCACTGGATGACTCTGGTTAGTCTTTTTCTACGGTTTTCCTTATTTGGAGTTGGTCAGGCGTATCTCTAGTAGGTCTGCTGATTCCTGCATATTACTCGGCTAGAGTCCCTTGTTGCTCGGGGACCTCTGGATAAGTGAATTCTGTAATAAAATTAGCCACAACTTGGACTTATAAAGCAGTCCTTGGTTCGTATACAAGGTCATATTACCCCAACCCCATATCCCAATACATCAATCTTCCAGATTTCTTCGGCTTATGTAAAGCCTGCCTTAGTGGCACGTCAGTGTATACCCCTATGGTATGGGCTTGAAAATATGGCTTAATTCGTCTACTAGCCTCAATTAAGGCCAATGCTAATTTCTCCAATCTGGGATATCTCACTTTTGCTCCTAAAAAATCTTTGCTGGTGTAATAAACTGGCTTTTGAGCTCCATTTTCCTCCCCGATCAAGGAAAAGCTAATAGCTGACTCAGATACAACCAGATATAAGTACAACTTTTCTCCCAACACTGGTCGGGAGAGTAGTGGTGCTTCTCCCAGGTACTTTTTCAATTCCAGGAAGGCTTTTTCACATTTATCGTTCCATTTGAAGGTTTTTTTGAGTACCTTGAAGAATGGCAAACACTTGTCCGTTGCCCATGACACAAAACTGTTGAGTGCTGCTACGCGCCCAGTCAGCCTTTGAACATCTTTTTTACAAGTTGGGGACTTCATTTCGATCAGAGCTTTAATCTTATCTGGATTAGCTTCAATTCTCCTTTGATTCACTATATACCCTAGGAACATTTCTTCCTACACTTTGAAGACGCATTTGGTGGGGTTTAGCTTCATTTGGTGCTTTTCTAATTGACTAAACGTCTGGCTGAGGTCGGTAATATAATCAACAACTTTTTTGCTCTTTGTGAGCATATCATAAACATACACTTCCATGTTTTTCGCTATCGGCTCCTCAAATACTTTATTCACCAGTCTTTAATATGTGGCACCTGCATTTTTCAGGCCAAACGGCATAACCTTATAGCAATAAGTTCCTCGGGGAATGATAAAGGAAGTACTTTCTCTATCTTTTGGCTTCATTTTGATCTGGTTATAACCAGAATATGCATCCATGAAATTCAGCAGCTCATGCCCTGAACTAGCATCTACCAATTGATTAATTCGTGGCAAATAAAAGTGGTCCTTCGGGCACGCTTTGTTCAAGTCAGTAAAATCCACACACATCCTCCACTTGTTGTTCTTCTTCTTGACCATAACCACATTGGCCAACCAATTTGGGTATTTCACATCTTCAATAAAGGAAGCTTTTTGAAGCTTCTCCACTTCTTCCTGTATAGCCTTGCTCTTCTTCGGGATAAAAACTCTTCTTCGTTGCTTCACATGCTTAACCTCCTTATTCACATTAAGCTCATGTCATAGGAAAGAAATATCTTCATGACTCCACGCGAATACCTGTTTCCTTTGTCTCAAGAAAGACATTAACTCCTGTTTAAGAACCGGTTCCAATAATGCTCCTATTTGAGTTGTTCGTTCTGGTTTATCATCGTCTAGAATAATGCTCTCTGTTGCTTCCATCACTTGGCCTTTTACAAGATCAAATTCGTCTCATGCATCTAAGGTTTCAACCTCAGACTCGTTGTTCGGCTCAGATATATCCACTTGATAAGTTGTTATTTTCCTTTTTGTCTCCAATATATCTTCTTCCTCGACAGAGGAATAGTAGCACTCTCGAGCTACTTTCTGATCTCCTTTCACTACTCCAACTCCAAAGTTGGTCAGGAATTTCAGGCATTGATGAACAGTAGAGGGTACAACTTTAAATTTCTTCAGACGAACTCTTCCCATAATCATATTATAAGTAGCATGAATATTTTTGCCCATTATAAAGAATCTCGCATTCTCTGTCCTGCTCGCCGACGATGTCCTGATCAACACATCTAGCTTGATAGTCCCCAAAGGAAACACTTTCTCGCCTGAGAATCCAATGAGTGGCCTGTGATAAGGCTCCAGTTGACTGAGTTTTAAACCCAAACTATCAAAACAGTGATAGAACATGATGTCTATCGAACTGCCATTATCCACTAATGTTCTTTCTACCAATACTTCTTTCATCCCGACTCTGATCACTAAAGGATCATCATGAGGATACAATAATCCAGATAAATCATTTTTGGAAAAGCCAATTACGATCTTATCTTTGTTAACTTTTTTTGGTCGGTCTTCCTCGACGTACAAGATTGAGCCGCATTGAGGTAAGCTTTTCTTTCAGCTGTATGATCTCCTCCTCCGACATCTTCACCTGTAATCATATGACAATCAAAAGATCCAAAACTGAGTGTGAATACCTCACGCTCTGATTATGTAGGCTTCTTGGGAAGATCAGGACCATCTTCTGAATCATCGTCGTGGTTCTTGTTCTTATCTTCCCTGGGCTCAACTGGCGATTTAGATCTCTATCAACCTCTACCTCCATTTCTTCCCATTCTGCTGATCGACAAATCTGTTCAACTTTCCTCTTCAGATGAGTGCTTCTATCTCATTCTGTAGGGTAATACAATGGTTGGTAGTATGGCCATGATCTTTGTGAAACACACAATACTTGGACTTATCCCTCTTATCAGCAGGTGACCTTAACTTTTCAGGCCAACTCAAATCATTCTTATGCTTGATTTCCTCCAAGACATGATGTTTATCCACCATTAAGGGAGTGTAATTAGTTAATTTTCCAAGCTGATCTAGGCCTACCTTTGCCTTTGAACTCTTGCGCTCATTATAATTCTTGTGCTCCTTCTTATCTGACTTCCCTTCTGTTTTTGCTTCCGCCTTTGAATCTGAAATATTTTTAGCAGCCATAGCTGCCTCGGTGTTCATAATATTCACTCCTTTGGCCATCAATTCTATCATCATCTTTTGTGGATCTTTTGCCAAAGAATAATATAATTTATTAGGGAGCAAACCACTCATGAGGGAAGTGATTGCGATCTTCTCTTCGTAATTAATGACTTCCAATTTCTCGTTGTTGAAACGAGTGATGTAATCTATGGTACTTTCTCCTTCCTTCTGTCTTACACTAGGCAAATGAGCTACTCATTTCACTGGTTTTGCTCTAAAGTAAAAAATTACCAATGAATAGCTCGACGAGTTATTGAAAGCAGGAATTCTGCCCCCGAGGAAGGATGTTGCACCAAATTTGAGCAGATCTAGTGATTGTTCTCGAGAATACATCTCATCTCATCAGAAACATCATATATATTAACAACTGCTTGCTATTGTTTTATATGAAGAACTGGATCAGTCTTCCCATCATATTTGGGAGTGACCACTGGAGCTTTAAAATTGGTCGGCGTAAGGAAATCTACGATGGTTTGCACAAAGGGGGATCCCTTAATAAAACTTCTTTGGAGGGGATTCTTGGTCTTGGCCATTTCTCCGAATTTTTCTTCCAGACGTTTAATGGAGCCTTTCCAGGCATCACTGCTAGAATCATAGATGGCAGCTTTTTTATGCCGACCAACAGATCGTGATGAACTTTCTTCTTGCGAACCTTATCTCTGACTGAGCCTGTCTGTTCATCGGGTATTTAATCTGGATTGGGCTGAACCTTCCCTTAGATCACTTGGTTGTCGAGTATTTCTCGATGCAACCCATAGGGCATTTCCCCAGGGTCCCAAACGATCGAAAGGAGAGGCCCTACTTAGACTTTTTAAGGCACGTAATCTTTCTGGGATGAGGGATTGTCCATCAGTGGAATTAGTGATCCTAATAGAAGAAGTTTCTCCAGGAAGGTATGAAGGAACCCTAAAATTTCTAGAATGGAAATGACCAATACTCCTTATTGGAGGTGGTGGCATACTCCTTTGATTAACTTGTTCCGGCACTCCATCTTGCAGAGTTTGAGCCAACTCTTATATTGTATACTGCATAGCTTCTTGACCCTTGGCCAAGCTATCCAAAATTCTTGTTAAATTATTGTTATTTGGATGGACAGAGGGAGTAGGCAAAATTCCCTTGTTTCTGGTACTTGATTCTAGAATTTTAGCCATGGATGATAAATAATGAATGAGTGAAAATGTTTAGCAATACCTTCCCACAGACGGTGCCAATCTGTTGATGCAAAAAACTAGACTGGGCCTAATTAATCGATCACAGATAAAAATAAGTAAAATAAACAAGACACAAGAATTTTAAAGTGGTTCCGCTCAAAAGAATAACCTATGTCCACTATTCTGTATTGGTGGTCTTGAGTTATTTTTTTCAGTCTCCTTGCAATAAAGGTGATACAATGTATTTATAGCCCAAGAGGGGTATTGATTATTATCATGTGAAAGGATGGAATGCCTTTATTTGTTAGGCATTTTCATCAATACATAATGAGAATTAAATATATGAATACCGTCGCTTCATTGGCAATACAGGTTGTAAGACTGCTGGCTCTTGGTTGGCTGTATAAATTGGATTTTTGGCTGTTGGTCGGGCTTCCCAGTTGGTCGAGTAACCATGTTGGTCGGCCTTCCTTGTTGGTTGGGCTTTTTTATCATGCTGACTTGGACTTATTCCACATTGCACTGGCACGTGCTGGCTTGTAATTGGTCCATGTAGGATGGTAAATTTTGGTATTAATAATTATGTAAGGATGTAAATGCTTAATTATATAAAAGCATTCCATCCCTTGACATTCCAAGCCTTGACCTCCGACTCACTATAAATACATTATATCCCTTTAATCAGGAAAAAGGTAGAACCGATTCTGGGATATTCTTATCTACAAGAATACCTAGCTTTCTATAACCACAAAAATTCAATAAAATAACAGTGGACGTAGGCTTTCTTAGATAGCTGAACCACTTTAACAAGTCTCTCTTTATTTACCATTACATATTTTATCTGTGATTATAATGTTAGACTAAGTCTAGTTTTTTACATCAATAGATTGGCGTCGTTTATGATAACGTGTTTTAAATTATCGTTCTCATTCTTACGTACTCTTGTTTGAATCACGATGACTAACCTTGAGTCTAGTCTCAGAAATGAAAGCAATCCACCTGTTCTATTAGCTCTGCCTATGACAACAAACCTAAGTGGAATTATGACTTGTATTGCCAAAGGACAAAAATCCATGTAGGACATGGTGAGGCAATTGGCTCATTCATTACAAGTTAGGTCTCCATCCTTTTCCTAGCAATCCTCGTCCAGAAGAGAAATGCCACCTCCACCTCTAAGATCCATCAAACATAGTTATTCCAGATCTTCACTAGACACCTCTTATTTTCTAGGAGAAAGTTCATTGCTCAGGTCCATAGAACTCTATATTATCCATTCTTTTTCTCTTGAAAGACCAGTGTTTTGGAAAGGTTAAGTAAAGCTTCTCCCTTTGATCATTTGGGACCCCGAGCAACTAGAAATCCTCCTAGGGAATTATCCATGAACACTGAACACCCAACTGACCAACATAAGGCCTCAATCAGATCAAGATCAAGCGGCCGATGATCTGTACGTACCGAGCAGACCTCCCAGTAGGAGAGTTTAATGCAGACAGATGGTCAAAATAGTCGATATGCCTAGCATAGATCTAAGGCATACATTCCATCCTGGGAAGGGTCAATCCAGAGGTTGGAAGATCGGTTAAGTGAAATGGCAAAAGCAAATAATCCTTTGCAACTGAGTTTTGTGAAAGGATCCCCATTTGTTCAGGCAATTGTGGATTTTCCTACTCCATAAAAATTTAAAGCTTCTGTGGGCACTCCCAAATATGACGGAAAAATTGATCCAGTGCTCCATATCGAGCAATATCAAGCTGCAACTAATATTTATTCAGTCAGTGATGAAATGAGGTGCAAAGCATTTTTAAGTACCATTACGGGTTCAACCCAAATATGGCATAATAACTTGCCCCAAGGAAAAATTGCCACATTCAATCAGCTTACTGAGCTATTCATTAGCAACTTCTGTTTTGGAGTTAAGCTAGTGAAAAGAGTAGCTCATCTTCTAAGTGTAAGTCTGTAGGTGGGGGAAAGTACCGGGGACTATATTACGCATTTTAACAATTTAAAGTTAGAGGTGATTGATTATAAGGAGAAAATAACCATCACTGCTCTTATGAGTGGCTTGCTTCCCGAGAGACTATATTATACTCCGGCTAAAGGTCCTCCCAAAACTATGGCTGAACTCATAGCAAAGGTAATAAAAATAATGAATGCCGAGGAAGTTATGGTCATAAAATAGAGTCCAACCATGAATCCTGACACGAAGCCTGAGAAGAAGGAACAAAAGGATCAGAGGGAGCAAAAGTCAAAGAAAGAAGACAAGTTCAAAACCTATGGAACCTACACTTTATTGAGTGTTAGAATTCACTATATCCATGAAGAAATCAAGCACAATAAGGATTTGTGATGGCCTGAGAAGTTAAGGGCGCCTCCCAACAAGAGGGATATATCCAAATATCATGAATTCCATAAGGATCATGGTCATACAACGGATAAGTGCATCGCTTTGCAAAATCAGATAGAATCCCTCATCCGTCGAGGAAAACTCAATAAATTTGTTAATCGACACGATGGTGGAGAACCTAGAAGAAGGTTAAATTCTCCATGTAAGTCTAGAGATGACAGGAAGAGAAATCATGAAGATGATCCATACCTGCCGAAGAAGGCCAAATAAACAAAACGTGAGGTAGCCATAATCAATTTTGGTTAATTTTATTATCATATGATTACAGGTGGCGAAGTAGGAGGGGGTGATCACAGTGTCGAAAGGAAAACATACTTGAATGAAGCCCGAGCTTGCTCCTATATCTCGAAGATCAATATGAATGAAGATGAGCGGCCAATGAAGGTAAAAAAAGATAAATTAGTGATTGGTTTTTCAAAAAATGATCTCTCTGGGGTACTTTATCCCCATGATGACCCATTGGTTGTCAAATTCAAATTCCAGGATATTATTATCGCCAGAGTTTTGATTAATAATGGGAGTTCAGTTGATATTATGTTTTATCATTGCTTTCAGAGTTTGGACTTGAAGCTCATCCAGCTGTAACCCTATCACATGCCATTAATAGGTTTTTTTGGGGAAAAAGTTTACCCTTTGGAAATAATCAAGCTAGAAGTATTGCTCGGTACTTGGCTAGTAAGTCGCATAGAGAAAATACGTTTCTCAGTGATGGATAAGAACGCTCAACTTGCCTACAATATGATCCTTGATAGGGTAAGATTGAAGAAGTTTGAAGCTGTACCATCAATAGTTCATCAATGCTTGAAGTTCCCAACTTATTTTGGGGTAGGTGTTATGAAAGGCGACTAGAGAATGTTACTACTCATTAGCCGAGCAAAAGTATTTGATTGAATTGAAGAATAAGACTACAACTTACCAGGTGGATACTACTGAGCCTAATGGAGAATCTGAGGTTAAAACATTAGATTCACGAGAAAAAACAGAGCTAGTCAAAGGACAAATTGTGAAATCAACTGAAACCATCATTCTGGACGATGACAAACTAGAAAGGACAATGCAAATTGGCTCAACACAAGATTCCGTCCTTAGGTATGAGTTGATTATGTTCCTGAGGTAACGAAAAAATATATTTGCTTGGAGCCATGAGGATATGCCTGAGATTGAGCCCAAATTTATCTATCACGAGATTAACGTCAGCAATCATGCCAAGCCGATCAAGTAGAGACATTAGGTTTTCAGTCCTGAAAAGAATCGAGCTATATAAGAGGAAGTGGAGAAGCTTAAAAAAGATCGGTTTATTAAAGATGTGAAGTATCCAAACTGGTTGGCCAACGTTGTAATGGTATAAAAAAGAACGATAAATGGAGGATGTGTGTGGATTTCACTGATTTAAATAAAGCTTGCCTAAATGATCATTTCCCTTTGCCTAGAATTGATCGGTTGGTGGATGCTACATCAGGACATGAGCTTTTAAGCTTTATGGATGCCTATTCTGGTTATAACTAGATAAAAATGAAACTTAAAGACAGGGAAAGTACAACCTTCATTACCCCCTAAGGAACTTATTGTTATAATATAATGCCTTTTGGTATAAAAAATGCAGTACAAGGTCTTCGAAGAACAAATAGGTAAACATATGGAGGTTTATGTGGATGATATGTTGACAAAGAGTAAAAAAGCTTCAAATCATATCACCGACCTCAGTCACACTTTTAATCAGTTGGAAAAGAATCAGATGAAGTTGAATCCGACCAAATGTGTGTTTAGAGTACAAGAAGGGATGTTCCTCGGCTTCATAGTTAATATAAGGGGAATTGAAGCCAATCTAACAAAGATAAAAGCTTTGATCAAAATGCAGTTGCCGACTTGCAGGAAGGATGTACAGAGGCTCATTAGAAGAGTGGCAACCTTAAACAGATTTATGTCTCGAGCAACAGACAGGTGCTTGTGATTTTTTAAAATTTTGAGAAAAACTTTTGAGTGGAATGCAGAATATGAGGAAGCATTTTTGGAATTAAAAAAGTACTTGGGATCACCACCATTGCTCTCCCGACCAGTTGAGGGCGAGAAATTGTACTTAAACTTAACCGTCTCTGAATCATCCGTGAGCTCGGCATTGGTCAGACAGGACAATGGAATCCAAAAACCAGTCTACTATACCAGTAAAGTGTTCAGAGGAGATGAGATCATGTACCCACATTTGGAAAAATTTGCCCTAGCACTTATTGAGGCTTCAAGATGTATGCAATCTTATTTCCATGTGCACACCATAGTTGTGTACATTGATCTGCCTCTTTGGCAAGCACTCTAAAAGTCTGAGAAGTCAGGAAGATTAATGCATTGGGCGGTAGATTTGGGAGAATATGACGTTATGTATAAACCAAGATCTTCATTAAAAGGCCAAACTTTAGCAGATTTCATTGCTAAATTTACTTATCCATAGGTTCCTGACCAATAGAGCTTGCCAGCCGAGCAAACTTCGAAAGAAGAGAGCTCAACTCAAAAGCAAGCTGAAGTAGCTTCCGACCAACCCGAGTCATCTAGAATTCAAGAAATGGCCCAGAAATATACAAAAAAGAGTAGGACGATATTTCAACATGCATCATTAATAGCAGAAAGCTTCAATAATGATGTTCCGTTATGGAATTTGTACGTGGATGGATCTTCATGTTCTACCGAGAATGGAGCAGTATAATACTTAGTACTCCTGATAATATTGATGTTGAGTATGCTCTCAGGTTTCTGTTTAAAACATCCAATAACGAGGCAGAATATAAAGCCTTGATAGTTGGGCTAAATTTAGCTCATTCATTAGGTGCCGAGCAAGTAGTACTGCATAGTGATTCACAATTGATTGTTAACCAAGTGCTGAATTTGTATAGAGCCAAAGAGGAATTGATGACCATATATCTTGACAAGTCCATGGAAGTCATTGCCAAATTTCCAGCTGTCCAAATGAATAGGAACCCCAAAATAGAGAAAACCCGAGCTGATGCACTTGCTCGGTTAGCATCAATAATGAGAATTGAGCTCCAAAGAATAATTCCGATCGAGCTCCTAACAAGTCGAAGTATTGATGAAGAACTGATGGTTAGTGTTATTATTGTAGATCTGGGACCTTCTTGGATGGATCCCATCAAAGATTATATTAAAGATATAACTCTACTACCTGATCCTAAAGTGGCGAAGAATCTTCGATATAAAAAAGCGAGGTATATGTTAGACAAAGGAGTTTTATACAGAAGGGGATTAAAGATCTCCTTGTAGAGATATGCTCATCCAATGGAGGTGGAAGATTTGATAAAAGAAGTGCATGAAGGATCCCGTGGAGATCATTCAGCTGGAAAATCATTGATCCAACACATCAACACTTAGGGATATTACTGGCCGACTATGAGGGTCGATTGTATAGCCTTTGCGAGAAAGTGTGATAAGTGCTAAAGATTCTCCAGCGTTCCTAGAATATCTAATGCTGCTTTAACACCAATAACTTCACCTTGGCTGTTTACTATATGGGGAATTAACTTGGTCGGCCCACTGCCAACCACCAAATGCAGGTTCAAATACTTAGTTGTTACTATGGATTACTTCACCAAATGGGTCGAGGCAGAGCCATTGATTGATATGCCTCATGAGAAAGTGTATCAGTTCATTTGAAAGAATATCATCTGCAGATATGGTTTACCATATGCTTTCATCACAGATTATGGCACATAGTTCGACAATAAGGAGTTTAAAGCATACTGTTCCTAATCCAAAATTTAAAAGTTAGATTCTACACTAGGCCATCCTCAAAGTAATGGTCAAATAAATGTTATAAATATAACTTTGTTGAATGGGATAAAAAAGAGACTTGATGCTGCCAAGGGCAACTGGTATAATGAGCTACACTCTATTCTTTGGGCTTACAGAACAACGCTGAGAACAGTAACTAGAGAGACACCATACATGCCTGTGTTTGTGACTCAAGCCATGGTACCAGTTGAGGTTGGCCTACCAACTCACAGGGTATTGAATTTTGATTCCTAGTAAGTGACTTGATGGGAAGATTAGATATCGATATGTTGAAGAAGGTACGAGAAGATGCAACTTTGAGAAATGTTCCCTATCAACACCAAACTGCTCGCTTTTATAATAAAAGGGTCAAGACGACTAACCTGAAGGAGGGTGATTATGTTCTTAAGAAAGTTATCCAAAAGAATAACAAACTTCAGGCCAATTGGCATGGCCCATATCGCATATCTGTTGTCATCTGACCAGGGACCTACCGAATAGAGAATTTGGAGGGTGAAAAATTTAAAAATCCTTGGAATTCCGAACATCTTCGAAAATATTATCAGTAATTCAAAAGATATCCATTATTTTATCTATTTTGATTTTATTTTAATATCAATAAAAAGTTAATTTATGTCCCTTTAATTTTTTGATTTTTTTTCGAAGTGATAATATACATATCCCAAAAAAAAGATAACTTTTGATCTTCAACTCTGATAAAGTCAAAACAGGATTACAACCCTCAGCGCTTGGTCGACAATAAGAGAAATCATAACCAATCAAGTACAACCTTCATTACCCATTGAGGAACTTATTGTTACAATGTAATGCCTTTTGGTCTAAAAAACGCTGGTGTAATGTATCAAAGATTGGTGGAGAAGGTCTTCGAAGAACAAATAGGCAAAGATATGGGGGTTTATGTGGATGATATGTTGACAAAGAGTAAAAAGCTTCAGATCATATCACCGACCTCAGTCAGACTTTTGATCAGTTGGAAAAGCATCAGATGAAGTTGAATCCGACCAAATGTGTATTTAGAGTATAAGAAGGGATGTTCCTTGGCTTCATAGTTAATCTAAAGGGAATTGAAGCCAATCCACCAAAGATAAAAGATTTGATCGAAATACAATCGCCGACCTGCAAGAACGATGTACATAGGATCATTAGAATAGTGGCAGCGTTAAACAGATTTCTATCCCGAGTAATAGACAGGTGCTTGCAATTTTTCAAAGTTTTGAGAAAAACTTTTGAGTGGATTGCAGAATGTGAGGAAGCATTCTAGGAATTAAAAAAGTACCTGGGATCACCACCATTGCTCTCCAGACTAGTTTAGGGAGAGAAATTGTACTTAAACTTAGCCGTTTCTGAATCATCCATGAGCTCGACATTGGTCAATGGAATCCAAAAACCAGTTTACTATACCAATAAAATGTTCAGAGGAGCTGAAATCAGGTACCCACTTTTGGAAAAATGAGTTCTAGCACTTATTGAGGGTTCAAGACGCATGAAACCGGAGAGTATGACATTATCTATAAACCAAGATATTCATTGAAAGGGCAAGCTTTACCAGATTTCATTGCTGAATTTACTTATCCAGAGGTTCGCGATCAATAGAGCTTGCCTGTCGAGCAAACTTCGAAAGAAGAGAGCTCAACTCAAAATGAAATATGTTTCAAAAAAGGAACAAATGAGAGAGTTAAGGATGAAGGCCTGACATGATCTGGTGTCGAAGAATCCATGAAGGAAATAGTTTTAATATGTCGTATTCTTGTATACTAATTGTAATGGTTAGATTAATGATTTTTTTAGTACTTTATACTTTGGTTTGTAAACATATTACTTTGGTTTGTTAACATATGTTGTTAACTTTGTCATTTGTTATTGTTGGAAAAATTGGACTTAGAAAGCTGTCCAGAATTTTGAGCAACTTTGAGCTCAAATTAAGGTGGGACCCACACTACGATGATTGTGGGACAATATACGAACGCGTTCTCCTCCGCAAGGAGATTAATGTAGTATATTCACATGTCCAATTTTATTAAGTTATGAATGATAAATATGTCCCCAAAGTGACTCACAAAGCAATGAAAGTTAATAAATTGGGTATACTTAACTCTTGTCCCACATTGGAAGAGTAGTGGAAAAATGATGAGTTAATATAACCCAAATGGTGGACTAAGGCTTGGATGCTTTGGGGTATCCCAACTCTTTAAAGGGGAGATGACCTAAGTTATGCACGGGTTGACTTTCGGTCAAAGGTCCACGCACGCGCGCGCGCGTCCGTCCGTCCGGCTCGGCTCGGCCCGGCTCGGGCTCGGGCTCGGGCTCGGGCTCGGGCTTATAAAAATCTCCTACATTTTTGGGCCGAATTTATTTAACTTTATGGGCTTTTATTAATTAATTATGGAATTAATTCTTTCTTTCAGAAAATAGTTTTCTTCATTTTTGCATATCATATCACTGTTCTGGTTGAGTATTAACACAGATTTGTGTTCGTTGGAATTAATTATTGTTGTGCTACATAATTAATTCGGAAAATCCGTTATATCTTGGAAGGCAATTATTCAATAACCTTGAGCACGTTGGAGGGAATAAATTTGCCTTAAGGAGAATGTTCTCCAGGGCTCGGATTTATATTTCTGTTATTATTTCTGCAAATTCAAGTAAGTGTTAATTTCTGTAATTTTGTTTTATTTTTGTAATTTTATTAATAATTCATAATTCTGTACAATTGTTACTAATAAATAGTAGACGTAACAATCTTAAGGCAAATTTATTTTGTTCTACTGTTTTGTAGTGTACAGAAATTTTTTTTACATAAATTTTTTTTTCAGAAATTTATTTGTTGGAAATAAATCTGTTTTGATAGAAAAATTGAATTAATTTATTGCTTTATTGCAGAAATTAATAAAACAGTTTTTGGTACAGAAATTAATTTCTATACTGTTTTTATATTATGTTTTAGAAAATAAAGTTTTATTTGTGAATTTTGTTAAAATCTGTTTATGTAAAAATTTTAATCTTAAAATTATAATTCTGTTTTGTACGGAATTCTTTTTATTATTAAAAATTAGTGTGACACAGATTTTATTGTGTATAAACTTCTGTTTATATTATAGTTTAATTCTGAATTTCATTTGAATTCTTTTGAAATTCATTTACTGTGAATTATATTTGGAGAAAATTGGTGCACAGAATTTTGTATTCTGTTTTTGATTAATTCATTATATATGAATTTTATCATTGATAAAAATTCTGTTTTTGTAACAAAAATGGTATCACAAAGTACGAACACTACTCCTACTAAAGTATCTATCACCAACACAAATGTGACTGCACCCGCATCTATGCCACACGGGGAGAAATCGGAAAAGTTCATTGGCGCTGACTTCAAACGTTGGCAAGGACAAATGTATTCTATCTCACTACCTGTCAAATGGGTAGGTTTGTGTATGAAGATTGCCCCTCTATTCAAGAGGGAGATGACTCTGAAAAGGTTGCTGCTGTTGATGCTTGGAAGCATTCCGACTACCTATGTCGGAATTATATTCTGGCTTACTTGGACAAGACATTGTACCATGTCTACTACACGATCAAGACAACCAAGGAATTGTGGAATTCTTTGGAAAAGAAGTACAAAATTGAAGATGCTGGGATGAAGAAATTTATCCTCGGGCGTTTTCTGGACTTCAAAATGGTTGATTTTAAATCTGTGATCTCGCAAGTGCAAGAACTCCAAGTGATCCTCCACGACATTCATGCTGAAGGAATGTCACTTAGTGAAACTTTCCAAGTTGCTGCAATTGTTGAAAAGTTTCCACCATCTTGGACTTTATTCAAAAATTATCTCAAGCACAAGCGAAAGGAGATGAATGTGTAGGAGTTGGTGGTCAGGCTGAGAATCGAAGAAGATAACCGTGAGTCTCAAAAGAAAAGTGGGAAGAATCCAATGGAAACGAAGGTCCATGTTGTTGAAGATCCTAAGAAGAACAAACGAAAGTATGATGGGGAAGGCACTTCCAAACAGAACAAGAAGAAGTTCAAAGGCAAATGCTACAATTATGGTAAACCTGGACACCGCTCAAGCGAGTGTCGTAAGCCGAAGAAGCAAAATCGAAACAATCCTCAAGCAAATGTAACTGAGGGTGAGAATATTGCCAATGATTTAGTGGATATGAATCTTTCTGCCGTGGTCTCTGAATGTAACTTGGTTGGAAATACCAAGGAATGGTGGGTGGAGACTGGAGCCACACGACACATTTGTGCAAATAAATGGATGTTCTCCACCTATAAGCCTTTGGAAAATGAGGAGAACCTTTTTATGGGAAATTCTTCTACTTCTAAGGTGGTGGGACAAGGAAATATTGTTTTAAAAATGACTTCTGGAAAGGAACTTACTCTCAACAATGTTCTTCACGTGCCTGATATCCGAAAGAATCTGATTTCTAGATCTCTCCTGACTAAAAATGGTTTCAAGCTTGTGTTTGTGTCTGATCGCTTTGTGTTGTCTAAGAATGACATGTATGTAGGAAAGGGCTACCTAAATGAGGGGATCTTTAAAGTCAATGTTCTTACTGTAACCCCAAAAAGATCTGTTTTAATGAATGAAATTGCTAGTTCTTCTTACTTGATTGAGTCATCTAATATTTGGCATGCTAGATTAGGACATATTAATTTTGATACATTGCGTAGATTAATTAACTTGAAATTTTTGCCAAAATTTAATATTGATAAAAATCATAAATGTGAAATTTGTGTGGAATCCAAATTAGCTAGATTACCTTTCCATTCTATTGAAAGTACAACTGAACCTTTAGATTTAATTCACACCGATATTTGTGATTTAAAATTTGTTCAAACTAGACGTGGGAAAAAAGTATTTTATTACTTTTATTGACGATTGCACAAAGTATTACTATGTATATTTGTTACATAGTAAAGATGAGGCTATTAATTCATTTAAACTATATAAGAATGAAGTTGAGAATCAATTAAGCAAAACGATAAAGGCTATTAGGAGTGATAAAGGAGGTGAATATGAATATCCATTTGAGGAATTTTGTTCTGAAAATGGGATTATTCATCAAACAACCGCTCCTTATTCTCCTCAATCGAATGGTGTTACTGAACGCAAAAATCGTACTTTGAAATAAATGATGAACTCAATGTTATTAAGTTCAGGAGCTCCACAAAATTTGTGGGGGGAAGCCTTACTTTCTGCTAATTACATTCTCAATAAAATACCTCACAAAAAGACTCACAAGACACCTTATGAATTATGGAAAGGTCGAAGACCTTCCTATAAATATTTACGAGTGTGGGGGTGCTTAGCCAAAGTGATGGTTCCTAAACCTAAAAAGGTAAGAATAGGGCCGAAAACTGTGGATTGTGTATTCATCGGTTATGCTACTAATAGCAGTGCATATTGATTTCTAGTTTGTAAATCTGAGATTTCGAATATTCATGTAAATACGGTTATTGAATCGAGGGATGCTTCATTTTTTTGAAAATGAATTCCCGTATAACATGACCCGAGAATCTGGTCCTTCTAAAAGGACAAATCAAGCTACTATAAGTGGTACTCATCAACCTATTGAATCAATAGAGGATGAACCGAGACGTAGTAAAAGAGCAAAAACCTCGGCTTCTTTCGGTCCGAATTTTCTAACATATTTACTAGAAAATGAACCTCAATCGTATAAAGAAGCTATATCCTTACCCGATGCTTCCAATTGGAAAGAAGCAATTAATAGTGAAATTGAATCCATATTACAAAATAATACATGGGAACTAGTGGATCTTCCACCAGGTTCAAAACCGTTAGGTTATAAATGGATCTTCAAAAAGAAGTTGAAGGCCGATGGATCAATTGTTAAATATAAAGCTATACTTGTAGCTAAAGGCTATAGGCAAAAGGAAGGGTTGGATTACTTCGACACATATTCACCGGTAACAAGAATAACGTCCATTCGGATGTTAATAGCAATAGCTGCTATTAATGGACTTGAAATACATCAAATGGATGTAAAAACCGCATTCTTAAATGGTGAACTAGACGAGAAAATTTATATGGAGCAACCTGAAGGGTTCAAAGTTCTCGGACAAGAAGTAAAAGTATGAAAGCTTGTTAAATCACTATATGGTTTCAATGGCATGAAAAATTTGATAATGCAATGTTATCAAATGGTTTCAAAATTAATGAATGCGATAAATGTGTTTACTTTGAATACATTCAAAATGGACATGTCATTGTATGCCTCTATGTTGATGATATGCTTATCATGGGTAGTAACTTGGAAATTGTCAAAACTACAAAACATATGTTGAGTAGTAGATTTGACATGAAAGATTTTGGAATCGTCGATGTTATATTAGGAATTAAAATTTCTAGAACATCGGATGGACTTATATTATCTCAATCTCATTACATAGAGAAAGTACTTGAAAAATTCAAGAAGTATGATATTAGTCCTACCAAGACACCTGTAGATGTAAATTTACATCTAGCAAGAAATAATGGTGAAAGCATATCTCAACTAGAATATTCTCGTATTATCGGCAGTTTAATGTATATCATGAACTGTACGCGACCAGACATAGCATACTCAATAAGTAAGCTAAGTCGATTTGCGAGTAATCCAAGAAGAGATCACTGGAAAGCAATATTGAGAGTTTTGGGTTATTTAAAATATACTCAAAACTATGGACTGCACTACTCAAAATATCCAGCTGTTCTTGAAGGACATTGCGATGCAAATTGGATATCCGATACAAAAGACTCTAAGTCTACGAGTGGGTATGTGTTTACCCTCGGAGGTGCAGCCGTATCTTGGAAATCCTCAAAACAAACGTGCATTGCTAAATCGACAATGGAATCTGAATTCATTGCACTAGAAAAAGTTGGAGAAGATGATGAATGGCTTCAAAATTTCTTAGAGGATGTTCCAAATTGGTCTAAACCCGTGCCCACAATATGTATACATTGCGATAGCCAATCAACGGTTGGAAGGGCACAAAATCACATGTATAACGGAAAGTCACGACATATTCATCGTCGACACAATACCGTTAGGCAACTTCTCTTAAATGGAATTGTCTCAATTGACTATGTAAAGTCAAAAGATAATATATCAGATCCACTAACGAAAGGTTTAAACTGAGATCAAGTTGAAAGATCATCAAGAGGAATGGGTCTAAAGCCTATAAATAAATAAGAATCAATGTAGTGGCAACCCAACTTAGCTGACTGGAGATCCCAAGATCTAGGTTCAATGGGCAAATAGAACTATATTGTATTCAACAAGCACTGGAGGAAATTTAATCCTATCCATTCCAAAGATGAGACAGTGCATATCTGCCGCGAAATTATGATAAGTTATGCTTTTAATGACATCCATATCTTAGTATGGAAGTCACCTACGTGAGTAAGAAGGGGGCCACTTCTATGAGAATAATGAAAGGCATATTCTCTAAAATACTCACGGAACCAAGTGGTGTTCATGGCCAAAATGAACACAAACGTGAGAACCAACTGTGTTGAAGAATTATTGTGTGAATACTGTTGTCTAGGTTTACAAAAATGGTTGACGGTTCAAGGACGTGAAGTCTACTGATTAACCAAGTAAATCCGATGGTATATCACTAAGGAAAGTTCAAGGCCACTAGGCTACTTCTCCCGATGTAATAAGTCTTCGGTTTTACTCAACTAGTGTATGCATCTGCATTGCATCTGTTCTGTTTTATTTATAGCGATATATCATTCATGTGGGGGATTGTTGGAAAAATTGGACTTAGAAAGCTGTCCAGAATTTTCTGGACAGAATTTTGAGCAACTTTGAGCTCAAATTAAGGTGGGACCCACACTACGATTATTGTGGGACAATATACGAACGCGTTCTCCTTCGCAAGGAGATTGATGTAGTATATTCATATGTCCAATTTTATTAAGTTATGAATGATAAATATGTCCCCAAAGTGACTCACAAAGCAATGAAAGTTAATGTATTGGGTATATTTAACTCTTATTCCACATTGGAAGAGTAGTGAAAAAATGATGAGTTAATATAACCCAAATGATGGACTAAGGCTTGCATGCCTTGGGGTATCCCAACTCTTTGAAGGGGAGATGACCTAAGCTATGCACGGGTTGAATTTCGGTCAAAGGTCCACGCACTCGCACGCGCGTCTGTCCGTCTATCCGGCCGGCCGGCTCTGCTCGACTCGGCACGGGCTCGGGCTTATAAAAATCTCCTACATTTTTGGGCCGAATTTATTTAACTTTCTGGGCTTTTATTAATTAATTATGGAATTAATTCTTTCATCCAGAAAATAGTTTTCTTCATTTTTGCATATCATATCACTGTTCTGGTTGAGTATTAACACAGATTTGTGTTCGTTGGAATTAATTATTGTTGTGCTACATAATTAATTCGGAAAATCCGTTCTATTTTGGGAGACAATTATTCAATAACCTTGAGCACGTTGGAGGGAATAAATTTGCCTTAAGGAGACTGTTCTTCAGGGCTTGGATTTATATTTAATTCTGTTATTAAATCTGGAAATTCAAGTAAGTGTTAATTTCTGTAATTTCGTTCTATTTCTGTAATTTTATTAATAATTCATAATTCTGTACAATTGTTATTAATAAATAGTAGACATAACAGTTGTGTTAACATCAAATTTTAATTTATATATTCCTGGAAATGGTCTTTTATTAGGGATAAATTTTTTTAATGGGAATAAATGATGACATTAGCCCAATAATTTTGAAAATCCACAACAACTTCCGACCGTAAGATAAACTCCCACACGACCATTAGTGAGCATGATGTGGTCTTCACAATTGGAAGTCATCGTTATGTGGTCTTCACGGTTAGAAGTCACTGAATAATACTGAATTGACAATTTTTTGTGATATTTCCCTTTACCCCAAGTCACTCTGATGTGGTCTTTATGGTTGGCAATAACTGTCATGTGGTCTTCATGGTTAAAAGTCACCGAATAGTACTAAATGGAAACTTTTAAGTGGTATTTCCCACTGACATAAGTCACTTTGATTTGGTTTTCATGGTTGGAAGTCATCGTGATGTGATTTTCACGGCTGGAAGTCATTGAAAAGTATCGAATGGGTCATTTTGCAAGGTCACTTGTGGTTATGTAAGCCATTATAAATATGATGTTATGTAGAATAAATGTTAATTTGTTTGAGGTTAGTAAGAACACGCTACAAGTCATCATAGTTAAGTTAGGGGCACAACAAGATATGTCCATGACAACTCTTCCAATTTTGAAAATACTACACAAAACCACAAACAGAATACGCAATAGAAGATTACACAAACCCACAAACACAATATGTACATAACATAAATACAAAGAAATAAGTTCCATTAAAAATCATATATTTAATTTGGCATTTCCCCAAAAATTGCATCATCATTTCACAAATTTAATAATTACGTGTAATTAGTTACATCTACTTCTTCTTAAAAAATATTCACAAATATCTCTAAAAATTTCGCCACAAAAAATTCTTCCCAAGGTTCTTTGAAAACTTCTCCATAAAAAATTCTTCACAACCTTCATCAAGGGGCACTGTCAAATCCTCTTGTTCATCGAATGAATTCAAGGGCCGTTAATCCCTAGACGCAATATTTTTTGGGATTTTTTTTTGGAAATCACCCTTACGAATTTTAAACATTTTCTCCATTCCAAAGCCTAAAGTTTGGCATGTGCTCTCCCAATACTAAAAATATCGGGAGAGGGAAGAACCTTGAGCTCTCCAATAATACCCAGTGTACATTTCTAATATTCAAAATGAAGACAACACGGTTCTCTTGGGATGGAATTTTCATCCCAACATCAGGTGGCACAAATGTTAATACTTAATCTTTGGATATTATGACAATCAGTTAATTAGAATCATTAGAAACAAGGTACCCAATTCCGATGGACAAACTAATTATCTTTAGGGCCCGTGTGATAAAAATAGTCTAGTAAATCATAATATGATTATATAGGGTATAACTTCATTATTGATTCGTACCGACTCTTGTTCTCACATAGATCCACTAACATCGTGTTCCTTACTTCATAACCATGCCTTAACCCATCCCTAGTACCCACTCCTCTTGAAATCTAGGTTTACCCACAATTACCATCAGACCAAACTTCAAATATGTCATCAACAAAGCTTTGGAAAATTTCAGGTAAATGTTTAAACTGCACTTTCATTTTCGTGGGCCATTTTTTCAGAGTTTTTGAGGTGAAAGTGGGCAGTTGTGTAAAAAAAATTCAATTCGGTTATTGTCGGTGCACTGACCTCGTATACTGAAGGTAATCAATTTGTTGAATTTGCATTTTTACTATCACTTTGGCTCCTCATCTTCATCTTGAGACTACCTTTTTTATTTTTTCGGATGGCTCCATCAATGAGGTAGTCAATGGAGTTGCAATTTCCATTAACTTGATCAATAAAATTTTCGCCTCATTAGTTTCATCCCACCATTTCTTGAAACATTGCATTTTTTAGGGTGTAATCCACATCATGGTATTTTAGGATATCCCGTACGATATCAAGTTATCTCCAATGACCATACAAATGCATATAGGAATTGGATTTCCATCTACCTAATATGGTACCAACTCACGCGCACAGGGACAATGGTACATGATACATATGAGGTGATTTTATGTAAACTCTATAAAGATTTTATCCTCCAAATTGTGCGAGGAAGCCGATCTCATGATTTCTAACTCTTAGATAATCAAATCCAAGTCCAAGTGGGATGCTTTCCCTTGAATTTATCTTAAAACTAGCTCATTGTGTATATGCTTGTTTGTTCGAAGTAACTTTTCAAAACTGGCTATTATATATGTCACTTATGGAGATACGAACACATCCACCTCTTTTCCAAACTATGATGAATGCGCCGATGCTACTATAAAATTGAGTTTATAATTCTCACCTAGGACTTGTTTATCATCCAGTTACCCTGATGTATAAACTTGTCAGTCTAAGGATAAGTAAATTGATGGCTCAACGACATCCATTTTTTGTTATATATGCGATGAGATTTATAAATTTCACACCTACTACAACTTTGATTAAAGGACTATCGTGTGTCGAACTCTATTACCCCTATCTGCCCTTGCATAAATACTCTCTTATCCTCTGTCGTGAGACCGTACTTCGAAAAAGAAAAGTCCACATGTGGAACAAGTGTAGGCAATAATAAATATAACTTAAACCGCATTTAGACATGAATATTGTCTATCGAACACAATAACTTTCGGTTGTGCTTCCAGCTCATATAGTCTTCTCAAATGGCCCAAGGCCCACATGAAGTTTTCCTCTTTCTCCGTCGCTAAGAAATCAAATGCTATGATAAATGACTAACCCGTGGAAGTCACACCACTTATCTCAAACAATGGCATGTTATACCTTTTTGTCTTGCATGTGGAGTCAATAATAAGTTATTGCATTACATTGTGGCCTTGCATCTCAAAGCTCTTCATCTTGTTTTTTGCATTATAAGTTTTTATCAAGGTAAAATAAATTTTTTTTTTGCACCTCATTTCAATGTAGTCATGACCTCTTTCGTTCCACATCATTTTTCACCAACTCATTCGCAATCTTCCACTCCTCTCGAGTTAACTAGTCGGCATAGGATTGACCAACTAAAATCCTTAAAACGTCATGATTGTTACATACGAATCCTAATTGCCAACAATTTATATCCAAATGTATGCCTTTAAATAAAAAAGGATAATTCCATTTCCTAATGTATGTGTTCCTTTTCCGCTTCTTGTACCAACATCTTCCATTTTATCGCGTTTCCTATGTACGCCTTTTCATTTAAAACCCAATATCAAACGCAACTTTCTCCCCAATATTGATCCTTTTCCCACGTTATTGCACCCAGTCTATCATTGGTTTAAAAGAAAGGAAAACCTGTAAATGAAGAAACATGATCATTAGTTTTTGTAAATAATAAAAAAAAATAAAAAAAATTAAGGGCATGCATTAGTACGAAATTTTTTGTACCTCGTCGATCGTGAACTCAATTAAATGATCCTCCTTAAAGGGTTTGGGGTCTTCTTCATAATTAGATAGATCCTATAATAAACCTTCCAAAAGTAAAAGTGTTAAGTTGAAATAAATTGTAATAATAGGAAAGTTTTATTATGAGATATGGTTCTTAAAATTTCCAGATAGGGAAACTCATCCTACAAGGCAGGTCCTCGGCTCATAGCTTCATTATTATTTCGATTACCACCATCTAGAACACTTGGGTATGTATGTGCACTCCCATAGAAATCATTAATGCTTGGATTGTCAGTTTTCTAAACTATTAAAGTAGCTGCCACCATTACTCGCTCTAAGGATGCATTGATTATTAATGTCCTAACAAAATTTGGCATTATTGAGTGGTCCCTCATCAAACTGAACTATACTTCATAGTAATCAATTTATAATTTTCATATTAATCCCATAATAATATTCAAAAAACTAAAAAATAACAACCATGGTTGGACGCAATCGTCTGTTATTTTATGACCACGATTAGAAGTATCCGTGGCTATAACACTGACCACGGTGGCATAGCAACGTAAACTAGACCATTTCGTGACTTTTGGTCATGAATTATGAGATAACATGGTCAAAAGTAGTCTTGGTATAACAAGTAAAATCTCCATTCACTACCTTAACTCTTAACTGTATATATACATGGTTAGATTGAGCTCATGTGGATATGGAAAGGTCTCATGGAAGGTATGACGTTTACAATTTTTCTAACTCATTTATTCTAATTAGTTTTTCTCTCGAGCATTTCCCTAATTGTGCCTCAGAGCCTCGCCCATCATATAGCAATATTTCTCGCATGTCTAGATAGCATAGAAAAACCCCAAAACATTCAATTGTGCCACCCAACTATTTTTTTAATGGGTGGCCAATTGTCTATTAAAATAAAACTGGAATCTCAGTCTGGTTCATTCTTAGAATCAATGTCGAAAACCGAATTAATTACTAATAACCTACTAAGCTTGGGATCAAATTTTAAAACTTATTGATCTGCTTTATTAAAACATTCAACCATAGTTGTAAACATTCACCACAATGAAATAATAATGAGTACTGATGGAGTAAATAAATAAAGTAATCGAATAACTCTCAATAAATCTCTAAGTACAATCATGCAACAAATAAATGAAATAAAATAAATAAGTTTGAAAATAAAAGTTGTCCAACTATAGGTGACATGCCCGAATTAAAACTGAAATGAACATCTTAACTAGATAGAATAGATAGATGCAACTAAACAAATCATGTAGGTATCCACAACTGCTGCAGTATCATCTGATTGGGAGGAAAAGCTAACCCTGTGGCTGAGCACCTAAAAGGTTTTGAAAATTATTTTGATACGAGTTAGCGCCCAAAACCATTTTAAAAATATTTGCAAGTATTTAAAATAAAATAATGAATATGCAGCAAAACAATTCATGTTCATCTGGTATCGCACTCACATGAGATTATCTTTGCCCCTGATCTATAGCTCGCACCTAACACATGTATTTTAATTTCCTAGTTATGCTACCCCATTTAACTAGTATTGTTACTAACATATCCCAATACGTTAAACGTCTAGCCCAATTGTGCTACACGTATTATACCTTACTTTGTTAATCACTTAGTTACCACATATGTTATATCATCATAATTCTCAACTATATTCGTACCGTTATATAATCAATGTAACTGTACACTAGTTATAATTTAATGTTCACACATTTGTTTGAGCACACATATACATATAACATTCTTTTATACGTATATATATATATAGCATACCCGAGATGTCCTCCCAAATGCCTTCCCTATTACACTATCAAGCTCGAAGGATGTCACGTACCACTCCTGGACCACCAGAACGGAATCTCACCACCGATCCTAAGTCAAATACATATAAATTAGAGGCAGTCATAGACATACGTTCGCGGGTCATAACCATACCCCACTACCCCACAGGATTCTAAACCCACATACAATAGTCATGGAACAGTCTTATGACCTGATAAATTACCTAACACTTGCTGGTCACGCCAGGGTGAACCGCCCACTATGCGTAACCTCCAACGATAACATAAATAGAGTAGGTATGTTCACATATATACCAGTCACACACGCGCGCGCGCACACACACACACACATATATATAATCGACTATTGTGCATAATGTCCCTTGTAGCACTAGTCCACAAATCCCAAGTCTACTCCGACTCCCGAATTTTTGTCAAGTATTCACTTACTTATTATCAATTCTCCAACGTAACGTTTCTGGCCAACATGCTATCCTACCTAAGAACTTAGCCTAAATTTTTCCTAAATCTTAACTCGATTTCATAATTATTACCTAAGTACTTTCACCCTAGTACACCCATAATCTCTTACTTTAAATTTATCCCCATCTAACCCAAGGTACTTTTTAATCTACTCTATATATTTCTACAAGTGATAAATCATCTCCCAGACTCCACAAACCATACCGAACACCAAACGGTCCACGAAAAACAACAAAAGGAAAGGGAGGATAGAATAACAAATCGAATCGATTCGGTGGATGACAGAACCAGTTCACTCTCCCAGCGAACCAATTCGCTTCTCCTGAGCTGCCAACTTGAATTTTTGACAGGATTAATCTCTTTCCCTTCAATCTTAGGAGTTCTAATCTTCACCTAAACCCATAATATGAGTAATACATCAATCCCAAGCATAAATTTATATATTTCTACATATGAATCAACTCTAAAGACATCCAACTCATGGGATTATCAATTTATATAAAGAATTGTGCATAGTTTCAAACCATAAATCAAGATTTCATCTTTTATGGCTAAGATCATTTAAGATTGCATATTTATCATTCCATTCACTTAATATCTAAGATATAATAATTATAAATATCTCTTTGATGATGTCATTAGTCAAAACCCATTTTTACATGTTTCTCCCACCCAAAATTTGCGTATTCCTACATTAATTTTCTACATGAATTATTGAAAACTACACTATGATTATAGAAAGTTAAATACTTTCCTTGTGATTGAAGAAATTATGAGATTCCCTCCTTGATTTATTCTTTTCGCAACGTTCTTGAGCACGGAATAATTCGATCTCCAACCCGGACCACGTTTTCATCAATTTTCTTTAATTTCTCCTTCTCTTTTCTCTCCTCTCTCAAAGCTCTAGCCTTTAGAATGGTTGAGTGGCTGTCCACTCCATCCACCTTTCCTAATTATAACCCTAAGCACTCCAAATCCTAAAATTAAGTCAGCCCCTATGTGTAAAATGACCCGAATACCCTTTTACGGATCCCGTTTAGCCTAAAAAGTCTTCGAAACCCAATTATAACCCCCGGCTACATATTTTTGATTATCTTGACCCATTCCAAACCATTGGCACATTCAAAATTACCATATGAGTTATCTTACATTAATTTCCTTCTCATTCCCACACGACCCTATCCACATGTCCCGAATGAGGTACCGTTAAACCCAAATTTTACTTACTTACTTATGACGTTATATAATTTTACATGTTTTCATTTACTTATCACACAAATAAATACAATTCCACATATATATCAATTCTTTATTCATCAATTGATATTTATTTAAGTCGCTTTATTTGTTAATTTAATCAAATTACGTGCACATGTGTAATTTAAATTGCTAAAAATGCATGTGTTAGATACTTCCTCCCAACAACAGAATTTCATCCCAAAATTCGAACATACCTGGAATAAAGAGCTTTGGACACTTTTTTCATATGTCATCCTCATGCTCCGACATATACTCATCGATATTATGATGTCCCCACTCAATCTGAACTAACTGTACCACCTTCAATCGAAGCTTACGTTCATTATAATCTAGGATAGCCAGGAGTCTATCCTCATACATAATGTCTGGTCATAACTCAATCTCCTCTAATGGGATATGCCAGTAAGCCATGTCACTCATCTGGTACTTATACACTGATGACACATGAAACATGTCATGAATCCTCTGTAAATACTTTGGTAGGGCGAGCCTTAATGCGACTGGCCTATCCTCTTAATAATTAGAAAATACCCCACATATCTCGATACCAACTTTACCTTATTCCCAAATCGCATAACTCCTTTCATGGGAGACACCCGTACTAACACCTGGTCACCCACCTCAAGCTCCAAGTGTCTCCGATCTGCATCTACGTAACTATTCTGCCTGCCAGAACTATTATTATATGACCTCGAATTAGCTCTATCTATGTATAATTGTCTTGGATCATCTCCTATCCAAGAAACTTATTGCCACCACCTCTAACCATCAAGTGGGAGAACTATAAGGTCGGTCATAAAATGCCTCAAAAAGTGTCATGCCTATCTTGAACTGGTATGAGTTATTGGAGGCGAACTCTACTAGTGTAAGGTACTACTCCCATCCTTCCCTGAAATCTAGTATGCACATACTCAACATATCCTCTAGCATCTAATTAATTCTCTCAGTCTACCCATCTATCTGTGGGTGGTAAGCCGTGCTCAGTCATAACTTAGTCCACATAGCCTCCTAGAAACTCTGCCAAAAATAGGATACAAATATTTTATCTCGGTCGAACACAATATTAATCGACACTCCATACAACCTCACTATCTCAGCTATGAAAAGTTGGGCATATTGCTTTGTCATATAATCCATCTGAACTGGAAAGAAGTGGGACACCTTAGTCAAGCGATCCATAATGACCCATATGGAGTTATAGTCCCTTTTCAAAGTCGATAGTCCTATGATGAAGTCCATCGAAAGGCTCTCAAATTTCCAAGATGGAATCTCTAATGTTTACAAAACCCTAGTTGGTCTCTGATAGTCTACCTTTACCAAATAAAAAGTGGTTCACTTCGAAACAAACTCAGTAATGTACCACTTCATCCCAGCCTACCAATATTATTTCCTCATATCTTGGTACACTTATCCCTTTCGAGATGTACAAACACGATATATGAGACTCTGTCATCACTTCATGCCATAGGTCCCCATCCTATGAAATTACCAATTTCCCATTGAATCATAAGCCTCCCTTTGAGAAGATCGAGTAAGACTCTACTCCCTCTTCAAGTAACTGGCATACCTTATTCTGACAAAATAGATCCCCTGTTTATGCCTTTACAACCCTCATGATGATCTTGGGTGTGATAGTTAAGACTACCATACAAGCCCTGGCCGATGTATCATCATACCGAAGCTCACTCTATTTTGATTTCTAGACCATTGCTAACTCCCTCATAGGCCTTCATCTCAACACGTCTACCACCATGTTACCATTCATCGGGTGGTACTGGATGTCGAACTAATAGTCTTTCATGAACTCGAGCCATCTATACTGCCTCATATTACGATTTTTCTGTGTGAATAGATATTGCAACAACCTATGATCCGTGAATAGACTCAATTTCTCCCCCAGTGGATAGTGCTTACATATCCTTAAGGCAAAATCTACCACTGCAAGATCTAGATCATGCGTGGGGTAGTTCCTCGCACGGGGCTAAAGCTTGTGAGAAGCATAAGCTATAGCGTGATCCTCCTGCTGTAATATAACACTAAGTCCTTGTAAATACGCATCTGTAAAAACAAAGTACTCCACTCATCCTTTAGGAAGTGTGAGTACCGATGCCGAAGTCAATTTTTCTTTTAGCTCATCAAAGGCTAACTGACACTGATAATCCTAAATAAATGGTACCCCTTTGTGAGTCAGATTCATCAACGGGCCTGTAATTTTTGAAAACCCCTTTATGAAGCGAGGATAGTAACCGACCAAAGCTAAAAAAGCTACGAACCTCCATTAGTATCGTGGACTGACCCCACTCCCTCACCACTACTACCTTACTTAGGTCCACTAAAATTACCTTATTTGATACAATGTGACTTAAGAACTATACCTCCCGTAACCGGAAACCAAATTTCTTGAAATTAGAGTATAATTGATGGTATTATAAAGTATGGAGGACCATACCCAAGTGCTCCCCGTGATCGCCCTCATTCCGAGAATAGACTAGAATGTCGTATATGAAAACAATAATGAACAAGTATAAGAAATCTCTGAACACCCTATTAATAAGATTCATAAATATAATTGGTACATTGGTTAGCCCAAATAACATAACCCTAAACTCATATGATCCATAACTCGTCAGGAATGCGATATTAGGGACATCCTGCTCCCTAGTACATAGTTGATAGTATCCTGACCTCAAGTAAACCTTTGAGAAGTAGGCTGCTCCGCTCAATTGGTCAATTAGGTCATTGATATGAGGTATATGATATCTTGTTCAACTCTCTATAGTCAAACATAGTATCGGAGATCCATCATTCTTCTTCACAAATAATATGGGAGAACACCACAGTGATGTACTCTGATGTATAAATCCCTACCCCAAGAGCTACTAAATCTATTCCTTCAACTTTTGCATATCCACTAGAGCCATGCGATTGGGTGAACGTGTTATCGGTCTAGTCCCCGACACTAAATCAATGAGAAACTCTCTCTCTCGGCTTGGAGGTAAACCCGATATCTCCTGAAAAACATTCATAAACTCCCTCACCACTAGGATTGAGTATAATAATATAACAAAACCCTCTGAGGTCTCCTTCTCAATATTATAAAGGTGTGTTCTCGACCCTCCTTTGGGAAAAGGCATCACCACCAAAAAAACATTTCCTACCCTATAATGGTGAACATGATGATCCTAGTAAAATATTCCACCATCGCTCTATAACCTGCCAACTAATCCATACCGAGAATGACATCATACCCAATAATATCCAACACGAGAAAATCAATAACCAAGCATAGTTTCCGTACCTCTATACCTACTCTTCTATAAACAGAAAGGATAAGTGACTCGCTACCCAAATATGAATTTACACACATAACAGTACTATCGACTGTATCTAATAAATCGGTCGCTCGTGCAAATCTAATAGCAACAAATGAATGTGATGCCCCCGTGTAAAATAAAACTCGACCCATATGCTCATGTATAGGAAACATATCCTCTATAGCTAGTGATGCATATGGAATAATAACATTATGGACGATATAGACATGCCCATATTATAACTGTCCCTGATGAAGTGGGACTGTTGGAGATGGTGGTGGTGCAGGCAATAATGGCACCTAGGGTCTCTGTTGGGCACCTTACTGCTGTCCTCTGGCCCGCTGTAGAAAAGCTCATCGCATGTGTCCCTTATCTCCATTTATAAACATATTCCTGTGCCCTGCTGGCCATGTCGTGATTGCCCTGGTCACTGACCCTAGTGGCCTTGGCTATGATAACCACACCCAATGTTCCCTTGGATCTACTGGCCCTAAGGGACAGACTGCTGGTCTTGATGTCCCTATTTTAAACCTCTGTCTTTTGCTCCAAATCCCCCAATCTGAATCTCTAAGAAGGATCCCCCTACTAGGTATCCCATTCATACTCTATGCACTGCTGCTATTGTGGTGCCCCACTAGCACCGTTACCTCCAGTCTTTCCCTATTGGCTAGAATGACCAACTCTCTTTGCTCCCTTCAAATGGAAGCGATGATCCTGGCAGTGTATAAGTGCGACATTGATGACATCGATATAAGTCTTCAATGTCGGATTAGCCAGTAGATGTTACCGGATCCTCTAGGTGAGTCCATCGATAAACTTCAACATCTTTTTCTCCTCCGTATTCACCTTGTATGGCACAAAGTTTGCCAAACGGGTTGATTCCTTCTCATATTGGACCACTATTTGCATCTCCGTCTTAATAGAAGATGGAAAGAACTACTGTCAAATCGCAACCAAAACTCCCCGCTAGTCATGATATCTCTCTCCTCAAATGTGGTGACTGACTCCCACCACTGTAATGCTGTGCCTACAAGCTTAAAGTCACTAAAATCTAGTTTTGAGTGTCACTGCACTCAGCCATACATAGATGCCACTGGATGTCTTTCTTCCATTGACTGGCAATAATAACATCCGTACTTCTTGAAACTCTAGCGGATGGACTTTTTGAAAGTCCTCTATAACTTTTTCCCACACCGACGTCACTGGGTGGGTCTGGATTATTGGTGCAACTGGCTACTATGGCTGGGCCTGGGGAAACTGCTATGCCATGGTAGTCGTTATGGAATTAATTGTATGTGCAACTATGGTGGCAACATCAGCAGCTATCACCGTTCACTGTGTCACCTGGGGCTCCAGCTGAGCCTCTCCTCCTCTAGACCTAGCTAGTCATCCTCGTATGCTTAGCATATGAAACCAACCCAAATTTGCATGAGATCACAAGTAAAATATCTTAAAAGAGAACATGAATGTAAATGTGTAAATATGAATGCAACAGTCCAAATCATAGGGCTCTATATCAAAGGACGCTACGCTGGAAACGTAATAAAGTTACACAAATCCTTAGGACACTAGAACTTGATGCTTTGATACCATCTGTGATGCCATGCCTATTCTTATAACGAGTGTCCAATCCTCTACTAGAATAAAATAGGAATCTCAGTCTGGTTCATTCTTAACATCATTGTTAAAAACTAAATTATTCACTAATAACCTATTAAGGTTGGTGTCAAATTTTAAAACTTCTTAACATGCTTTATTAAGACATTCATTCATAATTGTAAACATTCACCAAAATGAAATATCAATGAGTAATGATGGAATAAATAAATAAAGTAACCGAATAACTCTTAGTAAATCTCTAAGTACAATCATCTAACTGATAAATGAAATAAAATAACTAAGTTTGAAAATTAAATCTATCCAACTGTAGGCGGCATGCCCACAATAAAAGCTAAAATAAACAACCTAACTAGATATAATAGATAGAGGGGTTTAAGCAAATCCTGTAGGCATCCATAGCTACTGCAGCATCATCTGACTAGGGGGAAAAGTTAACCCTATCGTCGAGCACCTAAAAGGTTTTGAACAATATTTTGATATGGGTTAGATCCTAAGACCATTTTAAAAATCTTTGCAAATATTTAAAATGCAATTATCATTATGGAGCATAAGTATTCTTGTTCATTTGGTGTCATACTCATATGAGATTATCCTCGCCTCTTACCTATAGTGCGCACCTATGTATAAAATGATCCAAATACACTTTTACAGGTCTTGTTAGACTAAAAAGTACCAAGAACCCAATTATAACCCCTGGATACGTATTTATGACTATTTACACACATTCCGGACCATTTGCGCACTCAAAATTACCATTCAAGTTATCTAACAATAATTTCCATCTCATTACTAACACAACCCTATCCACATGTCCCTAATGAGATACCATTAAACTCTCCTGTAGACACCATATTCTAGGACCCCCTCAGTCTCTCCTTAGGTCCTTAGCACATCCCCATTTATCATAAACCCTAGGTCATACTCCGAGTACCAATCAAGAGACCATCGAGCTTTCTCGAGCCTTATTTAACTTTGATCAACTTCATCATCAGAGTGAAATCTCAATGAATCTTTGAAGGGATCTGAATCCCCTTTCAACCATTTGACTCGTGCATGTATCGTCATAACGGTTTAGACGAACGATCCATTTTACTATCAAAAATTGATCTGGAGGCCACCGTACGCTCTCAGGCCCCGATTTGACCTCAGTAAAATTCATTTTTAGAGAGAAAGATCAATGAATCTTTAAAGCTTTCTTAATCCCCTTTCTAATGGTACGCCCCACCTGCGAAACGACATAACGATTAGGACGAACAAACCATTTTCCCCTATAAGTGATTCGAAATCCATCGGGTGCCCTCGAGCTCCATTTGACTAAATTCAACTCTTCATCTCGAATGAGAATGAATGAATATTCGAAGGGCACTGAATCCCCTTTCCAATGGTATGTCCCGTGCACAAATTAGCCTTACGATACGGACGAATGAACCATTTACTCCTAAGGGTAACCAGGCGCTTCTGGGCCCCATTTGACCAAAGTCAACTCTTCGAATTGACTTTGCAAAATTAAAGTGCCCCACATAACCTTTCCAATGGTCTACCCCGTGCGCGATTCGGACTTACAGTTTGTATGAACGATCCCTCGTCATCCGATGATATCCTTTCCAAATGAGCTAACGACACTTACGAGCCTTGTTTGACCTAAAATCATCTCCCAGACCCTGGAAAGGATTCTTAAAGATCTCTGAATAACCTTCCCAACGGTATGCCTCGAATGTGTAATTTTGACTTACGGATTGCGTTTTATGACCGTTTTTCCAGAAAATCTGCACGAGACTTCCAATTGGCAGGTCCATTATCCTACCTATCGACAAATTACTAGGGTTACCTGCCTATGGACATGATAAGGACAATGCCGATCGGCAGTCTCCTAACCCTATATAAGGAGAGTATGAGCTCACCTTTAGGGGCACCTAAAAAAATCAACTTCATTGATCTCAACAACATTCTTCTAAAGTTAGCGAAGTTTCCTTGTTTGAAACCTCTATCCACCTTTCATTTCCATCACTTTCACACCCAATTTTTCAAAATCCCCTTACATTCCTCCTCCACTTGTAAGGAAACTCATTAACAATCAAGATCAATCTCCAAGTCTCCAAAGAAGCTCCAAACATTCTTCTCTCTCTTCAAATTTCTATATATTCAGATTAGTTAAATAAGTTCTTAATTTAGCTTTTACTTTAGATCATACACATATTTATATTCAATCATTTATTAGTAGTATTTCACATAATATATTTTCTATAAAAAAAAAATAAGAAAAGAGGGTTACACATATAAATTCCAAACCGTATTCTTCACTACATTTTTATAAAACTAAAACCCATTTTTTACACACACACACATATAATAAAAACCTCATTTGAATTTATGGGATAAACCCAATCCTCGTGTCGCATGCGAGGTACGTGGACTTTAATGCCTTTATAGGCTACGTAGGCATCTCGGGCTAAAACCCGAAACTCGGGTCCTATTTTCTTATTTTCCTATTTTCCTCCGTATAATACATTGAGGCCATTGCACACACTAAACATAATTCTAATTTTTTTTAAAAGAATTTGAAAATCACTTTTTCTATTTTAAATCCCTAATTTGAATTTATTTAATATATTTCTTATTTGATTTATTTAAACATCCTATATATATTTTATACTCAAATATTTTTTATATTATACATTTCTCGGTCTTATAATTTTCCAATTTTTTATAATTAATTTTTATATTTTATATGATTTTCTAAAATTTTTAAATGACGATTTAAACATTTAAAAGAAAAAATATAAAATCATTTTTGTTTCTTAGATAAATTCTACACAAATATAAAACGACAATGTTTTTAACTTCTGAAGGGTCATTTTAGCTTGATCTGCATTATTGGTTTTGGACTAATCAGAGGTTGGTGTGTTGTTCACATGATTCCATCATGCGTTAGCCTTGGGTTTGACTACTCAACTAATGGGTTGTCTGGGATTGTTTTACCATATTCCCTCTATAGTGCCACGTTCTTTTACACATGTACACTCACCGATCCCTATTTTGTGAGATTCCTAATCTGCCTTTGGATTCCCTTGGTTAGTTATCTCTTTACCCTTATTTGCTGGAGAATTACTTTTTTACCTTAGCCAGTCTTTCGCCTCTAAAATAGAGTGCTTGGGGTTCATTTTTAATGTTTTGAAAATTTCTAATAACCAAACCAAATTCTGCCAAATTTCTTGAGAACTCTTTCTCTAAACTTGTTCAAATCTTATATCTGTTTGAGAGATTTCCTAAAACCATTTCTAAACACACTTATCCTAAAAATCTTACAACATAAATTTTATGTAAGGATGAGTGTTTATATTCTAGGTTTGGGATCTTGAGAGTTCTTCTAGGTTTGATCAATTGAAAGCTTTTTGGAGTTTTTGTATGTTGGATCGTTTGAGGCTGTTGGAGTTCACTGACTTGAAACTCTTACTTGGCTTTTGATCTGCTAGGGAATATTTTTTATCTCCTTTTCGTATAAGAAAAACATATGTATCTTCTTCTTGTATGAGATTTTGTCTTTTGTATGTGTTAAACTATTTTGACATATTTATAACAAACCCTAGTTTTGAAAAGTTCTTTTCTTATATATATATATACATATATATTATGTTTATTAGATCTTATTTAAAAACTAAATCTATGTTTAAAACTTATAAATACTTTAAAACAAGATTTGGTTTTGTTATCTTCAGATTTATGTAGATCCATTTGTAATTTTATAATATGCACACTCCAAATCCTTTTTATACACAAACTGGCTATCTGTTTTCACAAGGTTGAAACATCCCGTTTTATCTTTGACTTTAGATTTGATCTTCCAGCTATATGTGAACATAAAAAATGATTAAAACTTAATTTTTTCTGTTACATCTTCAGTGGATACTCTTGTCTTGAGTGTGAAGCTGTGTGTGTTCTACTAAGTCTTTTATTTTACTGTTTGGTATATTTCAATAGTTGTGGAGTTATTTAGTACTATCCTTACTATACTAGGTGTACTAGTTATACTAATTCATTTCCACATTGTAAACTGTATCTTGTACCTAAACTGTTGTTAAGTGGACTTGTAGTGTGTGTGGTCTTAGAACTAAAAGACTCAGGGTTCTCCAGTACGCTGTTTTTCTCATTATAAAACTATTGTGTTCAAATTCCCTTCTTATAATCTCATTATGTTTTAACTTTTATTCATTATACTTTGAACATCAAACTAACTAGAACTAACTTGTTTATGTGTATAATTAACCATTGAAGTTCATAAGGTTTTTACTGAAGAGTTAAATGAGAATTATTAATCTTAAAACTTATAATATACTTTTATCTTCTATCTTTTAATCAAATTAATGATCAAAGACAAAGTACTTTTATCTTTTGAAACTCTGGATACATTGCTTGCTATATTTTTCGATGAGGATTTTCATCTTGAAAGTGTATCCCTTCAAAATAGTGCGAGCAATGATGGGCCATATAAAATATGTTTTTCCTTTACTGTGGGAATTGGAAACATAAAGGATTTGTGCATTATATTTGGGCCATTTTTAGAAGACTAATCCCCTCGAAATATTACGAGAAAAATTTCAAAGTGCACTTCCTTATACTTATGAAGGTGTAATGTTATCTTGTTCGCTATAGTTTGTTATTTGGAGTTTCAAAGTTCATTCCCTCAAAATATTATGAGTAATGGTAAATCTATGTATGAGTGAGTTCCCTCGCGTGTTTTTGCGAGTGAATGTGAATTACTAGTTGGTTATGCAATGCAGTATTAGTGACATAACCATAACTATAAATTTCATAAAAGAAATAGTAATAACTGAAATAATACTTGTATTCATCATATTATTCTTGATACCTTGAGATATTAATCATACAAATGATTAGTGGTTTTATTAATAACTTTTAATTCTGGAGGGCTAAAAACAAAATAGATGCTAGAATACATCAAACATAATATTTCTTAAATTATTTTGAATTAATTGATTGTATACAATCACTCTTGAGCTTTGATATTTGGAAATAGACACACTTTCCTACTCCTCATACCACAAATGGCCCCTCCTAGTTTGGCTTGAACTTAGCGAAGACATGCTTTTCAAGAAGTGGGTAGATGTTCGAAGAACCAAATCCCTACGCGGAACTCCCTTAGTTGCACCAAATTTTTATAAGCCCTTGATAGATATTAGGTGTATTACTTGAAGTGCTCCTTGGTCTTATCATGATGATCATCTAATGCTTCCAACTTCAAGTGCCTCAAATAAGGCAATAGATTATGACTTAGGACCACTTGTGTTGATGGTACTATTAATTCCACTAGCAAGACAACCTATGTTCCATAGACTAAGGAGAAAGGAATGAATCATGTTGGATTCCTTTTTGAATCTCTGTAGGACCACATGAGAAACTTGACAACCTATGTTCCAGGGAGATCTTCTAACACTTTTTTCCAAATGTTAATTAATTTTTTATTAGTTGTTTATGCCTGCTCTTTTTTTAGGATAGGAAATGGTTGAATAATTGTTAATGATTTTATACCTATCCATGACAAAACCTATCTCATTATACACGAACTGATTGCCATTATTCATGGGTATAACTTTTGGAATTCCAAATCTACATATTATATACTCTCAAATGAACTGGGTCACTACCTAAGAAGTTATCCTTCTCAATGGAATCGCTTTTGCCCATTTGGTGTATATCTACGTAGCCACCAAAATAAAATATTTCCCCCGAGAGTCTGGGCTAACCTTTACCACTAAATCAAATTCTTAAGTATGGAATGGGTAAGGAATATCCAAACTTTACCGGCTAACAAATGGGGCATGGACCATGTTGCCATGCACTTGACATGCTCAATATTTTTTCACAAAATCTATGGAATTTACTTCCATTATTGGCCAATAGTATCCCAAGGTCATCAGTTGATCATAAAGTTTCATTCCACCCATATGTGAGGGTCCATGGGCTTCTTTCAGCACCTATGCCACTTCTTCTTAAGCGACACATCTCAAAGCCTTCTCATTTTATCCTATAAAGTTCCCTTTTGACTAGGTAAAATTGAGCAACTATCTTCTTCAAGAAGATCTCATATGCCCACTTGGCGATTAAATTTCCATCTTTGAGGTAGGCAATGCAAATGCCCCTTCCAATCATCTAAAACTTCTATAAAGCCTTCTACAAACTAGTTAGTCAAATTGATTCTGGCATTTCAAACAACCTTGCTTGATGAGAGGCCAATGTTCTCATACCGGGCTAGAAGTACGCTTTGGGCTACAATCATCTTTAGAGTGGGATATTTGTGTTACCGCAATGCATTGTATGAATCTCTCAAAGTTTTTCACGAGTTTCCTCCTCTCCCACGCATCTTGAAAAATATTCTCCTAGGACTTTGAAATATATAGTTCTTTAAGGAATATAAAAAATTTTCAGGCTCTGAAAACTTCATTCCCCCTTATAAGTTTCCAACTTTTTTATAATGGATGTTGTCCAATCTTTACGCTCCTTTCTAGGAAATAAGGACCTTACCATGGTAAGCACTATTCTTTTTCCAACGATAATTATAGCTTTGGCTCATCCATCTTTAGTTTCCGAGGAATAGTTTCTAGGGAATTTGGGTTTCTATTCATTGTCCTTAGGTGACTTTATATCTTCCCCACCATGAATTTATTGAGCGACCTTTGAACGATTGCCCTATAAGATGCCAGATTGGCATGCTTAAAGGAAAACTCTCCATTAACATGTTTTACTATAAGGTTCTAATCCCCTCATATGCATTAAAACCTTATTCCTCTTCATAAAGCATCTAATAAACCAAGGATAAGTGCTTCATATTTTTCCTCATTATTCGAGCACTTTAAATTTAGCTTGTAAGAAATAGTGATCTTTTCCTTATCATTTAAAAGTATGATACATGCTCCACCAGCACCTTGTGTATTTGACTCGTATAACTCCATCTCACATTCCTCCATATCTTCAACTACGCAATCTTGAAAGTTGTCCCATTGCCCTCACTTGTAGGTTCAAATGTCTGACTTGGGAAATTTTTAAGTAGATGAGATAGAGATTGAATTTTGATGGCCATAGGAGCCATACATTTCAAATCATATTCTGGGAGTATGAAGAACCACATAGCTTCTCGACAACCAAAATGGTTCTAGAGAGTATGTACTTGATTGGGTCACATTTGGTGATTATATGAATTGTGAAAGAGATCAGGTGGTGCCTTAGCTTCGGGGCCGCCATAGACACCAGTGCTAAACAATGTCATTGTACACTTGTGTACCTACACTCGGTTCTAAATATTACTTGAGACAAATAATAAACATGTATTTTTTTACCTTATTTTTCTTGGGCGATAAATGCCCTAATGGACACCTCGGTGTAAGGGTTTACTTACTTCAAGAGGGATCATGGTGGAAGGAGAGGTCAAAATTGCTTTGATCCTCTTGAATGACTTTTGCTGCTCATCACCCCATATACACTTCACCTTTTCTTTCATTAGTGGTGGGAAAGACTGCTTGATTGTTGCTAATGCTCGTACAAATCTCCTCAAGTATGACACTTTGCCCAAGAAGCTTATAAGTTGCCATTGATTTCTAGGAATTAGATGTAATACCTCGTATTTTTATGTGAATATATAAATTTAATAATATTAATTTTGTGTGCTTATTATGATGAAAATGTCACCATTTATAACTTTATTTAAGTCACGGTAATTCATTAATTAAACTAATTAATATTTGGACCTCTACCGATTAATTAATAAATAACTAACATATCAATTATTTAATAATTAACTCGTATGGGTCCAAGTATTGTTTAATTTAATTAATGAATTACTGTGACTTAAATTTGATTCAAGATCCGAATTAAATAAGACATAAAAATATAAATAGTAACATCTCCACTCATAACAAGCACACAAAATTAATTTTATTCAATTTAAATATTGACATGAAATATAGGGTATTACATTTTTTGGTATTTCTTGTTGTACACTTTTGGGACGCGTATAATGTCCATTTTTTTTAATTTAAAATGATAATTTAAAGGTTTATTGGATTAGTATAAGGCTTGGGCAATATTTTAAGTCATTTGGAGTTGAAATTAGGCCCTTTTAGGTTAGGCCATTAGGGTCCCAAGTGTAATTTCGTGGATTAAGGGATTTAAGAAGTCATTAGAGATCTCATTTACCACAAAACACAATTGGGAAGCACTTTGGAGGCTATAAAGACGGCACATGAAGAGAAGAAGAGAAATTGGGATTTTTGGTTTGGTTCTCTCCATAAATTTATGAGGCAAGTTTATGTAGAATATGAGTATGATTTTATGTGTATCAAGATTGTATCGATTCATTAAAATATAAATCAAATTATGTTATAAATTTTCTTTTTGGTGATTAATAGTTAATTTGATAATTAACCCAATATATATGTTAATTATATTAGTTTCCCCCTTTATTAATTGATTTTCTCATGAACTTCAATTAAAATTGCTGGCTTATGATTAACAACCTATTTTATGTTATAAATTGTTTAAAAGACCCATGAATAAGTGAATTAATACATGTAAATCATTAACTAATTGTGGAAATTAATAGATCTTGGGTTCTTCATTTGGATATTAGGATTTTACCTTGGATCTTGTTGTTGATTTGGGATTTGATAATGTAAATATGTTCCAATTGTGTTGATGGTGTGTTTTTATCATTTAAATTTTGGTTGGGTAATTGGATGAAGTTTTGGGGTTCATTAATGTAGGATGTAGTGAGCAAAATGGGTATTCAAGATGAAAAAGCCCATTACAAAGGGAAATTGGAGAGTTTATGGGTTGATCAATCGCTCGACCCTATGTCGTCGACCGATCAATGGTAGAAAAATAGGCTTAGTTTGGGCTTTTGTGTATTTGGTTAGATTTTTGGGTTTTTGGTCCCTGGGCTAGGATTTGATAGCCAATAGTTTTCTTAGTTTTAGAAATGTATATTCTTATGTTTTGAGTTGTTAGAAATTGATATATGGGGTATTTTGGATAATTGGAGAAATTATTGATATTAAGGGATTAACTCGGGGATTCAGACATTTATTGGTAAACCTAAGAGTCAGATAAATTGTTATTGGGAATCAAAAAATTATAAAGTTAGGGGCTTACTGGCCGGGAATTATTTGAATCATGACAGTGGGTTAGTGGGGTGTATATCCTTTGGGGTGATATTAGGATTTGGCTAAAAAATTTATGGTGCGGTAGTTTTCTTGTTAAATGTTTTTTTATAAATGATGTGTGGGATGATACATAGGATAAAGGCCATGGGAGATTAGAATATGGATATTTGAGATGGAATATAATTGATATCTGTGTTTTAGTGTACAGTATGGTGAGGTTATACCTAGATTTAAGAAATCGGAATGTTAGGGTTATTATTGTTCGGGAATGTAACTAAGGTTGAATAATGACACTAGTAGCTTAACTCGTTAGTAAGGGTTGTATATGTATTTATTATATCCCATTAATAAGGTTTGTAATTGTTTGCATGTTTTATGTGCAATGCATACCATGTATGAATGTTTGTTGGCATACTTACTAGGAGGGAGTCCATTATAAGGCACATTTGCGATGGTACCTAGATAAGTAACGAGTTGACATGGTAATTTTACCATAGGGCTCTATGCCTATGTACTCGTTTTTTAGATAGGGTATACTTAGGGGTTGTCATAGAACCATAGGGTATGAGACTGATGGTCCTTGTATAGTGTTGGGTATGGTAGTTTATACATGTAACAGAAAGTATAGTGATTTATCCCTTGATCGTGATTAGGTATTAGGTTTGGGATGGTTGAAGACTATACTTAGAATGTGCGAGCGATCCATAAAGGCAATAAAGACAGGCCTTCACTATGTGCGGGCACGAGAAATGCCCATTTATTTATTAAATTTGATGGTTATGCTTTGTTATAGATGTTAGACGTAGAGATTATCTTCCTCCTACATAATGTGGCTATATGTGGAGATACTAGAGATAATTTTACGAATTTATGTGCTATTCTAGAGATGTATATGCTTTATAATGGGTAAATTACCTACATGTTTATGACTTGGGATTTACATATCGCTTATACTATAGATATGTATATTTTATTAATGGAATGAGATATCCTAAGATAGATGTACGTTAGATATAAGACTGTTATTAGGTGTGAGACCTTAATACAACATGATTCATATTGAAAGATATTTATATAAGATCGTAATGATAAATATTAAACAATGAAGATGTAAGACTTTCATCACATGGGCTATATATGGGTTCGAGATTTATGACTGTAAGATAATTTAGGTTTTGGGCTGGGTAACTAATATTATACAAACTTGAAAAACATGTAAAACACAAATTACCTCTTTGGGCTATTATATTCCCAAAAGATCAAACAATTACAAAATTACTATTAATATAACGTTAAGTAAGTAATCCACGACTAATGAAAATCTACCCCTTCACATCCTTATCTTTCCTCTACATCATCTCCCAAATAGCCTTGCTTGGTTGTTCTCCCTCAATGAAATATCCTCACCTTTGACCCTTCCTTACCATAACCTATTCACTTTATCTTCCATCTCCATTAATTAATTTTTTAAATAAAATAGTGGATTGAAGAGAAAAAAGGTATTGATGATAGTTTCTAATAGATTGAGAGGAGATAGAAGGTGGTGATCAAGGTGTCAATGAAGCTAGAAATCCTAAAAACCATCCTCTTCCCCGGAATACAAAGATTCACCGTCCAAGATTTCTGCGCCGTTATGTTGCCGTCGTTCACGGATGTCGTCTATGACTAATATGGTCCTCCGTATTTTGTCATTAGGTCTCTCTTTGTGTGTGTTTGTGTATGTGTATTTTTCACTATTAAAGATAAGAAATAGTCTTGGCTTCTTATTTATAAATATTAAACATTTGTTATGTGTAGAGTAGTTGAGCAATGAAAAATTGAAAGTAAAGAAAATAACGTATGTGTTAAAATGATTGATGCTCCTACTAATCCCCCTGATATCAATAGAATACAAGGTATATTTTCTAACTTTCCTTTTTCTTTTTCTTTTCATTTTCACTAGATTTCTCAAATTAGAGAAATTAATAAGGGTACTCCTATTGGTTATGCTATATGCCCATATTAATCCCTAAATAGTGATGGGCATATTATTGCATCATAAATTCGTGTTGATTATATGTATTTGTTTAACCCAAGATATTGCGATGAATACAATGGAATGTAAACATAAGATTCATGAAGTGACCAAAATAATTGGGAAAAGACTTTATTAATTTGAGTTGAGTTAGGTTGGGTTTGCTATTAAGTCATAAATAGAGGTTTCTAAGTTAAACCACTCTCAAATATAAACTAATTTATTAAGCGCGGGCAATATATAGTTTTGGCCCGCACTTAAAATTCCAATAATAACCTCACCTTCTATCCTCCCTTTACTAATAACAATTATTATCCGGGTCTTATGTATTTAATCCCATTTGTTAAAGATTCATTTGTAGTCACTCCTATATATTTATTTTTTAGTTGTTGGTAATATTGTAATAATTATAGGACAAGTGCCATTTCTGAAAAAATAAAGATGGGCGATTTTTGGTGGTTATGGGACATTTTAAGATTTTATTTAGTTTCCTTTGTAAGTTCTTCCCTTCCCTTGCATAGTGTTTTGTTGTATAATGTACCCAAACATAATTCGAACAAAATTGCTACATGTATATATATTTGATATGTTTTTCCCTTTTTTTCAATGCTGAATTATTTTGTGTTTTATTAAAAGTCAGCATTTGTGATGTAGTTGCAATTTGCAAGAAGGTTGTTTGACTTAAACTTCATATGCTTGAGTAAATGCCCAAAAAAGAGCATTTTAAATTGTTTTTGGTACTTTTTTCCATTCATGTCATCCTCTTCAGAATCATGTTCCTCAGAAATGTGTAAGACTTTAGTCTCATCTTCGAACATGTGGCTATCTTACTCAGGTATCAAATACCATCTGTATACATAATATTAAGACACCTTATGGCAATGAGGTGAAAACCAAATAAAACTAAAAACGTTATTGAGTTGGGAAAAAATAATTGAATTGTGAACTTGGGGAATTTTTGTTTACAAACTTAGATGAGGGTGGGGTAAAAAAAAGAAAACTAAAAAAAGTACTGAGTTGGGAAAAAATAATTGAATTTTAAACTTGGTGAATTTTGTTTATAAAGTTAGATAAGGATATATCTCTTATTAAATTGAGGTCCCAGACCATTTACTAGTTTATACAATATTGTGCCCTTCACCTTTTGTATTCTTTCTTTATTTGATGTTATTTTGTTTTTATATAATTCATTGTAAACATGTATTTTTCTTCTTATTGTATGGCTTTGATTGATCAAGATTTGGGTTTCCACTACTCAAGTTGTATTGACTATCACTTTGAATAGTGATTCATTATTATTGGAACACATGAATTTGAGAGATTATTTATTATTTGGGCCAAAAATGTTGGCTTCTAATTATTTTGTACTGACATTGTTTGGTATTATGATTAGGTTATCAACTATAATAAACTTATGTTCTTTTAAGTATAAGTATGTACTGTCATTAGTTTACATTGTGAACCTCTATATAATATGCTCATTGGAAATAAAAGGCCTATTCGTCATTAAAGGTAGATTTCTTTAGTGATTTTTTTTATTCATGTATATTATCCGATCTCTTATTTCGTATGATTTCAATTAGGCCATATACATAATTTACACCTCCACACAATTGTGCTTATCATATTTAGTTTTGAGGTATATGACAATTCATCCTTCTATATTGTTACTTTTCTATCCATATCCTTCCATCCACTCACAAATCTTAGTGAGTGTGTGAAATAGAAAGAATTCAATATGGAAATTTGTACATAAATTAAGATAGAATTATTCTTCCTTTTGATGATGTGCCAGTATATCAATAAATAATGGAAGAGAGAAAGGAAGATGAATCAAAATGGGCTTTAAAAAGATTTTTTTTAAGTGTGTAATTACCATTTATCATACTATAGGCAAGGTGTTCACAAAGACACCTAACCCAGTCATACTTATTCAAACCAATGTTACTTCATTTATGGAGTTAAGCATTACTAAATTTTGGGTTGTTGAACATTTCTGCATGTCATTAAAAAGTGTCTTTCTTTTATTTCTCAGTTTTTTGACTAAGTTGGTTAACTTTAAAATATGAGGTGACCTCATCGATTTAGTAAACATTTAGTGTAATTTTCCATCATTATCATTCTTATGGGTGTTAGAAAATATTCAATTCATGATATATCTCCAAAATATGGTCTTATTTTTTTTTTTATCAAATTCAAATTTTGAATCACTAAAATTTGGTATTCATGATTACATTTAGTTAGAAAAACTCTTGTTTTCATTTGTAATTAATTCTCTATTATTTTAACATACCGATACCTCATTATACACTATGAACTAACATCTTAGTTAACTTCACATATACAAGTTCAATTCCTTTCTAACAAAAGGAGCTGCGATTAAGTTTGTTGTCGTTGAGAAAAGAAACTACTAATGTAGCCCATGTAACAATCGCCGATATAATGAAAAAAAATACAATCACCAAATAGTCCCTCATTTTTATTAATACACTAGATTATTAACATGATTTTATCTTGTCAAAAGAGGAATCATTTATTGTCTACTCGGTCTCTACCTTCATTGAATGTAAAAAAAGGGTACACTTAACTTTGACCAATAACCGCTTTCGATTACATCATAACTAAATTTACTATGTTAGTTATTTATCACAAGAAAATCATCGTTCAAAGTTGTACAAATAACTTTATCTATTAAACGGAAAAGATATCACAGTTCTACATCAAAATTAAGAAGTTAAGTTACGGGGATCGAAAATGAAAATGATTAGTGACAAATCAAGTGGAAGAAACAAGCGGTCTCGACTTCAATATGAATAAGAAGATGAAGAAATTGCTCCTATCTTTCATCAATCTTTCACTTTCTAAACAATTACTATTTCCTTTTTCGTTTCAGACGTTTATGTTTACATAATTCTAATAAGTTTTCAATGGACCGGGGATGAATAAATAATGATTTTCTATGACATTATTATAGACTATCATTACTCTTCTTTATTTCAATTTATTTAATTTAACTTTATCACGACATTTATTTAACTAAATACGCAAAAAAAATTATGACTATTGAATGAAAAATCAATATTCATACAAAGTTTATTAATGTCAATTAACTATAATGTCATTCAAGTACCTACATGCATGTGAATTTATCCAATATGCTTTACACATGCAATGCACATGAGTGCCAACAAGTAACTTAAAATTCATTAAAACAGGAGAGGTAGATGTGTAGTTATAATGTGGCTGAGATTTAGTTATAATCCTATTCTACATAGACTTGTTGTTTACATTCATTTTATAACTATTTTTGTAGGTCCCTGTTTCGATAGTTCCTGTAGATGGGGGTTTATTAGAGGAGCATCTCGAGCGATGTTCTATTCATTCATCCTAGGTTATAGGCTTCGAGCCGAATATCTCATCCATTCTATGTATTTATTTGTATTCAACAAATTCTTTATTATACAATTTTATTGTAAGTTAGCTTGTATATGTGGTTTATATTCAGGGTTGGACATTTGTATATGATACATTTTATATATACAAAGATGGTTTCTATTGTATGGGAAAGTATTTAGTATCGGAGTTAGTTTTGAGTTATTAAATATTTCTTTATCTTATTATTGCTCATGGTATTAGTTATTTTTTCATACATAGAGAATGTTACCATATGTGTTTTTTATTCCCACAATTTTTATATTTGACCTGATCAATTTATTAATAGATTTTGTAGGGCGTTATAGTTGGTATCAGAGCAATCCAGGTACTAGTGTCTTAGGTATCTTAAGTTCTTTCATCTCTTTTCCTCATTGCATTATTGAACTATTTTAGAGCTTTATCATTTAGGTTTTATACTCTTTATAACGACGACCGCTTAAGTAGTTTCGTGTAGATGTTTCCTAATGAACGACTCAGATAAACTAAGTATATCGGGAGGTTTCCATGTTTGAATTTTCCTTTTGAGAATCCCACTCATGAGGTTGACTTCGGTCATGAGTTAGGAACTTTTAGGCGTGAGACCTTTTAGCAAGTGCTTAGCATATAGTTCGAGGTCAATGCCTTCCCTACCCATTCATAACATCATAAGGAATACATTTTTACAGATATCATTTGTGTGACCACTAGGGATCCATCATAAAGAGGTGTTAGACTATCATTCTCTTTATGCATCAGGAGATCATGATATAGGAGTGAAGAGGACTTTCGTGCTATCACTTAGAGATGCAAGATAGTCTTGTTGTGTTCGTACGAACCTATGTGAGGGGTTTGGCATATGTTATTAAGTAACCTATTTTTCACCACTTATGCTCGATCGGTTTAAGTTATCTTCTCACATAGGTCAAAGAGCTATAATGGGATGGAGATCATCCCTAAACAATTGTGAAAATCGAGGCCAAGTGGGAGCAAAAAATAGAGATGGTGTATCATTGACCCTAGTAGAAGGTAGCCTTACTAGCAGAAAGGACTACATGGAAGTAGCATATCCCAATAGAGTTTCAAGGATAGATTATACAATCTGTTATGGCTAGTGAAGCCACGTCCTATGAGAGCGCGACAAATGAGGATTTTTTTATCAGAATCGACCATAGAGTCAAGGTCAGTAGGGCTGATACGAGGGCCACCATTTAGATAGTTCCTTCAGAGATAGGGGATACACGTGTAGCAAGTGAGGGGACTTAGTTATTAGGTGACTCACTGGAAACCATTCATTTGGGATTTTATCGTGGGATGGATACTGTTATGATTACGACTCACTCACTGCAGCTTATCTTAGACATTGAGGGCTTGTCGTTCTTATTTAGTAGTGTGTGCACTACGATTATGAGGTATATGCATTTTATCGCAAGTTTATTATATTTGTGGATACCCCAACAAGTAAGGGTTTCTTTACGTCATGATTTGGAGACGTGGAAGTTTTTTGAGATAGTTTGGATATTAGCCTTTATGATGACTTTTTCGATGATGGATCATTTTGTTATTATCATCTTGTGTGTATAGCTATATCTTACTTATATTGATTATCAGGGGTAGGGTGGTATGTTACCATTTTTATACAAGAATTTTTCTTTATATGTTAATGCATAGGCACGGGAGATAGGGTCCAGTGACCACTTCTTTCATATATATGTGGGAATATTGAAGGGGATTACGGTTGCGTAGAGGTGTCCCGGATAGTGCGAGTATATTCTAGTGGCATTTGGATAGGTGTTGAGTTATCATATACATATGATATTTTTGCTTGCCTTAGGATTGGAATTAGACTTAGATCCACCACGAGGAAATTTTATGCGATTGAATTCATCAGTAAGGGTAGAGGTGATGTGGGAGGTTACACAATAATTTTAAACTGATTGAGTATTTTGAAATGACATTTTGCATGGAGTCTCCAAAGGAGGGATGGTTCATGAAGGAGATGTGTGAGCCTCAGGAGCAGGGTAAGGTCACGATATGAGACATATGTTAGTCTTATGTATCAACGACCTGTGGGGATAGTCTAAGAGAATGTTTCCTCCTAACAAGTTAAATGTGAGCGAGTTATCATCCATAGGGGGAAACATAAAGGCTTTTTAGGCATAATACGGACGATCACATCATTTTATGACGTCTTATGAATTAAGGAGTGGTGTAGTAGTGGTGTTAATTACACTCAAATCTATGTTAGGGAAGATTCAGGCCAAGTGTTGAAATTTTACCGAGGGACGATATATAAGGGATGACTTGGAGGAGGTTCCCTTATCCAATTGAGGATAAGAGAAAGGTGAATTTTTGGGCAATTTTTTTGTTAGGGGTTCCCAAAATAAGATAGGTGGTTTTGATTAAGGTTCATAATTGGTGTTTAACTTTGCATCCTAGAAACGAGAGAAGTATTGAGGTAGGAGAGTATACTCACTACACCAAATCTGTCGAATTATCACAATCATTGACTTGGACAAGTTCAACTTTTCAAGGTCAATGACCATGATAATTCCTAGGGTGATAACTTTTTTTATCACGGACTTGTCACGGTCCTTGACCTTGACAAGTTTTTTACGGTTAAGGACCGTGACAAGCCCGTAACAATGGTTAAAAAATTGTTACGATCAATGACCGTGATATTTCTAGGCAGAATTGAAAAAAAAATTGCTGGGCAGTTTGGCCACTGCCACTGCCCAGCAGTATATTTGTACCTGTTATAGAAATTTTGTACCTGTTCAAGCATCATATATCCAAATAAAATAGAGACAATATGCATCACGATATAATCCAAATATAATTCAAATGTACCAACTTAAAAAAAATTCAATTCAAATAATGTCACTACATGTCTTGGGTAAGGTTAACTCTGAGGAGGTGAGTAGGGCGCATGATATACGAATTGACACACCCACTAATATACATCTTGCCGCATTATTCGCGCAACCACAATGGGGAGTTCTCCTTCCCGAGTATCACATGCGTGACGAGCACCTTGGACTCGATGTCTTGAAGCTCATGTCCATGAACTAGTGCACCCTGGACGATATTCGGGTCCCTCAACCCCCGCTTTATTCGCTGACCATCAAATATGTCCAGTATAAACACGCTCGGCCAACCAAGTGTCGACATTAGTCGGTCGAAGGGATCCAAATAGGGAAGTGGATCATCAAAGTCCGTACGTGTTGGAGATGAAGCAGTGAGGTCCACATCCTCGTCCTCCTGCACCTCCTCCTCCACCACCTTATCCTTCTCCTTACCTTTACCCTTAAGATTTTTGTCCAATGAAAAATTCATGAATGAGAACATATCTTGGACCGTCGCCTCCAAACAGGACAGCTTCGCGTCATGTGAGTTCACCGTTCGAGCCAACCCGGTGTCTCTCGTCTCCAATCCGATGATCCTAGATTTGGCCACCTGCGAGCTCACCCCCCTTATCCTCCCCTTACGATCAACTCCAAGCACTTGGCTGAGTGCGTCAATGGACAAATATGCCTTGTCGACATCAGACTGCGACTCATGCACTTCCTTAAGCTTTGCCTGAAACGACAAAAAATACATGATTAGTAAAATAAGTAAATTAAAAAATTATAACGTAATTAATAAAAAGTAAACTGTTGGATTACTTACAATCATGGCCGCGACGCTCGAGGACACCTCCTTATCCTTCCCCTTCTTGGTTCGAAGAGCCACATAAGTATCGAGCCTATGTGGCCTACCCCCAGGGCCACTCCCTGTCCCCTGAAATAAAATAAAGTAAAATTAGTATCGTCCCCGCAAAGTAAAATAATTAAGAATAATATATTTTTGTAATTATAGAAAAATTAAATCTTACCATCATCCTATGCTCCACCTCAACATAAGACGTCCGGCCGGAGTAGTGCACGTCCGTCTTTTTTGCTCGATTTTCCCTCCCCGATTGGCGAGATGCCAATTATCACTCCCCAATATCATTGTCAATGAACTTTTGCCATTGTGCCAATGAGATCGTCTCCTTCGACGGGACGCATTCATGCATTCAGATAACAGACTCTCGTGTCTTTCCAAAGTATCTGGTCCGCATATTTTTCTTCCACATCTTGTGTTGCTCCCTCAACTACTCCAAGACGGAATGCGTAGCTTTGGATCCAGGCTGGATTGTTCCTGTCCAAAAAATACAATGTTAGTTGTGAATAAATATAAGTATACATCGAAATCGAAATTGAAATCAAAATCAAAATCGAAATTGAAATTGAAATTGAAATTGAAATTGAAATTGAAATTGAAATTGAAATTGAAATTGAAATTGAAATTGAAATTGAAATATAAATATAAATATAAATATATTACCTGTAGTGCCACCCAAACAGCTAACTTGAGCTCATATGGCACCTCCTTCCAACTAATGTACCCCGAGGGTGATGATCGTCTTTACCAGCTCGAGGGATCTCGCTAATAGCCCCGACTTGTTCTCGATGGCCATTCCCAATTTGCCATATTTGGGGAGCGTAGGGGCCGAGGAGCCCTCGTCGCCTCCGCTACCATCGAGCCAAGACGACATCATCATAACCAGCATCATCATCCTTGCCTTAATACCCGAAGGAGACATTTGCTGTAGCAAAATGTTATTAGTACAAATCAAAATGAATTAGAAGAAGACATGCAAATATGTACAATTACTACAAATAAAAATGAATTGTTACTGTTAAACATCCCCACCCCCACCCCCACTGCCCACACACACGCACACTACACGAGTGAAAATGATAAAGTGAAAATCAATTAAAAGCATTAAAAATGGATGTTTCGGTACAAATTGGAATATTTATTACCATCTCTGCCCCCTCCCCTCCCCACCCTGCCTCCCCTTCCCCTACCACACACACACACAAACAGCCCCCTCCCCACCCCCAACACACACACGCACACACACCCTGCCCTACCCCTACTACACACACATACAACCCCACCCTCCAACCACACACACATGCACACTACACAAGAGTGAAAATGATAAAGTGCAAATCAATTAAAAGCATTTAAAATGGATGTTTCGGTACAAATTGGAATATTTATTACAAATTAAAAAATTGTTTAAAATTCGGGTTATCATAAAAAAGGGATTGATATTCGATAGGAGTACCCAAGTCATCCACACTACTATTTAGACGCTTTGGCGCGTGTTGGACAATTGACCACGGCTCGTTGTTGATATACTCCGAGTAAAATACTTGGTTAACCTTTTGAAATGCACAAACAAACGGGTCATTGCTCACGTGGTCGTTGCTCTTCAACTTGGACAAGTCAACCATGATAAAATTGGTGACAGGATCAACTTTACAAGCATTTTTATCCTCAACTCTTACCTAGTCACAGTAAAATACAACCTCTTTGAAGCTTATATAATCCAATTCAAATATATTTCAGATTACACCATAGTAAGTAATTTCAGCTTCAACGAGGTTTTTATCTTTTGCACTCGCTCGAAAGAAAGTAAGAGCCATGTATGAAATGCCTGAGTTCTATACATTTGTACTTTCCTCATACACTTTAGCGCCGAAAACGTAACCGTTCAATTGATACTTTTTATACTCTTGTGCCACGAACAAGGGTCCAGTGGCTAGACGAGCAAGCTTTGATGTTGCATCACCTGTCTTTAAGAGCTGAGAATATAGATAAATTAATTATACTAGTTGTAAAATTTGAGTGTAATGTAACGTTATATAACGACCATTTTCATTATAATTACTTCTTGTGTCAACCACAGCCTAAATTCGCTGTCTGATTGTACCATTGTTTTTCGTCTTTTATTGTTCTCACATGCTTCATATTTTTTGCATATTATAAAATTAATCATGTATAAAATAATCTAAAATAATGTTAAACATTATAATAATGGAAACTTACTTTTTCCATTCTTCGACATCTTCACGTGTGTCAAATAGATAACGCGCTACTTGTTCATGTTGCAAACTCATTAATTTCACTCGTTTTCCCATCACATGACCACCATCATCGACGAACTCATCAGTGTCATAAACGCTGGTCGAGTCAGGCATATATTCCCAAGTATATATTGATGACTCCACGATGATGTATTCCTCTGCAATTGATCCTGCAATGTATCGCGTATTCTTGACGTAATCTTTAAAAACTTTCATCAATCTTTCAAACGAATACATCCATCGATATTTAATTGGACCACAAAGAAGTGCCTCGTCGCATAGGTGTACCAACAAGTGAACACTTATGTCAAAGAATGCTGGGGGAAAGTACTTATCCAACACACAAATCGCTTTGGTCATCGCCAATTTTGCGACCACTATGTGTTCTCGATTGACTACCTTCTCACACAAGAGTGGGAAGGTAATACTAATTTTCATAACGGCCCTCCGCGAATCCTTGTGGTTGGAGAAATAGTGCTTAAACAATAAAGGAACCAATTGCATGATCACATGCCAATCGTGAGAGTTACACTTATGTAAATCATGAGTAGCATAATTCACAATTTTTTGCAAGTTGGACAAAAAATTAGATGGGCCCTTCAAATTATATATTGTGTCTAAAAGCACCTTCCTTTACCCACTCGTCAAAGTAAACGCACCAGGGGGAATTATTGTAATTCCCCTACTATCTTCTTTCAACCATAGTTGTGGCTTAAGTTTCAACGATTTAAGGTCTTTTCGTGCATTTTCTCCATCCTTCGAATGACTCCCCCCAAGGCAAGTGCCCACAATATGTTCAATGAAGTTCTTCTCTGCATGAATCACATCCAATACATGGCACATCGGGTTATTCTTCCAATAAGGCAAGTCAAGTAAAATTAACCTCCTAGACCATGCCTTTCTTGTCTCAGTTTCATTCCCAGTTGGGGTCGTCTCATGCTTAACATTCTTAAATTTGGGATTCTTACTTGGCATATTAGGGACGCATTCAGAAGATTTACTTTCAATTTCTGAACCTGAAAGTTGTCTCGGCGGTAGCCTATGTTCAACCCCATCCAATAACCTTTCTCAAATATGAAACTATGAGCCGGGGGTAAAAACCTCCTATGGCAATGGTATACATTTTTTGAGCTAAAGGATAGACGAAGAGATTCAGTTTCCTCTCTACAAATAGGACACCCCAAATAACCATATACTACACAATCGGATAATGTCCCATAAGCTGGAAAATCATGAATTGCCCACATCAACATAGCTTTCAGCGTAAACTCTTCTTTTTTAAAAGAGTCAAATAATTGCACAACCTCTTCCCATAACTCATTTAATTCTTCTACCAAAGGAGCCAGGTAGACGTCGATGTCATCACTTGGTGCCTTTGGCACAGATATCAATAAAGCCATCATCGAAAATTCAGGTCTCATATATTATGAAGGAGGGAGGTTGAGTGGGTCTAGGATAACTGGTCATACACTCTCATTAGTGCTTAGATTTCCAAATGGATTGAAACCATCTGTTGATATAGCCAAACGAATGTTGCGCTGTTCTCGAGCAAAATCGGGATACTCATAATTCATCATCCTCTAGGCTATAGAATTAATAGGATGACGCATGATATTACTCCCTACTTCTGCCCTAGCATGCCAAGTCATTGCCTCCGCTATCCATGGTACAGTGATAAATCGTTTTAATCTATTTCCAATGGGAAAATATTTCAACACTTTTTGAGCTACTTTTGAGCTTGTGCCTTCCTTACTAGTAGATTGGACATATCTAGGTTCATCACATACCGAACAATGATCGAAATTTTCATACTCCTTTCAGTATAGTATGCAGTCATACACTTAAGCATGAATCGATTTATACTTCATTCCCAAACCTTTCAAACTGTTCTTTATAATAGGATAGCTATTTGGAAGCGTATTCTCCTTGGGTAGTAAGCCTTCACCCATTTCAGAATTCCTGTCACGCTATTGCCAGACAAACCGTACTGCATCTTCAAACTGTGCAAACCAACCATGGCATGTAAAGTTATTTTATCTTTCTCACAGCCAGAGTATAACGGTTGAGTCACCTTAAATTTTAAACTTTGGTAGTCATCGTCAAGGTTTATCGTGATATCCTCACGAGCACTTGTACCTTGTACATCATCAATAACCTCATTCTCCTATGCTTCATAAACTCCGTACGCATCATCAACTAAATCCTCTAACATATTATGATCTACGTCGTCCCCTTCTACATCTATCCTACTTGTTGAAGGTTGTTGTGAAGGTTGGTCGGGGACAAAAGGAGCTTTCAATTCACCGTGAAAACTCCAAAATTGATAACTATCTTGCATACCCGATCTTAACAAATGTTGTTCAACTGTTTTCTACTCAAACACCTTACCGTTTTTACACCTAGTACAGGGACACGAAAAATCTTCATCATTATGACATCTCTTTGCGTATTTCACAAATTCATTAGCTCCTCTGCGAAACACATCCCCCATTCTATTTGTCTCATCCATCCACTCGTTGTGTTTCGAATATCCCATCACAGCTACCACAACTAATCACTTATTAAAGGTAAGAAGCGTATATTCATGGATTAGTATAAACAAAATTGAGATTTATAGTATGTTTCATTTAATTATGTCTTATTTATATTCGATTTTTAAATTTCAAATTCAAATTCAATTTATAATAGAAATTTCTATTTCCTCCATCTCCTCTAAAGGGTGAGTGGTCCTATCCCATATAAGACCGCATTTTTTTTTATTATATACTTAACAGCTCATGCACATTGTTACGATTTGAGAAAAATTCGGCAGCATATCCCCATAGTTCTCCAAGTACACGACGTAGATTGGCAAGTGTGAGTGTTATTTCAATTGATCAATTGAAATAACAGTCACACTTGTCAATCTAGTATGTACCCAGAGAACATTAGGATAGGACTGCAGAACTTCCTCCAAAAGTAACAACTTTAATCCACTACGAATATTATTATACATAAATTATGCAGTCCCAAGCTGTCCAAACGGGACAATTCGAGAGATCTCATTACAGGGGTAATGACTCTTGAACGGGTCTAAGGGCTATTGAATGCGTATGCATAAGAACTAGAAGGCTAGTATCTATGCGCACTATATGTAATTTCAAGTATGTTTCATTTAATTATCATACAACATATATATATATATTGTTCGTTATACAAAGTAATTTTCAAAAAAAGTTGAAAAATCCCACTCCCATATGGACAATAACACAGTGGTCATGCCACTTTTAAAATTAACCAACCTAACATCAATCCACTATAATCCAACCGCAATGTCAACAACAAATGTGTATCCCGTACTCCTTCTAATTCATCTACTCAATTAATTATTTTCATCAATTAAACTAACAATAAAAGTATACAATTATTAATTTACTAATTTACAATAAGGGGCAATCCTACTTTCATATATTAATTTACTAAAAAAATTAATAATTAATCAATTCGTTTATAAGGGGCACTACTTGCATATGAGGGAAAATATCTAATAAACCAATCACGCCCACACACACGCCCACACACACACTCACACACGCACGCAACCCCATCCCCGTTACACCCCCCGCATCATTTTCCTCTCTCTCACATACGTAAAAATACGCACACTACACACACATATACACACACGTGCACATACACACATGCGCACATACACACACACACACGCATCCCCACCCCCTCCCCCACCACCCACCCCCATACCTGCCCCACGCCCTTACCCCACCACATGCACACACACAAGCAGCCCCACCCCCCACCACACACACGGACACACACCCTGCCCCACCGCCCACCACACACACAAACACACAACCCCACCCCCCTCCCCACCCCCCTCCCCACCCCCACCCCCTTCCCCCACCACACACACCCACGTACACACCCACACACACGCATACACACACGTACACACACACACACACACATATATATAAATGAACTAGAGAGAGTGAGAGAGAAACCAACCTGAAAGTGGAGAGAGAGAGTGAGAGCAACGCGTAGAGAGAGAGAGAAATTGGAGGGAACAATGCGGTGAGGAAAAAAGGAGGGGAAAGGGATTTTCGCTGAAAGATTTGTCACGATCATTGACCGTGACAGCTTTATAGAATTGTCACGGACTTGTCACGGTCATTAAACGTGACAAAAAATGCGTATTTTTTTGTCACGGTCAATGACCGTTACAAGGCTAGCCGCTGAAATGGTGCTAATTTTCCCATTTTGGTGTAGTGACTCGTTTAATTATAAAAGGGTTCAGGGGTTCTAAGGGGGAATAAGAGACCATTTGGGGTCATTGGAGTTAGATTGACCAGTTTAATTAAAGCTACGAGTTTAGTAAGTCATTTGTAATTGGTTGTATTTAGGGAACCTAGGAGAATAGAGTGTCTATAGTCATAAGCACTGTTCTAAAAAACCTGCCTTGGCTTGAGGCTTGGGAGAAACGCCCCACCTTAAACTTTTCACGCCTTATTAATTGTAAAACCCTTAAGGCACACTTTTTTCTAAAAACAACAATGCTTTAGTGAAACGATTTCGCCTTTTAAAGATTTTTTTTCAAACCGGACCATTATCTCATCCAAAATAATCAAATAGTATTTTAATTTGCAAATATTAAGACATATTTTTATGTTATGTACAATTTTAGTATTTTAATAGTCTTGTTATGGTTAAAAAATATTAAAATAGATTAAGAAGGCCTAAACGCCTTTTCACGCCTAAGGCCTGCCTAGGCTTCTAAGGCTTAAGGCTTGGCCTCCACGCCTCGATCACGCCCCGCATTTTTTAGAACCTTGGTCATAAGTGAGAAGACTATCCGGAACAGACAAAGGTAATCGAGGAAAGGAGAGAGCTTGATTCGCAGGTTTATGAGGGAGGTCGTATGTCATTAGTGTACTCTACAATATGGGAAATTATAGAGTTCAGGTTCCAGTAGGGGGAAGGAAACAAAATGAGATGTTCCATTTAGGATGGTTGGATAGGGCGAGGTTAGTGTCACTTGACCTCACCTTACCATCTTCAGTGTACACGATGTTTTCCACGGATATAGAACGGATGAGGCCTTTGAGTGATAAGTTGATTCTTTAAGAGGTTAGATTAGTTTGGTTAAGAGAATAGCCGAATACAATTTACGATGGAGACACCATAGGGTACGTTAGGTCATAGACTAAGTATGTTCTTTTTTGATAGTGTGAGGACTCTATGGGTAAGATATTCTTATACTTTTGATTAGGAATACATTAAATTCAAATTTTGAGGAAGAAATTCCTTGTTTAAGGGGGAAGAATATAATACCCCGTATTTTCCTGGGAATATTTAAATTGAATAAAATTAATTATGTGTGCTTGTTCTGATTGGAAATATCACTATTTATATTTTATCTGTTATTTAATTTGGATTTGGATTCGAATTTAAGTCATGGTCATTAATTAATTAAATTAATTCATATTTGGACCCATACCGGTTAATTATCAAATAACTGAGTTATAAGTTATTTTTGGTAGTAGTATTTTGAGACGCGTAGAATGTGCGGTTCTAATTTAAAATGATGGTATAAAGCTCTATTGTGGTAGTATAAGAATTGATAAAGGTTTTAAATCATTTGGAGATGAAATTGGACCCCCTTTTAGGTAAGGCCTATTTAGGGTCCAAGGGTAATTTCGTGAACAAAGGGTTTTAAGGAGTCAATAGAGACCTCATTTATCACAAAACACAATTAGGAAGAACTTTGGGGGCTAGAGAGAAGGCACGTGAAGAGAAGAAGAGAAATTGGGAGATATGGCTTGGTTCTCTCCACAAATTTGTGAGGCAAGTTTATACTAAATATGATTATGATTGTATGTTATTTATCTTAACACTTTAGTAAGGTTTATATATGTATTTACTATATCCTGTTAGTAAGGGTTGTAATTGTTTGCTTATCTTATCTACAATGTATACCATGTGTGGGTGCTTGTTGGCATCCATACTAGGAGGGAGTCCATTATAGGGGAACGTATGATGAGGAACACAATGGTGCCTAGGTGTGTAAATGAGTTTCCATTGTCATTTTACCCCTGGGTCATACGCCTACATACTCGTGTTACTAAGAGGGGATGCACGAGGGTTATCATTATATAACAATTGGGTATGCGACTGGTGGTCATCATATAGTTTTAGGTATAGTACTCTATACGTGTCATGGAAAATCATAGAGATTTACTTGTCAATCATGATGAGGTATTATGTTTGGGATGACTGAAGAGTACGTGTGAGCGATTACCAAAGGAAATAAAGATAGGTCTTCATTATATGTGGGTGTGAGAGTTGCCCATTTATTTATTAAACTCGGGGGTTGCGCTTAGGTATGGATGTTAGATGTAAAAATTGTCTTCCTCCTACCTTATGTGAATATATGTGGTGGTACTAGAGATAGTTGTTCTAGTTTATGTGTTATATTAAAGATATATCTGCTTTATAATTGGGATGCTTACCCACATGTTTATGACTTGGGATTTACGTATCGCTTATACTAGATATATGTATACTGTATTAATGGCATGAGATAACCTAAGATAAACGGACTTGAAATATAAGACTGTTATTAGTACCATAGTGAGACATAACTTAGGCATGAGATTTTAATACAACATGATTCATATTAAAAGAGATTAGCATAAGATTATAATGATAATTTTTAAAGAATTAAGATTTAAGACTTTAATCATATGGTCTACATATAGGTTTGGAATTTAGAACCATAAGATATTTTAGGTTATTGGGTTGGGTAATTAATAACTTAAAATATGTTAATACACGAGAGGAGGATGTGTAGTTATAATGTGGCCCAATTTTCATTATAATCCTATTCTACATAGACTTATTATTTACATCTTTTTGTAAATAATTTTTATATGTCCCTATTGTGGTAGTTTATGTAGACGTGGGCTCATTGGAGGAGAATATCTAGAGAAGTTATATGCATTCTTCCTAAGTTGTAGGAGTCGAGTAACTCGTACATTATATGTATTTCTTTGTATATAGCAATGATAATGTTGAAGATCATTTTATGGATTTATCCCTGTTTTGAGCTTATACAATAATGGTGAAAATGATAAGCAAAAGTAAAATAGTAAAAGAGATAAAAGTAAAGGGGAGGTCAATAGAGAATATAATTGGTTCAGTCGTTAGCCTACCACCATGCAAAGAGTTGTTTACACTATGAAATGGGCTCAAATGGCCATGCGAGACATATAATCTTCGCTCCCTCTCTCTATAATTTGACAGAGTGGCAATAGGGTTTTTACTAAATCTGGTGATGATGAAGAAGACATAATATGCCTTATATAGGCTTGAAGGTGAGTGGTATCACCCTCAAGTATGCACTCCATGCCTAGATGAAGGCATAGCCAATGAGAGAGTGACAGTTGTACAGATGGGTGTAGATGTCATGATGAAAACTACTCTCCCACGTGGGTTATTGATCTTCAATAAAAATTTTATATGGCGTGCCTATAATTCCCCTATCATGCTCCCCGTGTGTGCACAATATGTCCGAGGTGGAAGGTTTTGGCCAAGACAAGACTGTTGAGGCCTTATAATGCGTTAAGGGGTCGAGATGAGACTGGATCATCATTTGAGACCAACATTCCAGTCTCTAGTTGAGGTTATTGAGTTGGCATACTGATGTTGTTTGAGGTTGACTTTGGTAATGGTAGAGATTATTTTATTCCTTGCCTATTAAAGAAAGACTAAAATCTGGTTAGTCATCTGGGGTAGTCTCCCCTGGTACGATAGAATGATGACTTTGGATATGAAGTAATCCCATTCAAGGGGATGTCTGTAAGGTGTAATCTTCTTCAGGGGGTCATTTGTATAAGACCACACTTATGTATATCAATCACCCCTAGCCTTAGCCTTCAATATCGGTAAGAGGCAAAGATTTAAATATGTTCTGGTTGTGTCATCTCGTCTTTGCATTGTGGTTCATAATCTACGTCTAAGGGTATCCAAGGGTCATGAGAGGCATAACAGTCATATTGGGTTTAATAGTAATGTCTCTTGTCACTTATGAGAAGTAATACACCCGTCATACATTAAAGGGTCTTGTTAGTTATGGCATAAATCACTAGGAAGCTTAGGCCATGCGCATAGCTAGATGGCATATTTGAGCTTTGTGGGGCATTACCTAATGATCTCACCCATTCAAATGTTGTGCCAAACAGTTTTAGGTGGAAAACAAAGCCAAAATCATTCATTCTTCACAAAACACCTAGAGCAAAAACTTCTTCCCTTTCTCTCTTAATATTTTTGTCTCCGATCATCTTTGATTCCCTCTTCCAATGTGGTTACCGTGTTTCAGGCCACCATTCTTTCTTCTAGGTACTCCTAACCTCATTGTCTCTTCTTCTTTTCGGTTTAATTCTTCCTTTTGCAATTTCCCCTTATTCGGTAAGGTTTTTGGTCATTTCGGTGATCTTTTGATGTGTTCTAACCCCCTTTGTGGTGGCCTTAGGGTGGAGGTTCTAACCATCAAGAGGCTTTAGGTAAGTGTTGTGAGTAGTTCGGTGTTTTTGCTCAATTTAGGGTTAATAATTTATTTTTTGGTGTCAACTTTGGTAAGATCTGCCTGAAACTCATAACTCAGTTTTCTGGACGTTCTTGGCATTTTTGTTAAAAAAACATCTAGTTTTCCACATAAGAACCTTAACTGTCCCAGCCTTAGATTTTTAGGGTTTTTTTTACGTACCGTTCCTTATACGATCTTGATCAAAAGCTTCATAGTTTGTGCAACTGCATTATATGAGAGAAGAAAGAGTATGAGACTTATCTAAACCATCCTAAGTCTCTGATACCTCTGACTCTGACACCCTTAGTAATAGAGAAGCTTGTTATCCTCTTAACTTATCCTTTCCCAGCCGAGACAACACTTAAGCCCTTATTGTTATTTCTATCAATAGTGATTCCATGTCTTCTTCTTCTTCTCAGGGTTATATCCCTTCACAACATTTGAGTCTTGATAATGACCCAACAGGCTTCGTGGCTGACTCTTTTGAGGAGGCCATAAAGGTAACTGTGGCTCGCCCTAGTGAAGATGAGACTGCTGACTATATCGAATAAAAAAACAAAGGTCTCCCTAGCATTTCCTCTCACTAGCAAGAGGACCCTGAGCACCAAGTCTATGATATCTCAAATGATGAGTATGAGGATGAGCCATGTACCCCACCTCCACATATGCCTCAATCTGTGATGGCCATGAATTAGGTCGAGTTCATATGAGAGATCCTTGTGTACCTCCACATTAAAGAGGAGGAAGAAAAATATCCATATATTTGGATACAAGTGTGCCTCGTCCATTCCCAGTAACATCGACGAGAGTTATATGATTTTTTGGAGTCACATCTACGGGATCAAGTCTTCCATTACCACAATATTACCTGTAGAGGACGAGCGTGATTTTGACCTTAGAAAGAATGAAGAAGTTGTCGTCTATGAGCAGATGCTAAAGGTAGGAATTTGCCTTCATTTTAACTCAGATATTAGGGCTATCCTTTCCTCAATTGATGTTGCTCTAGACCAATTAAATCCAAATTCCTAGAGGATCCTTTTTGGATCGATCATCTATTAAAACTTTCTTACAAGGAAGACCTTCTTGTTGACATCTTTCGTGCATGTAACACGATACTCTCCACAAAATTTAACCCATGCCATTACCACTTTGTAGCATATCATCTTGATTGCAAGCTTCTCCACATGAATCATACTTCCAACCATGATTACAAGCCTTGCTACTTCTTTATTTTCAGTAATTGGGAATTCTATGAAGGCGAGTCATCTGAACTTTTCAAGATGAGAGTACCTCGCCAATGAGACCATATCTCGGTCTCGGCCAAAGTTGATCCCAACCTTAGTGACGAGATAAGGAAATATATAAACCAACTTAGGGGGTTCGAAGGCTTAATCGCCTTTGAGTCTTTGATGGCACTTGAACTCATCTAATTCAGTGGCTATGGGTGGACCCCCCGGAGACACTTCCTACTCAAACTTTGCAAATTATATTCTAACTTTACTGTCATTTTTTAATTACTCTTATTTAACCATAGGCTGACAGTAATGTTTTTTACTTAATTTTTGCAGGTCATCCAGCTAACACCTCTGACGTTGTTTGGGAGATGGTTGGCCAATTACTGGGAACATTCTCTCTCATCTTTAGGGAAAATCTATCCCTCAAACTCAGACTCGAAAAAATTCTACCACTGCTTGCCCCAGCACTATCGAGGTGTCAAAGAATAGACAGGTGGTTGATAGTGGGATCTCTATTGTTCCCACCCAATAACCGCCGAAGAAGATAAAATAGAGTCAGACAAGATGACTATCTGAGTCTAGCCTTCCCATTAGCAATTACGTATCGACCGTTGCATGTCTAACATAACTTTCTATGAACCCTGGCTCACTTTTGGGGAGTCATATGAAGGCCAGGGGGTTCGTTAATTCGGTGATCCTCAACTGCAATGATATTTTGATTCCCAAGACCCTTAAAAGGTTTAGAACTTTGCTCTACATAGGGAAACCCAGGTATGAACCAGATTTTGAATTTTATGCTAAGTATAGTCTCATCTTACATGTCTCGCACTAACTTTTCTTCTTTTATGGTTGCAGTCTATTATTTCCCTTTAAAAACTTCACTAATAGATGGTGAAGGCTGTGCCAAAGGTGAAGCTTGCTAATAACGCTAAGTTTCATCTCTCTAATTTGAGGAAGTAGCTAAAGGACCAAAAGGTTTCTTATGATGCCAAGACCTAAAAATTTTGTGATTAGAAAAATGATCGAATTGCCACTTCAAGGGAGAACTGTAAAACCAAAATAGAGGGCCTTAAGGTTGACCTCAAGCAGTAAAAGGATTTGTAGGATGGGCGAATCAAATAGGGTGCTGATAAGTTTATTACTGAATTCAAAGAGTCAGAAGAGTTTGCTGGCTATGTTGTCTAGTATTTTGAGCGGGGGGCCAAAGATGCATGTTAGTGAGTTGCCAATCAGTTTGGCGATCTCATCGCTAAATAAGCTGAGTTGGCTGAGCTCCTGAAGTCTTTTAGCTTTACAAACTGGGCAGGTGGTGGATAGAGACGAGATAACCCAGCTGCTTAAAAAGGATGAGGCTGAGGAAGCTGGTGACCAAGAGGGAACCACTACAAATCCCGATGAAAACAAATCCATCCCCGATCTTACTATAACTAAGGGGCTGGTGGCCGATGCTTAGGCTCCTTTTTTCTCCTCTTCTTTGGGTGACGTTTTGTGGTCTCTGAGGCCCTATTTTTGTAAACTCATATTTTATTTTCATTTTTGATCACTAGTTCTACATTTACCTTCTTCTTATATGTTATTTTAATAAGCTTTGCATGCTTGGTCATTCTTAGTTTTTCAACTATCTTTTTCATTACTTTTGCAAGGTGTAGTATCTAATTTGTTACTTTCACCATACTATATTATGTTTAGTTTTTCACCATAAAATGATGTTTATTTTGGGATGTTAGGACGCGACATCTTTCCTATTCGGCTTGAGCCTTATTTTTATCATAAAACTTAATAATGATGTCTAGATTACTTGTCTCCCTGGGTTTGTAATGATAGTGGTTCAAGGATAACTTCAAACCACTCTCATACCGCCAAGAGAAATCTTAGTCCTATGTCTATCCAACACAAAATTATGCTTATTTTTTCACTATAAAATGATGTTTAAGGTTCACCATGTTAAAATATTGTTTAGTATTTCCAACCTCTCAGGATTTTTAAGGAGGGATGCCTTAGAGATGGGGCTCCAAATCATTCTCATACCACCAAGGGAGAGATTTTATGTTCACCTTAAAATGAGGTTTCGAATTTATCCATATAATAATGATATTTAGTATTTCCCACCACCCAGGGTTTTTAATGAGAGATTCCTTGGAGACAAGACTCCTAAGTACTCTCATATCACCAAGAGAGAGAGCTAATGTTCACCATAAAATGATGTTTCAAATTTCACTATATAAAAATGATATTTAGTATTTTTCACCTCCCAAGGTTTTTAATGATAGGTGCTTTGGAGATGAGATTCCAAAGCAGCCGGACTGTCGAGAGAGAGGCAATGGTACGCATTTGATTCAGAAAATACAAGTTTCAAATAAGAGACAACACTTCATTATATTACATTTTTAAGTCTTTCTTCATATATAATTTGGATCCATAACAAAACGTGCTTTTCAGCTACTACATATGAGCTATATACTAGTAGTATTTCTTCAAATGATCCGCATTCCAACGGTTGAAAAATATTTCACCTTCATGCCTAAGATGACTTCTTCTGTAACTCTATAGGGCCCACTCCAGTTAGGATAAATTTTTTTGATTTTCTAGATGACCTTTTTTATTATGAGACCCCCCACTCGATAGTCCGAGACTTAACTCTCTTGTTGTAAAACTTAGGGGCTCTCTACCGATAAGCCGATTGTCTTATGGCCACATTTTCTCTTTTTTATTCAAGAAGATCTAAGTCTACTCTTTTTTCCTCCAAATTTTCTTCAAGTTCGTAAGTCAGAATCCCATGACTTGGAAACTTTATCTCAATTGGAATGAAGGCTTCAGACCTGTATGTCAATATGAATGGAGTCTCTCCTGTTGGAGTCCTCTCTGTCGTCCTATAAGCCCAAAGAACGCTGTGGAATTCATCAACCCATTTTTCTCTAGCATTCTCCATCTTCTTCTTTATTCCATCTAGTATCGTCCTATTATACACTTCAGTTTGCCCATTTTCCTGAGGTGAGCCCGGTGCAAAAAAGAATTGCTTAATGCTAACCATTCCAAAGTAGCCTCTTAAGGACTTATTCTTGAATTGCTTTATAGTGTCAGATATTAAAATGTTGCGGAGTCCATACAGGCAGATAATATTCCTCAAAATAAATCTGAAACATTTTTCCTCAGGGATAGTAACCATGGCCTCAGCCTCTACCCACTTTAAGAAATAATCTATTGTGATAAATAATAAATGAAATTTCCCATTTGCTCTCGGCAGGGGACCGATCATATCAGTTCCCCATATTATAAAAGACCATGGAGCAGAGATTGGAGAAAATGGCTGATGAGGCTGATGGGATATATTAGAAAAGCATTGACACTTATCACATTTGAGAACATACTCGGCTATATCCTTAGAAAAGTTCAACCAATGATAACCCTGAGTGACAATCCTTTTATCCAATGATCGTCCCCTAATATAACTCACAATGGAACTTTCATATATATATATATATATATATATATATATATATATATATATATCATTGAGCATGTAATTTACCTCATTTGGGTGCACATAACTCAAAAAGGGACTAAGGAAATGCTTTTTATATAATTCACCTCCAATAATAGTAAATTTAGCTACTCGGTGTCGTACCTTTCTGTATTCGGCTTTAGTTTCTGGCAGATTTACATCTCTCAGGTATTCTATGGCTAGTTCCATTGAAGATGGTCCCAAGTTTAGATTCATGCATTCTACAATATCAACCTCTTCCTTGTCTATGCTTCTTTAAGAGGATTTCAACTGGAATTGATCGACGAATATCTATTCTAGTAGCCAACTCTAGCGTTGCAAGTGCATATGTCCTCCCATTTTCATTTTTAAAAATCCTTTTTATCTTAGCTTCTTTAAAGACTCTCAATGTTATTTTGACCCTATCCAGGTACTTGGACATCTTCTCATCCTTTTTCTTTATAGATTCATAAGATTTGGTTAACCGCCAATTGAGAATATTTATGGGCAATTATTTAGCCGACATTAAATGCCTTTGAAAGCGCAAGTCCTTCCAGTAGATCTTTATACTCATCCTAATTATTTGATGTTTTGAAATCTTAAGGCATATTCAATGTCAATTCCATCTGTGATGACAATATCAATCTTGACCCACTTCTGTTTGCACAAGACGAGCCATCAATAAACAAATTCCATACTAGTATACCTGGTGAAAAAGGTTCGTCTGCCAATCCATCTTTCTTTAGCAATAAATTTTGCTTTTGTATGTCAATTGTTGTGTCAGTCGACATTCCCTCATTTGCACTTTTCTTTCCATTCTGGATGACCTTCGAGATCTCAATCGATGTTTTTTTTATGTCGTCTATTGACTCCCATGTGAACTCAACCACAAAGTATTCTAGTGCCTGCCCTTTGATTGCATTCCTGGGCTGATAGATGATATCAAACTCATTTCGCACAACTAACCAAGCCATTAACCTACCCGATTTTTTAGGTTTATGAATGACTTGTCGGAGGCACGTGTCAATAAGCATTACCATCATATAAACTTGAAAGTTTGGTTCTTGAATTCCATCATCGTCTTGGATAATGATTGTACTAATGGCCAACTCTGAGATAGCCAGGTATAGGTACAACCTCTCTATTGTCAATTTTATAAAATACCGCAAGTGCACGGGCTATTATAGAATAGTGAGTGTAAGTACGGATCGAACCCACAGAGATTTATCAATTTTTTTCTTTAAAAATAATTGTGACTGTCCAACTAGACTAAATTGGGTTGAAGATGAGATGTAATATTAAACTAAGCAACACAAACAAGAATTAGGAGTACGAGAGATATAATCAAGTTAAACTAACAATGTAGCATGAAAATTAGGATGTTGGATCCATTTATCACGTTAAACTAACACTGTGCAATAATTTAAATTCGTCATTTTAGATTTTATAACTCCAATTAAATTGACTCTCGTCGTATTTAGTTTGAAAAAATAATACGTTAGAAGTCCAAAATAAAATTTAACGTCTCTAAATTTAGACGCCTAAAATCCCTATTCCCTTAAAAAGTTCACTTTTAAATTTCAAAATATAGTCCTTAAGCATGGGCTATCAATCAATTTAATAAAAGTATAACCGATCAAAAAGTACTCAAACTTAAAATATAAAAATGATTGTTTTCAAACAATGCCGAAGGTTTAAAGCGCACTCTCTTGTCGTTTTAAATGAATACCGAATTTTTAAAACATTTAGCACATATCGGAAAATAAAGACGAAATTAAATCACACACAATATTAATCACACATGATAAATTTCACCTAATCCTAGTGAGGAAATTAAGCTAGCATAATTGTAGACATAATAAAATTGCAAGAATGAATACTTAATTTCATTAAATAAACAAACTTACAATTGACGCGTCACAAATAATCTTGACAAAACTTCCACTCACACAATAATTATTGGCCCTCTCTAAAACTCTCTCTACAACTCTCCTTAAATAATGAACCCAAGGGTCCTATTTATAGGCTTAGGGGTGAGGTGTTTGAGCTGGTGTAAATCACCTTTTTTTTAATTGGTAAAAATCCAAAAACCCAATTGATATTTCTTTGAAACTCACGAACTTATCAACTCCAAATCCCTTTATTTTCGGAGATTTTAATGCTGGTTGGGACTAATCTGCGTTGGTGCTGTTGGGACTGATCTGCTTTGGGCCAAACATGGCCTTATCTTCTTAGAAATCTATTCTCCAAAAGGAATAAGGGTCCTGGGAATCAAACCCAGGAACAAACTGTTCACTGGTCGAGTGTCCCACCACCAGGCGAGCGATCCTTTTCATTTATATAACAGACTCCATAAATTATAAACCAATTCAATTTCCGAAATTCCTCTTTTCATGCTTTGGCCCCAAAACTCTTTACTTCTTTTAATTCTTCCCACAATCTTCATATCTTCACCAAATGACCTCGGATCTTCACCAAACTTCAGAGGTACCTGTAAAATATAAAATAACTTATATTAATTTCAATTAAGCCCTAGAAAGTTTAGAAACTTACGATTTCACCCCTAACTACATTTTAGACCCCGAAATTTATAACTTTTCCATTTTAACTCCAAATTCAACCGAATTTCAGAGGGAACTTTATTTTTCCTAGATAAATATTTAAAAATTATTTTTAGGCCCATAAAGTTTCTAAAATTATGATTTCACCCCTCAGAGTTATTAAAATCATATTTTTAACTCAAATTTTATTCAAACTTGCATTTTTCTTTTATTTTATGAAAAAGACTCTAAAAACTAATTATTTAAGATACAATGGGCCTAAAAAGGCCTATATTTGGGCATAATTCATACAAAATAATGCACTCATAAAATACCCCCAAACCTAAACTTTGTTAGTCCTCGAGAAAAACTAAAATTTTAAAATCTAACCCACTTTCGTAGGAATCACGATTGCACTTAACAAGTGCAACAAGCCTTTAAGCCCTTAGATTACCCTAGTGGACGAGTTTTATCTCGTGAGGGTTTGCAGTGAATATACCCATAAAATTCAAAAACTTGACTCAATACAAATGACTCAAAAGTAATATAACCAAGTTTGAATGCAAACTTCATAAATATAGTAGAACTTCATTTCTCAATTTCAACTTATTGTGTGTGTGTGCATAGCCAATATAACCGTCCATTTCAAAAGATTTAATCGTTATATTTCTTATCCGAAATTTCGTTTTGATTTCAAAATCTCACAGAATGCATTCACAATCGAACACTCGGAAATGGGTTATTTTCTCTCGGTATATGTGAATAAAAAAAATTTATATGAACAAATTTCACATATACACGATCAAAAATGTTTTTTTATGGATGTGTATGATCTCATGAATGGAAAATCGATTACTTTTTGAAAACATTGAATCACACCATAGATCCTATTCATCTTCTGTCCACACTTAAACTAACTTCACTTGAGATCGATTAGGACTTTCTTTGGTTGTATTGTAGGCTCGGATTTTAGCTAGAAAGAATGGCTTTGGAGTTCAAAAATTTCTGAGAATATAGAGATTTTTCGATATTTTAACTTTAAGCACTTTTTCTTCAAACCTCCATTTGTCTGTTTCTTTCGCTTTTTCTTTTCAAGCTCACATTTTTTCTCATACTCACATTCATGCAACCTCATTTTCTTTTGGCCTTTTTTCCTACCGTAATTTTACCCTAGTATTCTCAGAAAATAGGTATGGCTTGTTTTTATAAGATTTAAACTCCCAGTTGGAGTTGGGTAGGGTAATGGGTTTTCAACAAAAGGCTTATTTTATTTTTGGCTCAAATGGGCTTGCAACGGAATATTATAAAAAGCTTGGAGTTTAAGCTTATTTTTGGGCTTTCAAACGATGGCCTAATCTCATTTTTCAAGTTTCGTTAATCGGATTTGTGTCTCAAGACTGCTTACTAAGACTTCTAGTGCTTAAGATTCACATTTTGACCTTTTGTTTTCAATAATCGAACAAAACAAAGAATTTGAGATCATCAACGAATTATCACTGAAGGAAAGATTGAGTAATTTTAACTCGGATTGATTTAAATCTCTCGAAAATGATGAATGGCACAAAATCTCATCGTGTTAAAATCTCCACATTTATTCGTCAAGCATATTAACTTTCGCCTCAATATCCATTTTCGATCATATTATATGGCTAATGTGTAAAAATTTCATAAGATGAGAGATCCATGAATTAATTCTATATTAAGAAATTGTTTCAAAACTCAATTATATTGAAAATGTTTTTGGATTTCTGAATTTTTTTCTGATATATTTTTTTTCAAAGCGGAGAAAAATGACCTCAATATCCCTAAACCTAATTTCTACATTGTCCTCAATGTTTAAGACAAAAATTTAAAAAAAAGGCCCAATTGAGGGACTATGAAAAAAAAAACCTAATTTCTACATTGTCCTCAATTCAAAGCGGAAAGATATGAAAGATATTACCGTAATGAGGGACTATTTCCAACGAACAATTTCTGTAAAACAAAAATTATGATACAACAACAATGACCCAATTTCATGTTCACTCGTGGTACACAGGGTCTTGGAGGAGAGCGTCCTCCACTTCCCGATCTTACAATTCCAGATAAGGCTTCAACCTTTGACCATTAACTTTAAAAATTTCACTATTTTTAGGATTCTCTATCTCAACCGCCCGATGTGGGTAGACTGTCCTAACAATAAAGGGACTGGACCATCTAGACCTCAACTTACCGGGAAAGAGATGCATCCTAGAATTGTACAAGAGAACTTTCTGTCCAGGCTCAAGTGACTTCCGTAGGATGGACTTGTCATGGAACATTTTCATTTTCTCTTTATACAATTTTGCATTTTCGTACGCATCATTCCTAATCTCTTCCAACTCATTAAGTTGAAGTTTTTGGACCTCTTCCGCAACAGGTAAATCAAAATTGAAGGTCTTAATGGCCCAATAGGCCTTGTGTTCTAACTCTACCGGAAGGTGACAGGCTTTTCCATAGACAAGCCTATACGAGGATATACCAAGTGGTATTTTGTAGGCAGTGCGATAAGCCCACAATGCATCCAATAACCTTAAGGACCAATCCTTTCGATTTGGATTCACTGTCTTCTCGATGATTTGCTTGATTTGCCTATTGTAAACTTCAACTTGACCACTGGTTTGAGGGTGATAAGAATACCCTACTTTGTGCATGACCGAATACTTTTTCATAAGACTCTCGAAGGATTGATTACAGAAATGGGTTCTCTGGTCGCTAATGATGGCTCGAGGTGTACCGAAACGAGAGAAACTATTTTCTAGAATGAATTTGACCACCATGTGGCGGTCATTCGTCCTACACGGTTGGATTCTACCCTCTTAGACACATAATCAAAGGCCAAAAGAATGTAAAGATTCGTGTAGGAATTTGGGAATGGACCTATAAAATCAATGCCCCAATAATAAAAAAACTCGATAATCAGAATGGGATTTAAGGGAATCATGTTCCTACATGTGATATTTCCTAACCATTGGCAACAGTCACAACTCCTACTGTAATCATTCGAGTCACAAAAAATGGTGGGCCAATAGAAGCCACACAACAAATTTTTTACAGCAGTCTTTTTAGCACTGAAATGACCTCCACATGCTTGGTCATGGCAGAAAGAGATTACACTTTGAATTTCATGATCGGGTACACACTTTCGAATGATTTGATCGGGACAATACTTGAAAATGTACGGGTCATCCCAAAATAAATGCTTTGCTTCCTTTAAAAATTTGGAACGATCTTGCTTAGACCAATGCATTGGCATTTCACCTATCACAAGATAGTTCACAATATCGGCGAACCATGTAAGCTTAGAGACAAACATTAGTTGCTCATCGAGAAATGACTCATTTAGTGATGACAGGTTATCAGATGATTCAATGGTTAACCTAGACAAGTGATCCGCCAATACATTCTCACATCCCTCCGAATTTCAAGGTCAAACTCTTGCAATAATAGGATCCACCTAATGGGATGGGCCTTAGCATCCTTTTTAGACAAAAGGTATTGCATGGCCTAGTGATCGGTGAAAATGATAACTTTGGATCCTATCAAGTAAGACCTAAACTTCTCAAGAGAAAAAACAACAATAAGGAACTCTTTTTCAGTCGTGGAATAGTTCAATTGGGCATCATTAAGAGTCCTACTAGCATAATAGATGACGTGAGGAAGTTTCTCATTACGCTAGCCAAGAACTGCACCTATGGCATAGTCGTATGCATCACACATGATCTCAAATGGCTGACTCCAGTCGGGGGGTCTCATAATAGGTGCAGAGGGAAATTCTGTCTTTAGCCTTTCAAAGGCTTGAAGACATTCATCAGTGAAATCGAAGGGTGTGTCCTTGGCAAGAATTTGACGGGTTATGACTCAATTATGTGGATACGAATCATTTTAATGGTGTATTAGCAATTAAAAGAGGGGAATTTATGTTTTAAGACCCGTATAAGTCTCCCAACCTGTAATAACCCTCGCTTATGAGACCGTATTTTATAGTAATTACTTAGTATAGTAATTGGAGACACGTGTTGAGTTATGATTTGAATGTTAATTCAATGTAGAAAAGTTGGTATTTATTATGAGTTTGCATGCATATCATGTCTATGGGTAAATATTGCTATGTCATGCTTATTAATATCATCCGAATTCAAAATGATATTTGGCTTAATTATGAGACCGGAACCTAAATTGAATTTTAAAATGTCCAAATGATAATTTGGAGGCTGCAGTTGATTCCGGAATGTGCGAAATAGTCAAATAATGTACCATATTGTATTTTGTAGTTTTGGGCATTTTTGACTGGTTGTGCCTTAATTATGCTATTGCGTATTATTTTATCGCACTACTAGTTAATTAAGTGGGATTTTGTCTTAGGTCACGACTTAAACCTTCTAAGTCTTCTAATTTCCCCTAATTTCCTTCCTAAACCAAAGAGAGAAAGAGAAGAGTAGAGAGAAAGATTAGAGCTTTTGAGATTTTGAGAGATTCTTGCTCCTACCCCAAGAATTCTGCAAGGTTGCTGAATCAAGGCAAGTTTTTACTTGCTATTTGTGTCTTGAGATAGATGATTTGCTATGATGATGATGTATTTTGGTTTAGCAAACTTAGGATTTTTCTTATGTATTTATGGGTTTTGATTCACTCAAAGATGATTGGGATGATTTATGAGGTTTAAGATGGTCAATAGTATCATTGATGTTATCTTGATGTTGGTATATAAGTTTGGTTTGAAGAAATTTGAGTTGGGGTAGAAAATGGAGTCCAAGACTCCATAGACAAATCTTGGCAAAATCGCAGGCCCGAATCGATTCGGCCTCCTGGGCGAATCGATTCGGTTAAGTCCAGTGCTCAGGTCTTGTGAACCGAATCGATTCGGAATTGATCCGAATCGATTCGACAGTTATGCAGAAACCTAAATTTTCTGGCCGAATCGATTCCGCCAAGGGGGCGAATCGATTCGGTAGCCCTGCACTTTTCCAAAATTTTTCTTTTAAACTTTAACCCTTTTTCTCTAGGATTAGTAATTAGGGACCTTCTTAAATGAAGTAAACATAGGGTTTAGAGTATTAGTTGAGTTGGGTCGACATCCTAGACTCGAAAGGGTTCATCTAGGGTTCTTTTAAGGGGGAATTTAAAGTGATGTTTAGGCATTACTTTTATTTTGTAGTTCTATAAGGGTCTAGAACATCTTTAGGTCACTTTGGAGACCTTAGGAATTAACTTGAGTTAGATTTGACTTGAGGGTTTATGTTAAAGCCTAAAGGAGGCTTTGGAAATAACTTTGGAGTCTGAATTTCTTATCGAGGATGTTATGACAGTACGTAATACGTATAGTCCCGATTTAAGCCTATACATTTGTTAAAATGGGAAATTGATAAGGTAAATGATAAAATTACTAAATCATGTAATGGAAATAAATAAAATGGATGTTACACACCTCTCTAAATACCATCTTAAGGGAAGTCCGTGCGAGAGGTGAAGCCCCTAGCTAATGAATGCAGGGTGGATATAGTCCTAGGCCATATGAGCGCTTGTTTTATTTTTCTGCGATGGGTAGGAGATTCTGGGTGTGGTCTTGACTACCCCGCAGGCATATGGCCGCTTCCCGACGATTTCGATAGGATCCCATGTTGTCTTATGTTAGGCCCTGGAAGATGATGGTTATTTAGGGACGCGCATAGTGGGGAACCCCGGACGGGCGGTCTTAGAATCGTTATATTTATATTTATGACTATTCTAATTATCGAGTTGGACTCGATGGAACATGAATGCCATAAAGAGCAAATTTATGCCACAAAGAGCATGCTATTGAGATTAGTGCTATAAAGAGCACCTGATAATAATTGTATTCCTGATAAGGAAGGGAAAAGAAGGTTGAAATCTAATTATGTTGAAAGATGTTAAAGGCTCCTAAGTACTTTTAATTCGGCTTTATATGAATTTCATTCTACGTAGTCATTTATCAGTTTTAGTTCCTTACATGATGTTACCATGCTAGACTATCATCCATGCTTACTTGCGCATCGTTGTCATACCTGTCATTTATCTATTGATCACATATATCCGGCCCTGACCGGTTTTCCTTTCTTGTTGTATATGTATATATATAATCCGTTCAGGTGTTCCGCCGCACGGTCGCCCGTAATGACCTTTCCTTCCACATGTTTTTGAGGAGCCGTGACATCGTGCGGGTTTCACGGGATGTTTGCGTAGTCGCCTCCGTTTATGTTCTCTAGTTATGATCAGTATATTCGGGCATGTTACCCAAACCGTTGTAATTGTATTATGAATCTATTATGTAACTCTTGGTACTATTTACATGTTGTATGGTTACTATTGACCGACGTTTCATTCGGTCCTTTTGTATCTTTTGGGTTTCTTATGTACGCTTGTGGGGGTTTCCACCCTCTATTTCTTTTATGGGTTGTTGAAAATGTTTTCTTTTTATTTCAAAACCAAAGTTTTTGATAACCCGTTTTCTGGAATATAGTGTGGTTATTCCTTATGCTTTGTATATTGTTGTGATGCTGAGGATGATATTTATCCATGATTTCCTATTTTATCGAGGTATAGGGCTGGCCACCCTTTATTTCTGATAGCGGGTTGTCACAGATGGTATCAGAGCATCGGGTTCTAGAGTCTTTAGGATCTATGCGAACTTGTCACGTTCTACCGTAGCGTTCTTTGATATAGAACTTAATGTTAGGATTGTTTTGCTGCCTATGTATGCGATCTTTTGCTAAATAGATTGTCTTATATTATGTTTTAACTCTATCTCGTCTTTATCTCAGATGCCGCCAAAGAGAGGACGTCCCGCTAGACGTAATAGGGTTGTTGAGGATGAGTTTGGTCCTCCACCGCAGCGGGGGAATATCAGTGCCGCTGAAGTGGAAAATATTGTGGCCCAAGCTGTCAACGCTGCGATGACTACAGTGGCCCAACAAATGCCACAAGCTCAAGTGAGGGGACAAGAAGCACTAGTTCCTACGGGACCTTCTCAGTGGGAACGGGTGAGGGAGTCTTTCCTTAAGGGACATCCCCCAGAATTTGAGGGAGGTTCGGATGTTATAAAGGCGAACCAGTGGAAGAGAGATATGCAACGCCATCTTAGAATGGTGGAATGTAGTGAGGAGAAAAAGCAAATTCTTGTTACCTTCAAGCTGGTCGGACCGGCCTTACACTGGTGGGAGTCAATGACGACACCCGAACAAAGGGATACTATGTCCATCACAAATTTTTGGGCTTTGTTTGATGGAAAGTATTTCCCTCCCGCAGTTCAGAGGGAAATGCAGAGGAAGCTTCAAGATTTAGTACAAGGGGAGAGATCGGTTGCCGAGTACGAGGAGGAGTTTACCCGGTTAGCAAGCTTTATACCGGATGAAGTAACTCCAGAAGCGAAGAGGATCTCCAAGTTTGTGGGAGGTTAGCACTGGCGAATAAAACAACATTTTCTTGGAAATCCATCTCTGGTGACCTTTGGGGATGTGATGAATGCTGCTTTACTTCACTGTCAAGAGCATAGATTGTTTGTGCAAAATAAGAAGAAGGTTGTGGTTGCGGGGCAAGCAGTGAGACAGGGAGGAACTGGGAGCGGAGGGGGAACCTCTTCTTCATCCCAATCCTCGGGGAACAAGCAGGTGGATAGGGATTCTCAGCAGGGGGATTCGTCCAAGCGTTAACGTTTCGGTGGGTTTAATGCTGGTGGCAACAACTATAATAACAGGCAGGGTCAAGGTGGTCAGCAACCACAGGGTGGTAGAGGTGGAAATGGAGGTATAGGCCAACAGGGCCGAGGTGCGGGGCAATTCTGAAATAACCAAGGTAGGAATCAGGATAATACGACAAATAAATGTTTCCAGTGTGGGGAGCTGGGCCACTATAAAAGGGCGTGTCCTCAGTTGGTTGGAGGGCATCTTCCAAGGGCCCCACAGCAGCCGTATGTACAGTTTCTGCCCCAAGCGCCTAATCCGGTTGCTCCTCCTCAATAGGGGCAATTGCAGTACGGTCGGGTTTACCATATTCAGGAGGCTCTGCTTCCTCCAGCTCCTCCGGCACCACCAGCGATTGAGGGTAAGTTTCTCATTCATGGGCACATGGGTCGAATACTATTTGATACGGGTGCTACACACTCCTTTATTTCTAGAAGTTTTACCCAGACTTCAGGTTTGATAAAATCTGCTGAAAGTACCTTCACTAGCGTTGAATCCTCTATGGGCGATGGCTCATTGATTTTCTTCGTATGTAAAAACGTAGGAATTAACCTAGGTGACTTGTGTTTTGAGGCTGATTTGCTCGTCCTTGATATGGTCGGATACGATGTAATTTTGGGTATGGATTGGCTAGTGAAGTATCGTGCTATAGTAAATTGTTACGGGAAGAGTATAGTTTTTGCGGTTCCGGGACAAGAGATGTTCCTGGTAGTTATGCTTTGCATGGAAGGGAGCACGAGTGCTTATCTATATTGTATTGCGGAAGATGCATCTAGAGATGTCGTGGTTCCCCTAAATTCTTTTCCAATCGTTAGAGATTTTGAAGATATTTTTCGGGAGATACCGGGATTACCTCCAAGTCGGGAAATAGAGTTTGTAATTGATCTAATGCCGGGAACTCGACCGATCGCCAAAGCTCCTTATCGAATGGCTCCTGTGGAGATGAGGGAGCTGAGAGATCAGATTTAGAAGCTACTGTAGCAGGGCTTTATTAGGCGTAGTACCTCACCGTGGGGCGCTCCGGTATTGTTTGTGAAGAAGAGAGACGGTTCTCTCCGGTTATGCGTGGACTATAGGGAGTTGAATAAAGTCACCATCCGGAATAAATACCCTTTACCTCGCATCGACGACTTGTTTGATCAACTTAGGGGAGCTTCCTACTTCTCCAAGATCGATTTGAGGACGGGGTATCACCAATTGAGGATACGAGAGCAAGATGTATCCAAGACGGCCTTTCTGACCCATTATGGATCTTATGAATTCTTGGTTATGCCCTTTGGACTAACCAATGCCCCTGCAGTGTTTATGGACCTTATGAACAGGGTGTTTCGGGATTTCCTTGACCAGTTTGTCATTGTCTTTATCGATGACATCCTAGTCTATTCTCAGACAGAGTCGGATCACGCTGCTCACTTGTGGTTGGTCTTGCAGAGATTGAGGGATCATCAATTGTATGCAAAGTTTGAGAAATGTGGCTTCTGGTTGAAGGAAGTTCAATTTATGGGGCATGTGGTGTCATCCCAAGGCGTGTCGGTGGATCCGGGTAAGGTGATCGCGGTAAAAGAGTGGGGTCAGCCCACGACGCCCACTGAAGTTCGTAGTTTTCTGGGCTTGGCGGGTTATTACCGTTGATTCATTAAGGGCTTTTCCAAGGTTGGTAGCCCATTGACGAATTTAACCCGGAAAGGAGTAAGATTTGTATGGGACAGTTCATGTCAAGCGGCTTTTGATGAGCTCAAGGATAGACTAACTTCGGCTCCAGTCCTGGCATTGCCAAAGCCGGGATTGGAATATCTCGTCTTCACCGATGCATCTCTTCTGGTGTTAGGAGGTGTTCTTCAACAAGAGAGACAACCCATTGCATACGCTTCTCGTAAGTTGAAGCCTCACGAGAAGAACTATCCGGTTCATGACTTGGAATTTGCCGCAGTTGTATTTGCCTTAAAGATATGGAGGCATTATCTCTTGGGGGAAAAGTTTAGTCTTTTCACCGACCAAAAATCACTACAATACTTATTCTCCCAAAAGGATTTGAATATGCGCCAGCGTCGTTGGTTGGAGTTTGTGAAAGACTACCAATTTGATATTCATTATCACCCCGGAAAGGCGAATGTGGTAGCAGATGCCTTGAGTAGAAAGCCTGATGGAGACTTAGCTGAGGTGTGGAAAGCTAAGTGGAAAGAACTCAGCCTGGAGGATGCAGGGGTGAGAGCATTCCTTTCTGTGATGACGGTTACTCCCACGATTATAGCAAAGATTGTGGAAGCTCAGAAAAGAGATAAAGTTTGTCAAGACCATACACACCAGTTGTTGTCTGAGGGAGCAGAGTCGTACTCAATTGGTTCTGAGGGTGGACTACGCTTCCATGGAAGACTTATGGTTCCCGACGATGGAGATTTGAGACGTGCAGTAATGGCGGAATCCCACGGGTCCAAGTTCACGGTGCATCCAGGCGGGGACAAGATGTACCAAGATATGCGTCGTTTGTATTGGTGGGCGGGTATGAAGAGGAATATCTCCGAGTTTGTGTCTCAATGCACTACTTGTCAGTTGGTTAAGATTGACCACCAGCGACCGACAGGTTTGTTACAACCGCTCGAGATTCCCGTATGGAAATGGGAGAGCATTTCGGTGGACTTTGTTACAGGCTTGCCTAGATTGCAAAAGGGTCACGATTCAATTTGGGTGATTGTCGACCGTTAGACCAAGTCGGCACACTTCTTGCCCGTGCGCACCGATTATGATACCGCTCGTTATGCCCAATTGTTCATTGAGGAGATCGTCAGACTCCACGGGGTACCTTTGAATATTATCTCCGACCGGGATAAAATATTTGTGTCCCACTTTTGGCAGAGTTTCCAGGGAGCTATGGGGACCGAGTTGAAGTTAAGCTCTTCCTATCATCCTCAAACAGACGGTCAGACCGAAAGGGTAAACCAGATGTTGGAGGATATGCTTCGTATGTGCATACTCGATTTTAAGGGCAGTTGGGAACAATACCTTCCATTGGTTGAGTTTGCTTATAATAACTCTTACCAATTTACTATCGGAATGGCACCCTATGAAGCTCTGTATGGCAGGCCTTGTAGGTCGCCCGCTTGTTGGTTGGAAGTGGGTGATAACAAGTTCCTTGGACCTGAAATGATCCAAGACACTTCTTCGAAGATTGAGCTTATTCGAAATCGCATACGGATAGCCCAAGATCGTCAAAAGAGCTATGCCGATGCGGGTAGGAGACATATGGAATTGGAGGTTGGAGACCAAGTGTTAGTGCGAGTGTCCCCGATGAAGGGTATTAAACGTTTTTGGAAGAAAGGAAAGCTTGCACCGCGCTTTGTTGGACCTTTCCCAGTGATTGCAAAGGTTGGTCCCGTGGCATACCAACTCGCCTTGTCAGAACCTTTACAACAAATCCATGATGTATTTCATGTCTCCTCTTTGAAGAAGTACAGAAGGTGTGAGGGTGCCCTTTGGCACATTCCTTTTGAAGATATCGATTTGCAGCCCGATGTCTCTTATGAAGAACAACCGGTTGCTATCCTTGAGTTTGGGGAGCGAAAGTTAAGATCTCGTGTGGTGCCCCTAGTGAGAGTTCATTGGAGTCATCATCATGCCAACGAATCAACTTGGGAACGTGAGGACGAGATGCGGGAGAAATATCCACATCTTTTCTTATGAGGTACGCCTGAATTTTGGGGGCAAAATTCCCTCATAAGGGGGGGAGTATGTAATAACCCTCGCTTATGAGACCGTATTTTATAGTAATTACTTAGTATAGTAATTGGAGACAAGTGTTGAGTTATGATTTGAATGTTAATTCAATGTAGAAAAGTTGGTATCTATTATGAGTTTGCATGCATATCATGTCTATGGGTAAATATTGCTATGTCATGCTTATTAATATCATCCGAATTCAAAATGATATTTGGCTTAATTATGAGACCGGAACCTAAATTGAATTTTAAAATGTCCAAATGATAATTTGGAGGCTGCAGTTGATTCCGGAATGTGCGAAATAGTCAAATAATGTACCATATTGTATTTTGTAGTTTTGGGCATTTTTGACTGGTTGTGCCTTAATTATGCTATTGCGTATTATTTTATCGCACTACTAGTTAATTAAGTGGGATTTTGTCTTAGGTCACGACTTAAACCTTCTAAGTCTTCCAATTTCCCCTAATTTCCTTCCTAAACCAAAGAGAGAAAGAGAAGAGTAGAGAGAAAGATTAGAGTTTTTGAGATTTTGAGAGATTCTTGCTCCTACCCCAAGAATTCTGCAAGGTTGCTGAATCAAGGCAAGTTTTTACTTGCTATTTGTGTCTTGAGATAGATGATTTGCTATGATAATGATGTATTGATTTTGGTTTAGCAAACTTAGGGTTTTTCTTATGTATTTATGGGTTTTGATTCACTCAAAGATGATTGGGATGATTTATGAGGTTTAAGATGGTCAATAGTATCATTGATGTTATCTTGATGTTGGTATATAAGTTTGGTTTGAAGAAATTTGAGTTGGGGTAGAAAATGGAGTCCAAGACTCCATAGCCAAATCTTGGCAAAATCGCAGGCCCGAATCGATTCGGCCTCCTGGGAGAATCGATTCGGTTAAGTCCAGTGCTCAGGTCTTGTGAACAGAATCGATTCGGAATTGATCCGAATCGATTCGACAGTTATGCAGAAACCCAAATTTTCTGGCCGAATCGATTCGGCCAAGGGGGCGAATCGATTCGGTAGCCCTGCACTTTTCCAAAATTTTTCTTTTAAACTTTAACCCTTTTTCTCTAGGATTAGTAATTAGGGACCTTCTTAAATGAATTAAACATAGGGTTTAGAGTATTAGTTGAGTTGGGTCGACATCCTAGACTCGAAAGGGTTCATCTAGGGTTCTTTTAAGGGGGAATTTAAAGTGATGTTTAGGCATTACTTTTATTTTGTAGTTCTATAAGGGTCTAGAACATCTTTAGGTCACTTTGGAGACCTTAGGAATTAACTTGAGTTAGATTTGACTTGAGGGTTTATGTTAAAGCCTAAAGGAGGCTTTGGAAATAACTTTGGAGTCTGAATTTCTTATCGAGGATGTTATGACAGTACGTAATACGTATAGTCCCGATTTAAGCCTATACATTTGTTAAAATGGGAAATTGATAAGGTAAATGATAAAATTACTAAATCATGTAATGGAAATAAATAAAATGGATGTTACACACCTCTCTAAATACCATCTTAAGGGAAGTCCGTGCGAGAGGTGAAGCCCCCTGGCTAATGAATGCAGGGTGGATATAGTCCTAGGCCATATGAGCACTTGTTTTATTTTTCTGCGATGGGTAGGAGATTCTGGGTGTGGTCTTGACTACCCCGCAGGCATATGGCCGCTTCCCGACTATTTCGATAGGATCCCAGGTTGTCTTATGTTAGGACCTGGAAGATGATGGTTATTTAGGGACGCGCACAGTGGGGAAACCCGGACGGGCGGTCTTAGAATCGTTATATTTATATTTATGACTATTCTAATTATCGAGTTGGACTCGATGGAACATGAATGCCATAAAGAGCAAATTTATGCCACAAAGAGCATGCTATTGAGATTAGTGCTATAAAGAGCACCTGATAATAATTGTATTCCTGATAAGGAAGGGAAAAGAAGGTTGAAATCGAATTATGTTGAAAGATGTTAAAGGCTCCTAAGTACTTTTAATTCGGCTTTATATGAATTTCATTCTACGTAGTCATTTATCAGTTTTAGTTCCTTACATGATGTTACCATGCTAGACTATCATCCATGCTTACTTGCGCATCGTTGTCATACCTGTCATTTATCTATTGATCACATATATCCGGCCCTGACCGGTTTTCCTTTCTTGTTGTATATGTATATATATAATCCGTTCAGGTGTTCCGCCGCACGGTCGCCCGTAATGACCTTTCCTTCCACATGTTTTTGAGGAGCCGTGACATCGTGCGGGTTTCACGGGATGTTTGTGTAGTCGCCTCCGTTTATGTTCTCTAGTTATGATCAGTATATTCGGGCATGTTGCCCAAACCGTTGTAATTGTATTATGAATCTATTATGTAACTCTTGGTACTATTTGCATGTTGTATGGTTACTATTGACCGACGTTTCATTCGGTCCTTTTGTATCTTTTGGGTTTCTTATGTACGTTGTGGGGGTTTACACCCTCTATTTCTATTATGGGTTGTTGAAAATGTTTTCTTCTTATTTCAAAACCAAAGTTTTTGATAACTCGTTTTCTGGAATATAGTGTGGTTATTCCTTATGCTTTGTATATTGTTGTGATGCTGAGGATGATATTTATCCATGATTTCCTATTTTATCGAGGTATAGGGCTGGCCACCCTTTATTTCGGATAGCGGGTTGTCACACCACCCTTTTATTTTCTCAATCTTATGTTAGAAGCTAAGAGAGAGAGAGAGAGAGAGAGAGAGAGAAGAGAGAGCTTGGTAAAAATGGAGAAAGAGAGAGAGAATGAAGATTTGGAGCCGAAATCTGTTGCTACCGGAAGAGAATCCGAGACTACAAACTCGAGGGAAGTTTCTTACTTGCTAGATGTTGATTTAATGTGATAAATTGCATGTATAGTTATATTTTGGAGATTTAAACCATTTTTGGGATTTGTAGGTTTTAGTGATTAAACCTTTTATCTTGTAGTTTAATTTGACTTGAGTTGAGAAAATTAGTTATTTGATGTGTACGAATGATGTAGTAGAATTAATTATTGTTGATGTTGGAAGAAATCAAGGATTTGGGGTTTTGGGATAAATTAGGGTTCTTAAATCCATAGCCCAAACTGGGCCAATTCGTAGGGCCGAATCGATTCAGCTCCTAGGCGAATCGATTCGGTTAGGGGCAGGATACAGGTCTGGGAGACCAAATCGATTCGGGTTAAGGCCGAATCGATTCGGACAGTGGCAGAATGCCAGTTTTACTCACCGAATCGATTCACTTTTGGGTGAATCAATTCGCAACCAAGGGCGAAACAATTCGGCCCTCGGGCAAATCGATTCGGTTGCCCTGTTTTTGTGAGATTTTTTCTTAGTTTGATTTTAGCACTTTTTCTTTTAGGTCCAAGGTTTAGGGACCTTCCTTTGGAAAGTAATGAGAGTCCTAGAGGGTTGATTTGGGTAGACTAATGTCCTAGGCTAAAATGGGATAATTGGGCTTACCCCGAGGGCTAGTTTGGGTCGGTTAATATCCGAATGATACAGGAAGTTAACCTAAAAATAGATTGGAGATAAAATGATAAATGTTGGGACTTTTGGGAGTCTATTATTTAGGGATACTCTTTTTGATGATTCATGGTTTTGTGTTGGGCTTTTGGAGACTAGTGTGAGTCTATTGGCACTTCGGGTCTTAGGTTATTAATAAAATATGACACTAAGAATAAGAAATGCATATTATAAAATGTGGTACAAAATGAATAAGTACAAATGATTTTGAGAATGTAAAAGAGGATATTTTCAAATGGAAAAAGTAATGATTTTCATAAATGTTAATTTATGATTAGACAACTCTCTAAATCGCTATCATAAGGGAAGTTCGCGCGCGTGATGAAGCCCTATGGCTAATGAATGCAGGGTGGATATATCCTTTGGCCATATGACCGGTTATTGTATATTTGTTCTGCGCTAGTGAGGTAATTCTTGATGTGGTTATGACTCACTCACAGGGGTATGGCCGCTTCCCGATGTTTCGGTATGATCCCAGGTTGTCTTGTTTGATAGGCCCTGGAAGATGATAGCCATTTAGGGGCGCGTCCAGTGGGAAAACCCGTAGGGACGGTCTTAGAATCGTTATATGTATATGAATATAACTATTCTTAATAATGTGGGACATTATTGATGTTAAAGCATTTTTATGATAATAAAATGGCTTTACTTACATTTCCCGGACGGAAGAAGGGAAATGGGAAATTTAAATACATTTTCCGAATGGAAGAAGGAAAATGGGAAGATATGAAATGAAAGAAAAGCATTTTTATGTTAATAAAACTTTCTTTATATATTTTTCCTCGATGGAAGAAAGTAAATAAAATTGGTAAAGAAGTTTTGATATAAAAATTGATTTGGTAAACATTTGAACAAATGAATTTACCATTTATGTATATTCCTAAAGAAAGAAATAGGAATTGTGCCTTTTGATGGTGAATGGATTTATTTGTGTCTCCTTGAGTAGCTATAGATGAGACCTCCCACATATATATATTAATAACGTGCTGAGGTTCTAATGAATCTCGACGATCAACCTTTCCTAGTAGTAGTGTATCGGGGGGGTTCCTTATTTGGATTTCGCTTTGCGAGACACCCCATGCATGAATAGGGCACAACGTTGAGACTGGGGAGAAGTTAGCCCTTAGTACTTGGGTTAACTAGAGCATTTTCATTGATATTGTGCTAGGTTGTGCTTTTAGAATGAGAGGTGGGAACCTTGATATTATATTGCGAGAGAATTACGCACTTAACTGTCATGCATTTTAGTCACATGGTAATCATATCAAACCGGGCCCTGACCCGTCTATATTTCTTTGTTTTTGCATATACTCTTTGCCGTACAGGTGCTCTACCACATGGACACCCGTATTTACATTTCCATTCCAGTTTTCATGGAGCTACGGCATATTGCGGATGTTGTAGGTTATTTGTATTAGACGCTTCTTTTCATTATACTCTAGTTATGTTAAGTTATTTATTCGGGCGTGTTGCCCATGCATTGCACTCATTTATTATAATGTAATATTTAAATTGTAATACTTGGTGTAAATATTTGTATTGGTCTGTTAATCGACGGCTTATTCGATTATTATTTATTATATTATCTTTCCGTTACCTGTTGATTTTTGATATCCACTATTTTTGCAAATGGAATTGTCAACGTGTTTTTATTTTATTTACAAAATTTTAAATTTGACAGTCCGTTTTCTAAAATGATTGGTGGTTATCTCGTACTATTATTTTAATCGACAGTGATGCTGAGAATGGACCATCTATGATTCCTGTGATTATTAGAGTATTGGGCTGACCACCTATTATTTTAGTAGGCGGGTTGTCACATTCCCCTCTCTAGATATGAAAAGATTTCACTTAACACAAAATACAATAACCCTTTTCATCCAAAATTGATTTTGTGTATGTATATATGGGAAAGCACTTTCCTAAATTATTATTGTTTATGTTTTTTAGGTGTAGAAGTTCTTGCATCCTGTGCCCTTTACACTTCTTCTTCTTCTTCTTCTTCTTCTTCTTCTTCTTCTTCTTCTTCTTCTTCTTCTTCTTCTTCTTCTTCTTCTTCTTCTTCTTCTTCTTCTTCTTCTTCTTCTTCTTCATATCGTGTTGATGTTGTTGTTGATTTACCCCAAAAAAACTAAATATATGTTATCGGCTATGCAATCTGCTAAAAATTATACAAATTTTGTGGATAAACTTTTTATGGTGATTTATAGTAGTTGGATAGCCCATCAGTTATATGCTAGTGAAAATTAGGTCTACATATATGAATTTTTTTGTCGTTTCTTTAATTTTTCCCTGAAATTGGGTTGATTGAATGAAATTGTCTTATTAATCAACTATTAGCTTAACATATAATGTTATTACTACCTTTTACCAAATTTAAGAACTAGGAAGAATTAGCTTTTTGTTTAACCGTAGAGAAATTGTGATGTTTGTTGGTATTTATAATCAATTTATAAAAACACATGTGATTCATACGAATTTCCTTTTGGCTGAAGAATTATCTTTTGTATTTTGATTTCTTTATTTTTAATTTTTTAGTTATAATTACTAGCTGGCGTTGATCGCACACGCGATACGTGCGCAGTTAAAGAACTTGACTTATAAGACAATACAACTCTTTACAGAAAATTATTAATATTGAAAAAAGTGTATAACAAATAAAAGGGAAAAAGGTAATCATTCATAAATATATAAGAATTTGATGAACACAACATAATATTATTGCTAGTAAAGGGACTTTTCATTATTTTCCTATGATAAAACTTTAATATTATGGATAAGTGGTGTCCAATTTTTACTAACATATGTACTTTGTGTTGGGTGGGTACTCAAATTAGCCCAAGCATGGGATAATTCGTTTTTACAGATTTATTTGGGTTATCAAACTCTTAATATGCCTAATGTATTACTCTTCTCTTGTGTTGCCGCTAAGAAATATGACGAAGGTAGGAGAATTTTTCTTAAGTTTTCTAAAAGTAAGCTATTTTGTGAGTTGGGTTCTTTAATATTTTCTGAGATGGATAGGAAGAGGGTTAAATGGTATGTGGCGTTGTTCTAGGCTATGATATATATATATATATATATATATATATATATATATATATATATATATATATATATATATATATATATATATATATATATATATATAATAAAGTAGGAAACTTTTGTCTGTTATAAGATGCAAAAATGATGTCATGAGATGAATTTTATTTACACTTCCTATTTTGCCCATAAATTTTTTGAATTCCCACTCTTTTCTTTCTCACAAAAATAATATTCATTCTTCCACTTTGATTCAAACATAAGGTTATTTTAGTAACACACCACAAAATCTACACCTTCCCAAATTAAATTTGGAAAAGTTGTATCTACTGGTGAAATAGAGAGCCACGTTACATTATCGCACCCTTACACTACATCTGACAATACCCACCGCCCCCAAACATTACATTATGCCACCCATTACCTCGAGCCCTTCCCCATATCCCATTTCTCAGTTACACAGTCTTCCCCATATTCTCTCTCTTTGCTCCCTTTTACCCCCACCCATTCCCTCACCCCATCCGTAGAACATCTCTATCTGCAATCGGCGTTGAAATGAAAAAATTGATCTCGCTAACTCCCTTTTTCAATCTATCTTTTTCAAAAAAGACCCAACATATTTATCTCATCCGTTTGAGGTTCTCCTTTTCATTTTAATTTATTGTAAGTTTTGACTAGGGAAATGCTACAAATCTGGAGATGGCTTTCTAGCCCATGGAATTTTATCTTTTATTTTTTAACCCTCTTTTATCAATTTCAGATCTGATGTTTACGAACCCACTTTTGTCTTTTCTTTTGTAGTGATTGTTTGTGAAGATTGTAATGGGTTTGTAAACCCTTCTTAGGAGCTTTGCACTCTTTTGTAATTGACCATCATCAGGAATGTCTCCTACTTAGAAAGGTAAGATATGTTTCTCTCTATATCTTACATTTTTTTATTCTCCATGGATGTGTCTTTATTTTCTCTTACGTTTTTTATTTTCTCTTTACTTTATCTCACTCAAGCTTCATGTTAAGCTATTACCAAGATGCTTTTGTTAGCTTGAGTGAAGGCAGTGGGTTATTGATATTGGAGAGTGGGTATAATGGGTTTCCCCCTCACTTTTCTTAGGGTTTCCTCATCCTCTATCTAAATATTTTTAATGTTATTTGGTGATTTTTTAATGTGAGTTTTGACTGATATTAATCTCAGAGAGTGAAAATATTTGGTGCACCTTTTTGTCTTGACGTCTCTGCTCCTTCTTCGGAGAGTGAAAATATTTGGTGCATATTTTTATGTGAGTTTTGACGGTATGTTTCTCATTTTTTGTTTACTTTTTAAATAATAAATAAGCAAGTATGTTATTTGTTTATTGTACTTCCATTACCCACCCAAGCTCGAAACCATGACAAATTAATCATATCACAAGTATGACCACCAGGCCATTTAAGCTTGGGTATCTGAAATATATGTCTCAAAGGTAAGTGAGCTATTAAATTTTCATTGTTGGTTGCTGTGACACCCCGTGATCCGAAATAAGGGGTGGCCAGCCCAATACTCCAATATAACGGAATCATAGATGGAATCATTCTCAGCATCACAATAAAAATATAGAGTATCCAGGATAACCACCCAAAATTCCAGAAAACGGGTTGCCAAAATTTTTGAATTTAAAGTAAATAAAGGAAAACAACAACCCAACTCCTGAAAAGATAGGGGAAACCCCTAGAGTATATATACATAATGGCAACAAGGATAAGATAAAGGACCGAATATGCTATCGGTCCACAGAATCGACAACAATATTGAACAATTCAATAATTTATATAATACATTTCATTAGACATTTACAAAAGCTTGGGCCTCTCGCCCGAGTAAAGAGACCCGATCATAACTAGAATACAAAAATGAAAACGTCTATACCAAATGTGTCCCATGATACCCGCAATGCATCACGTCTCGCCGAAGACCTCGGAATAGGAATTCAAATCAGGCATCCTTGCGGCAGAGTACCTGAGCGGAGACAAGATGCATATGCAACAAGAAATGTAAACGGGTCAGAGTCCGGTTCTATATGATTTCCAGATGAATAAAGAGTATGACAGTTATGAATGATAAATCATGAGGAGAGATATAACTATCTAACTACACAATTTAAAACATAAACTAAGCAGGGGAAAAGAAAGATAAACATAAATAAAGACTTCCATTTAATACACCGATTCATTTCATAGTTTATTCCTTATCAGGAAATTATAACTATAATTATAAGCTCTTTATGGCTTTTATCTCAATTACATGCCCATCCTGGCATTACCATTCCTTAGCAGGAATATAATCAACATTAAATGCTCTTTGTGGCATTGTAACGTGCTCTTTGTGGCACTTCTTTATGCTCTTCATGGCATATAATCCATCAAGTCCCACTTGATGACGAATAGTTATATTTATATACATATAACGATTCTAAGACCACCCCTCCGAGTTTCCCCACTGGGCGCGCCCCTAAATGACCATCATCTTCCAAGGCCTATCTATACAAGACAACCTCGGCACCTATCTCAATACGTCGGGAAGCGGCCATATGCCTGCGGGAGAGTCAAGACCACACCCGAAATCTCCTCACCAGCGCAGAAAACATAACACATCGCTCATATGGCCTATGGACTATATCCACCCTGCATTCATTAGCCAGGGGGCATCACCAAGCGCCCGAACTTCCCTTATGATGTCATTTAGAGAGGTGTGTATCAACCATTTTTATTTACCATTTTCAAAAATCAAGTAAATTATCATTTACCGAAATCATGATTAAGTAAATTATCATTTACTAAAATCAATGCCATTTCCATGTATATGTTTCATTTTATCCGAAACCATTACCATTTACTTTATTTGTAAATAACATAACTTATTATCCGGAGTCACACGATAAATTATATCGTTGCTACAACCTCAAGGGAGTAATTGAAACTCTTAATTACCTCCAAACATTTTTTTAGTGTTATTTTATAGCCCTAATACTATCATACCTCAAAGGAATGAATGAACTTATCATTTATTCTCCCAACATACTTTTATGGGGTTATTATCAAACATCAGGGCTAATATAGCTCGAATGAGCTCCTAATGTCTCCCAAATATAATTCTAGGAATCCTAGTTTCATAATAGTTAACTAGAAAAGAATGCCCTAACATCAATTGGCATATCCCCGAAAAGTCCCCACATAACCCATTCCTAATGTAGGGAAAGTACTAACTCAATTACAACTCTAGGAAACCTAGTTTACTTCATTAAAGAAGGTTCCTAGGCCCTAGAATTAAAGAAAATGAATTGGGACAAAACTAAGAAAATCCCTCAAAATGCAGGGCTTCCTAATCGATTCGGCCTAGCCGAATCGATTTGGGTTCAGGAAAGCGAATCGATTCAGACTATCATAATCGATTTGGTCAAGAAAACCTGCCTTCTGCATAAATGCCGAATCGATTCGGACCATTCGAATCGGTTCGGTCGACCCAGACCTGGAAACTGCCTCAAGGTGAATCGATTCGGCCAGGCCGAATCGATTCGGTTCTGCAGAATTTCCTAGTTTTGTTCTAAGTGTTTTCAACCCTAATTTTCCAAATCTCAATTCTGTTCCATTATTACACACAACCAACAATATTTATCTACCCAAAATCATCCCAACGTGATTACTAACTACTAAAATCCACAATTTCATTATCAAAACTAAGATTAAGGTTTAATTCCCACAATTTCCTCATTTAACCCATAAATGTAAATACACAACTAATCATACAATTTATACATCTTAAATCACATATTAGCAAGTAAAAAACTTGCCTTGATGTAGGAAATATCATATTTCTTTGAGTAGGAGCATCAATCCATCTTCAATCTTCATTTTATCTCTTCTTTCTCCACCTTTCTCTTCTTCTTTCTTTCTCTCCTTTTTATCTCTATGTTTAAGACATAAGTTAGGGAAATAAGGGATTTAGAAGACTAAATCGTGGCTTAAGTTAAAACTCCCAACTTAAGTGGTTAATACCACATTAAAATGACTCGAAAATACGCATATAAGCTAAAACCAGGTAAAAGTGCCCGAAACCCAAAAATACAATATGACACTTATTTTGATTGTCTCGCACCTTCCGAGACTAACTACACCCTCTAAACTGGCATCCAAAAATTTTATACATTATTTCGAGTTCCAATATCATTTAACTATCGTGCCTTTTATTATACAGGACACTATAAATCACACCACATTAGGATATTTAACTACATATACGGTAAATACAGAACATCCCAGTAAATATTAACTTTTAAAATTAATATTTACCCCGGTACCAACATTTTATATAATTACCTTATGCAGTAAATAATATAAAATGAGCCTCCAAAAATCGAGGGTTGTTACAGTTGCTAGCTATTACATAGTCTAATGGCTCCAATATTGTTGTGTCCTCAAGTGAATCAGAGCTTCTACTTTTAGAACTTATTTTATTTTGATTTGTTTTGGCAGTATGAATCTGAACAGGATGACTATGAGGTGTTGGCATCTTCTTCTCTTTAAATGTGAACTTTGTTAGTATTAGAAGTACAATAGTGTAAAATTTAATAATTATTTTGTTTTCTAATATATACACAGTGTATAAATGACGACATGTTGTGTAATAAATTGTTTCATATAAAACTCCGGGTTCCATCTTTATGTCTTTTTTGTACAAATTTTTATGTTTTTTAGATTAATTTTGAGGAGCTAATCTTTAATTTGAGTGGGATGTTAATTTCTCTTGAATGTATATTTTTAGCAAGTTTTATATAACGTCCCTGCATTTTTTTCAAATGAATGTTAAGGTAATAATTTTTACAGTTAATATCTTTTGTATTTTTCTTTCTATCACTAATCAACTTGAAAATATACTGAGCGACACTATTATTCAAGTTAATGGAAAATCTGATTGGTTATCAGGAGTAGGTACATGTGGCACACCTCAAAACCTTCATTTCCTACAAAATACTAAGTAAATAATAGAGTTGAACATTAACTGTAGCTTTAGTTATATAAATATACTGGGCAAATGTAATAAATTGATTAGTGATATAAATATTTGCTTTATTAATTTAGTTATATGCAGTATATAACTAAAGCTACATTTATATAACTAAAGCTATAGTTAACTATATGAGACAATTTTTAGCTTTAGGCATTATATTAACTAAAGCTACAGTTACTTAAATTTTTACAGTTAATATACTGAACATTCTGTAATAAACTGTTTCATAAAGCTCTCATTTTACAAATATACTAAGCAACTATATTATTCAAGTTAATGGCAGATCCTATTTGAACATTTTGTTCCTAAAGTTTTTAAATGGGCATGAATAAAAAAATGTGTTTCATTATTTATTTAAAAAAAAGTTGACGTTAGTTATATTAAAAAAAAAAACTTGACATCATGTTTTTAACAAACACGGGACAAAAATTTTAGTATAAATGATATTTTTTTTGAAAACGTTGTTTTTGTATAAATTTTTGTAAAACATAACTTTTTTAAAAAAAATGTATTTTTTTATACTTTTTTTTTATAAATTTAGACTTTAATACATTACTAATTTCTTTAGACTTTAATACATGACACGAATAACGTGACTTATAATTTTCACTATATTAATGTTAGGTGAAAAACACGACCCCTAATGACATGATTAATTCGTTGAGTTTTTATTAAAAAAATGATGTCCAATTTATTAATTTAATATAAGTAACTTCAATTTTTTTTGGATAAAAATAACGTTCATTTTTAAAATTAAATTATGAAAGTTGTTTTTATTAATGTCGATTTAAAAATAATAATATAACATCATTTTTTAAGCTTTATGGAGATTGACCCAGTTTGTAAGTTTGTATTTATGTTTGGGTAATTGAGTTGTCTTTAGTGGATTGCCTCATGTTCTTCATCATATTTAAAATATATAATACTTGTACCTCTTTTGCATTTATAATAAACACAAAATTTTGATCTATTTAAAATACAAACTCTTTTACATCTAACACAAGTCAAAATTTTGAAGCGAACATAACACGTTCATGAAAGAAAATCCTGACATATATACGTCTTTAAAAATGTTAATTTCGAATCAAGGCGTTGATTTTCCTTTCGTGCGTAAAATTTTCAACTACTCTATAATGATTAAAACTAATAAATTTTAGGAATAATAAATTACTGAAATATTTTCACCGTGCCATTAGGATGTATTATATGCGGACCAAGATAGACTATTATTATTGTTGCGAACTAAATACCACATATGGTCCAATAAACGGTGTACACTTTTGAAAGTTTGTGTCGTTCCTTCAGGCACGGGTATTGTAACAACCCGAGGTCTTGGAGACGATGATTTATTTATTTTGGGAGAAATAAATATTATTTTATTTGGAGATTAATTAAATTTGCAATTGGGGTCAAAATTTGAAATCGTTAGAAAGTGTTTCGAATGGCGATTTTGAGGGTGTAGTTGTGTCCGGAAGGGTCAAGAAAGTCAAAATGACTGTACTTGGGGTCTATTAGGTTCCAGAATAATTTGGGTCCGTTTGACTCGGATTAAAGTTTCCGAGTCATTTAAAGTGTGCATTATCATTTAAAGATGTGTATCTTAGGAATTAAGGCTTATTAAGCCTACGGGAGATATATTTATCCAAAGAGAGAATGAGAAATAGAAAGAAGAAAGAAGAAGAGAAAGAAGGAGAAAAGAGAGAGAAAGTGGATTTTTCGGCCAATACGCGATCTCAAGGCGGATTCAGACCCTACGAACCCGAGGCAAGTGATTAAACTTGCTAAATAATTGTTGTGTACCATTTATTGCATGATTTGTGGATTAAATGTTTGGGTTTTAGGTTTAGTTTATCAAAACCTAACTTTTGTGTATAATCTTAGATTTGATGTGTAGATCTTTGATTTGATGATAGAAATTAGTTTATATGTATTTTAGGATGAATATTAATGATATATATGTGATTGGGTTGAAGAGAAATGAAGAGAAAGTGATTAAAATGGGTTTTGGGTTTTTTGGCTTAGTTAAAAGTAGCCATTTTTGAGCCTCCAGGTAGGCCGAATCGATTCGCCCCCCTAGCCGAATCGATTCGAAAAATTACAGGTGCCCAGGTCTGAGTGACCGAATCGATTCGGACCCCAGTCAAATCGATTCGGCCTTAGACAGAGTCCCGATTTTGATGACCCAAATCGATTCTCCTTGGAGGCCGAATCGATTCTCTAGGTCGAATCGATTCGGAATTGGCCCGAATCAATTCGGAAACAAGGCTTTTAGGGGAATGTTTTTCCATGGAGAATTTCATCTTTTTTGTTCGAGGTTATCGATTGGGAACCTCTATAGGAGTTATTTGGAGTATGTTTTGGAGACTTTTTGGGAGTTTCCCTTATAAGAAATTATTGGAGTCATATCGACTAAATTTGAGGAATACTGATTAGATATTTTGGTGTATTCTAAGTGGGGAAGCCCACCTTAATTGGAGAGTCTACTTGGAGATAATAATTAAATTCACATGAAAGAATGAGAATGACTTAGAGATATCGGATTTTAGGATCCAATCCCAACTGGGATAACTTTAAAGGTTCATAAAATAAATTGAACCTTATTATGGATAGAGAATTATAAATGCTACTTGATGTGCATATGGATATAGAAATATCCTTAACGATGATTGATTTGGGAGATATCTCACACAAATGAGAAATGCTAATTGAGGTGCAGTAGGATAAAGAATATCCTTAACTTAAATAGAATTGAGAGACAATTCATAATTAGAAGCGACATGTGAGCTTCAAGCGAGAAATAGTATAGTGTATAATAAGTGGGGAAGATGTGTGAGAATTGATGATTAGTATATTAAGAGGGAAATATACTAAACAACGACATTAATTCTATTGTGCTAAGAGCGTATAATAAAAATGAAAATGATGTCACAGGTATACCTTATATGATGGTATATCTTTATATGATGTGGTGATGTATGTATACCTTATATGATGGTATATATATATATATATATATATATATATATATATATATATATAGTTAAGCATACCCCCTCCTTGCTATCATTGGGAAGTTGCGTGCGTTGAGGGTGAGCATCCTGGCTCAAAGAGCAGGGTGTGAATATTCCACAGGTCATAGTCGTCCATGTGATTATTATATGATATACATTATTATTTTGGGGGTGGGAAGTCGTGGGTATGTGTAATTCTCACCTGCTGATTAGGAGCTATGACCGCTTCCCGGGACGTTATGTGCGTGAGTTGATCACGAGGTGGGTGTCGTTGAACCCCACCAGGTGGCCCCAGTTTGCTACGAGGTATGGGCAACTGGAAGATGATATCATGTGAGCATGCGTCCTCGAGTTATAGCTTGGTTGTATGGTTATTATATTGTTGATTGTGCTTGTATTTGGGCATCGAGGGCATAATGGACCTCAACGACTAACATTGCCAGGATTAGTGTATCGAGGGGTTCCTTGTTTGGAATTTGCCTCGGCAAGACGTCCCACGCACGACCCGCAGTGTAATGTTGGAAATTGGGGAGAAGTTAGTCCTTAATGATCATATTTATATATATATCACCTATCCCGACAATCGACAATGCCAGGAGTAGTGTAACGAGGGGGTTCCTTGTTTGGATTTCGCTTCGGCGAGACGTCCCACGCATGAAACGTCGTGTACTGTTGAGAATTGAGAATATTAATTAATTAAAATGGAGTAATAATAATTTGGGTTACATGATCATGCATTGAGGGCATAATGAATCTCGAGAATCAATACTGTCAGGAGTAGTGTAACGGGGGGGTTCCTTGTTTGGATTTTGCCTCGACGAGACGTCCCACGCACGAAACGCAGTGCCGTATTGAGAATCGGGAAAAGTTTAGTCCTTAGCACTTAGATGCTAACAAATCATATATAATTATTTATATAAATGATTACATGCCAAATGAGGGCATAACTAGAATATATGAAATTCTAGTAAAAGTGAATGGTGATGTATTATGATGATGTCGTTATGAGGTTGATTGTGCAACTTTATATGTTCAATAAATGAACAAATATAAAGAGAACTATAACATTAAAGTTAATGTATATGATTTAAAGAATATAGATAAGAGTAGATTGGGAGATAGGTTAGATGGTTTCAATTAAATATTTCACTTGGGTTTAAGTTAGATTCTTTTGCCTAATTAGAATTGGGCATACATTTGGAGATCACGTGCATACGTTTAGTTGCACACTTTAGTTGAGAGGTGAGGGAGATTATTATGAAGAGTTGGATTGCACCTTAATCATGTAATAATGCATTTATAATTATTATGCATTTTAATGCTCTTGCTATAAAATGTTTTCAACTCGGGCTCTGACCCGTTTATATTTTCCCCTCCATGTGTATATATTGTATTACTTTAGGTGTTCCTCTGTAAGGACGCCTTTGATGTTCATCCATCCAGTTTATTCGTGGAGCTGTAGCAGTAGCAGACTGTTGCGGAACTTTGCTTTAGTCGATTCCTATCTTTGTATATCTAGATTAGGATTCAGTTTGTATGTCAGGTTTATACGCAGGTGTTGTAGATTAACACTTTTATATTTCATTTCTCAGATCATTGTATTGTCTGTTACCCGACAGCTTATTCGGGTATTTCATTGTTGAGATTTTATTGTACATTGTATCGTACTCTTTTATATTATTGGACGTTGCACATATCACTCATCATAGTTAGATGTATATTGTATGTTATGGTTGCGCAATTGGTTTTGTTGTGGTGTTAAATAAAAGTTTTAAATTTTTGACAATCCACTTTTAATGATTTTGGGTAGTTAGACTTATATTATTTAGTATTGTCAGTTGATGTTCAGACCATGCCATCTGAGATACCTAATTAAATGTAGTATAGGGTTGGCCACCCGTTATTATTTTGAGCGGGTTGTCACAGGTATACCCTAGACTTAAGTTATTTATTTATATAAAAACTTTATAGGCTTAAACTATACATGATTTGATATTTTGAAAAAAAAAATCTTTGTGCCTTCAGCCAAAGCGCAATATGCATAACTGCAGGATCTTGAATAGGCTGATGTCGGCTTTCTTACCCCCCATATATGAAGAGGCTGCTCCCGTGTCTTGATCCTCAGACCAATAGCATTGGCAAGGGCATTTACCATCGCACCAAGGCACGCCTTTATGCCTTTCAAAATTATCAACGAGCCTTCAGGCACGGGCATACCCTAGTATGTGTATATATATATATATATATATATATATATATATATATGCTAGGGTATGCCCGTGCTTGAAGGCACGCTAGTAATTTTAAAAAGTATAAAATCATGTATAATATAAATAATAAATAATTTATATATTATAAGTGTAAACTTTCAAAGTATTAGGCTGTGTAAATTAAAATCATAAAGTTTTTTACAACACAAATGTGTAAACAAATAAGAAAATTTCGGCAAAGTTTCCTTTAAAACACATTTTCAATAATTTACAAAATTTGGGCGGAATTCCTTTTGTTTATAAGACTATCCACCCTGTTTATTAAAACAACAATACTAATAGTCTACAAACTCAAACATTACTCCAACGACATCATCAGTTTAACTCAATTTGTCACAATAAACACAAATACATGAATGGTAAAATAAAATCTAGAACAATGTATGAAGATGTTACACAGAGTCGAAATATAGATATCTTGGTGGTATACTTCCCATAGAAAAATTTATCATAATTATCCCTCGAAGAGCGACTCCAATAATTAGACCTGCAATAACATCAAACATAATTTAGAATGTCGAAAAAATATAAAAAGGGAATTAAACAATATAATCAAGTACTCAAATCATATTCCATAAAAAAATCATTTGCATCACTGAATAGTCTGTGGCTAAGTTGAATAATACGTCTTATCGTTGTTCCCATTCGGCTACAATGACTACTTTAGTTGTCTCTACTACATATATGTTACAATTTTGATAACAAAAAGGTGTAGCTCCATACTTATTCAAAATGCACAATAATTTGGAAAAGTTTTTTGCAAAGTTAATAAACAAAGGCATAATTAATTGAGAGAAATCCATTAATACACCAAATGAGTGATGTAAAAAATCCATTAAGTCATGTAAAAAATCCTCCAATCCATCAAGCGTGATTGTCCATCAATCTTGTATGATTTTAAAAAAAATCACACGTAACAACATATTCAAAACCAATAAAAAGAACACCAATGACTTTCGATCGCATAAGGGGTAACATAAACAAAATGTTACGTCGTATAATTAACTCAACCCAGATTGAAGGTGGGCGCACTTTTTGAAAAACATTCATTTTTTATGAAAAATTAAATCAATATATTGATGTTATAATAATATCTAACATCAATGATAAACTTAAATTGAAATTGAAAAATAGTAATTAAATTTATATTGCAAAACAGTAATTAAAATGAAATAGTAAAAATATAAAGATAGTAATTAAATACGCAAATGAAACTAAAAACATAAAAACAATAATTAAATATGAAAAACAGTAAACAATATTTCGAAACAGTAATTAAATTGAAACAGTTATTAATTTGCAAAACAGTAATTAAATGGTGTTGTATTTAAATTGCGCAAAAAATTTTAAGGACACATAACTGAAAAATGACAAAAGCGCATCTGAGTTCTCCTCGCTCCTGAGGGCCACAGAGGCACACCTTACTAAACACGCCTCACCTACCACCCCTCCAGGCACCTTGCCTACCCCTTAGTGTGCCTATGACTTAGGCACGCGCCTATGTGCGCTTTTAACAACTATGGGCACAATACCACCAAGATATCTCCACTTATACTTCCTAGATGTAAAATAACAAATGCATTTGTGAATTTTTAATGAACAAATGAAACCAGGAAGAGGTTTTTAGTCACCTGTATAAAACTATAAAGTGAATTGGCTCAATAAATGAAATTCCCTAAATTGAAATGCATGTTTATGTCAAAAGCTGCCATCCTTGCTTGCTTCAAGCTGCTCTGTTTACTCAGGCATTCCAAGTTTCAATTGCTCTAGGCATTCCAATTTCTAAAAGATGCTCTACTTGCTTCAAGATGCTCCATGCTTGCTTCAAGCTTCTTGTTTCAGTGTCTTCAATGGCAAATGTGAATGGGAAGCAACAACAGCTTTTAATTACAACCAAAAAGATGACCATAATCTAAAAACACAGGGTGACATAGAGAATAAAATCAAATTATTAAAAATAATAAAACAATGGTGGTAATATGTGAACGTGCCATAGCTTGATTCATCCAAGTGATTGCAATTCTAGAACGTGCAATAGTTATATTCCTAGAGCGAACATCATCCTTAACAGCAGATGTTGTGGAATTCATTCAACTGTTTCTCCCTTCCAAAGATCAATTTGTACGGAGATGCTGGCCTGTGATAAATTCACTCCAGAACTCTTAAATGCTTAAGAGTAGACACTTGAGATTCTAACACCACCGCATTCAATTGTCAGTTCCTGCTCTCCCCTACAAAATACATTTTTTTAAACCTGTCATACAATACATATTCTATAAGGATTATAGTAACTTCCAAAAATAATAACAGAAAAATAAAGAACATAAAAAATGTTACATGCGTTAAAGAAAATGTAGGATGCGTCACTTTTTCAATGCTCCTTTTGTGTTTATTACCATAAGAAGCCATAAAACTAATATCATGAACTGAACTTGAACATGAACAAAACTAAACGAAACAAATCCTCATCAGTGTCATATTTTTTCAATGCTCGATCTTGTTAGATTACAATCAGTTATCATATATTTTTTTAATGTTTAGGTAATGCACATTGCAGCTGCGATTGAAATCAGTTCAAGATTAATATCGAAATTGAAACAATTACAGACTTCACTGCTTTCAAAGTTAGTAACTCAGTCTACACATCCCCCCAACTGTCCAGTTCCTAATAGAGTTCCACACAACTGTACAACTGTCCAGTTCCAAATAGAATTCCTAATAAAGTTAGTAACACAGACTATAAATCCCCCACCCCCACCCCAACTGCATTCAAAGTCAAATAAACAAAAAAAATCAAACAACCACAATCGGATTTAACAATTCACTCCAAAAACTACCTAAAGGATTAACTCCAAAATACCTTAAATAATTAACATAAACAATACCCTAAATAATTAATTCCAAAATCCCCTAAATCGGTAAGTAGGCCCCAATTAACTTACTCCAAATACCTTTACTTAAACCCTCACCATCCATAATTTTATCTGCAAACACACAGCACATTCAAGTAAGATATATTGAATTCGTAGTTGAATAAAGTTAAATATGGATAAGCCAAAACAAAAAATGATCTAAAGAATTTTTTTTTATAGATATGTACCAATAACAGTTCTATTAGGAATTTTATATGAAGTCTCTAAATATAAGTCATGTAATCATTTATATAAAAAAATCCTTATTATAAAATATTAGATCAAACAGACTCGATAGGCAACAGGGCACCTAAATGCCCATCTCCAATATCTAATATTAACATGTCTAGGTCAAATTACTGTTGCAATTGAAATAAACTTTAGATACACTAACAAAACACGTGGTCCTTGTCCAAGTCACCAAAGTATAAAAGAAAATTGGAAAAACTAACCGAATATTAAAATGAAAAAAATGCACTAATCAAAATAGAGTAAAAAAGAATACCTCATCCAAGTATACAATCATAAATAATTCTTAACAAATTAAAAACATATATAACCTCACCTATAACAACATTCAAGATGAAATGAACATCTTTTATCTAGTTGTAGTTGGATGATATACGAAACATGCGCAAACATCACCGGGTAAGAATCAACATTAGAATTCACATAAAACACATGAAATGCATCTTTTCCATATAAGAGGTAAAATCTAATAACACATAAAACATAACATTAGAATTTTAAAAAAAATCAATGAACTTAACCCATAAAACAAGAGAGGTGAGAAGTAAGGTGAGAACTCAACTTCACACAAAACAAAACAGATGAGAACAGATACGCACACTGTATGTTCTCATTTTAATCACTTACACCAATTACGACTTGGAGGGGTGGGTTAGATTGGATCCTCAAGTGTTGTTTCCTCTTTTTTGTGATATAGTCACTTAGAGGCGCCCGATATCCATAAGTAGGGTACCTCAACTTTCCAACATTATAAAATAAGTAGGATACCTCTTATTAACTAATGCGTTGTAGTACTCTTCTAGGTATGTGTGTGTGAGATGGAGACGGGTATATTACCATAATGTGTTGCTTTAATAGTCACTGCCATTGGAGAGAAATATTGTTTCATAAACCAAGTTTAGATTTGAAATAAGGAAAAAACATGATTAGATCAAGAAAACTGCAAAAGAAAAATAGAAATTTCGAGTTTTATACCTCAATGCGAATGTGAATCAATCAAGTAGAGACTCATGAAAACTATTGATTTGACATACTAACATGAATAAAGATTATTATTATTATGTTGAATTCTAGCCTCGTGTGCCAAAAAAGTAAAGAAGTAATGTGATTAATGGTATATGGATCAGTTCTTAATGTAATCGAAATAACAAATGGATCAAATCTTCCTACTTGATATGAAATTCTCTATCTTGATCAATATGAAATTGACCTGTACTATGTTCCTAAAATCTTGAAAGTGTAGGAATTCCTTCAACGTGAGCTCAACCAAACATTAAGATTTCAATGAAATAAGAACTTGGCGTGCTCATTCTAATGCAAATTACAACATATCTTGCTTATAACATTTGATGAAACTTTCGGGTGTGAAGAAAACTGAGTGCAGGAAGCACAGTTTGGGGGTAAGAAGACATGTACATAGGCATGGCCGAAAATTACACGTTGCCACAATTACCTTTGCTAAAGTTCCTGATCGAGTCCACTTGTACAGCAGGAGATCATTATGTGAGATTGTGGAACTGAGATTTGAAAGGCCCAGGAATATTATATAAGGCAAATGTATGTTATGTGATAGTCCAAACTTTAAAACTTATAGTTAAAATCATGCAATTGTTAGATGTGTTGCGCTATAAAGGTGATTGCCTATGTTTTAGATGAATTTTTGGTGAAAAGGTGTTATTTCGTTGTTAAAATTCCCCCATGCACTATTACTCTCGATGTCAAATTACATTTTATTTCTTTGTGGTAATTGAATTCCAATTCATTTGTTTGATGAAGGCTCACCATCAGCAGAATCATAGATCGGGATCGCTGTCTTCCCATTCATGGTTGTGACTGCTGAAAAACATGAGACTATGCACTTAAAAATTTAGAATAGCTAGGCTTTCAACAGACATTTGCCACTGCAAGTATAGTAGCCAACAATGCATTATGTACTGGTGAGTACGTTCAAGCACCTCTCTCCACATGCACTATCAAGATCTTTGTCATCGTATTTTCAGTCAAATTAAATGTATATGAATACCAAACATCCACAATTTTCATTCAATTATGTTTAATCTATGTAGAGATGTTTCTAGTAAGGGCTCGTGCCTACAACACATAGCATCTTAACATATTAACCATAGCACACTAATATATTAACCATACCTGGGTAACTTGAGCTACTACAACATCAAAATCTGGATGATAGAACCGAAATCCCTATAATCGAACGAAAATCCCTATAATCGACAAAAAAAAAAAAAAACCAAAACCAAAATCCCTATTATAGAACAAAAATCAAAATCAAAGAAATAAATAAATCTTCAAAACCAAACACAACAATGTCAAAAAAAATGTACACCAAACTTAAACAGATAAGACTTACAATAGTAATAAAAAACCAATTTCATGAAAAATCTACACCAATACACACCTGTGACAAAGCATAAAAGTAATAAACAACAAATTCAACATGTTAAGACTTACAACAGTAATTATAAATGAACTTTAAGTAAGCAACACTCCCTATTGGCTTTCAACAACAGTAAATCTACACCAAAAAAATCCACAATAGAGTAAAAGTAAAGAAAATTAGACAGATCTTCATTAACATGTTTTATATGCCTTGAATTATTGCATTAAACGAAAGAAAAACAAAAGAATCATACTTCAATATGAGTATCTGTATCTTTTAAGTGGCATTCAGTAACAAATCAAAACTAAAAGATTCATGGAATCAAATTTGATAAGTGAGTATACCTGATTAGGTTCCTTATTGAAGAGATAGATCTCCAAAAAAGAAGAATGAATATCACCCTTCAATAAAATGCTCGCAAAATATTAGATACTAATAGAATATTAACCTCCATATGTAAGCCCTAAAATCGAGGGTTAAATCATAAATCCATTTTGATGGAAAACCCTATGTTTATATAGAAATCCATTTTAATGGAAAATAGACAACAAATCAACAAATCAGCAACCTGATTCTGATTCTGATTGCGACGAAGATGAGGCGGGGGTGGTTGGGAGGAGTGGCGGTATGATGGAGATGAGGAGGGAGCGGTGGATTGGACAGAGAGAGGTTTTTTTAGAGGTTTGTGATGAGAGGAAAGTTTTCTTTGTGTGAGAAGTGAGAGAGTGCGAGCAAGTTGATAAAATGGGTATTACTGAATTACCCCCAAATTTGAATTGAAGAGTAAATTTGGTAAGTAAAAAAAGAGGGGGAAATAAAAGATTTGAGGGCAAAAGTGGCATTATAGGAATAAATCATATTGATGACATCATCTTTGCATCTTGTGACATACATAAGTTTCCTACTTTATTATATATATATATATATATATATATATATATATATAGAGAGAGAGAGAGAGAGAGAGAGAGAGAGAGAGAGAGAGAGGAAGGCACACCTACATCATGATGTATACATCACACCATACATCATATGTAGTTCTAGATCCTAATATTTTTTTTTCCAAAATTTTTATTTTTCCCTTGAAATTAACCTTCTATTTAACCAATATTCAAAAAATTAGGTCAAAGTATATTTTTTAGCTATTTTTAAAAAATTCACAAAAAACTACTAGCGCAGGCCCTTATAAATAAGGTATTTTGAGCAATTTTTGTGGTTTTTTTAAAAATAGCTACAAAATGTATTTTGACCAAATTTTTTGAACATGGGCCCATTGGAAGGTTAATTTCAAGAGAAAAATAAAAAAATTAGAAAAAATAGTTTTCAAGGGGCTACAACTAGGTGTGATGTATAGAGCATGATGTAGGTGAGCCTTCTCCTATATATATATATAGCCAAACCATATTGGATACTTTTTTTCAATTATGACATAGTTGAGATTACTTAGGTTAAACACCAAATAATAAATTATCAATGTTGCTCCTCTCTCTTACTCATCCATTACATATATATTGGATACTTTTTTTTAATTATGGCAAGATTGATATTAGTTAGGTTGAAACCAAATGATAAATTAGCAATGTTTCCCCTGCCTCTTACTCTCACACCCACACCCACACCCACACCCACACCTATATATATATATACAAATAGAAAGTCTCCGGTAACGACTCCTTATGGTGCAGACCCCGATACATACCTTTTTTTTTTTAAATAGTAAAAAAAATGAATTTTTTGATGAAACTTCATGGATACGATGTCCATGGTTAGAAGATCATCTCCAATTGTTTTCATCAAAAAATTCAATGAAAAACCGTTGAGATAGGTTGATATGTAAAAAAATGGTATAAATATTCATTTTCAACCGTTGAAATATTGGACCGACGCCAGCCACTTTATTGATTGAATTTTTTGATAAAGCTTCAGGGATATGATCGTATCACTGTCGATCATATCCATGAAGTTTCACCAAAAAATTCAGTCAAAAAGTGGGTGAAATGATCGCCAACATTTCAACGGTCGTAAATGCATATTTATGCCATTTTTTTACATATCACCTCATATCAGCGGTTTTTTTATTGAATTTTTTGATGAAAAAAAATTGGAGATGATCTTCTCACCGTGGAGATCAAGTCCATGAAGTTTCATCAAAAAAATCATTTTTTTACCATTTAAAAAAAATGGTATGTACCGGAGTCTGCACCATAAGGAGTCCTTACAGGAGGGGGCCTCCATATATATATATATATATATATATATATATATATATATATATATATATATATATATATATATATGTCACCTGAAATTCTAAACATATTTAATTAATCTTTCTAAGATTACTTTTATATTTTTTTTGTTTACTTATTGAGTATAACTATACCATTTAAAATGTATGATTGTTTTAAACTTATATATTATTTGACGTTAATATAATAGCTTTTATTCGAACTTCTGTTTGTTGAGGTATTGTACAGAGGTAGTGAATTTGATTGTTGGTATTTTCAATGACACCAATAAGACTACCTTTGTAAAACTTGGGTTCTACATCAACCTAATAATATCATCATCGAATTTGTACCTTTTTATAAATCTCTATTGTTTTCATCATTTTAGGGCATATCTTATGAACAATACATAGCTTAAACTCATCCTTAATTTGAGAAAACATATCCCATGCCTATATACGGTCAAAATTCTAAACAATAGCCATGATTCTGTGACACAATCTAGTCAATTTACGTTAGGTATTATTGATTGTTAATGCCTAAATTTTGTTTTGTTTTTCTTTGGTTAGAAATTAAATCGATTTGGGTGAAGCTTTGATTACATATTGTTTGGCACAATTACCTCTGTAGTTGATTTAAAATAAAATGCCCGCTTTGTATGTACATTATTTGACTATTATCATAGTTTCATATATCTTGCATCTATCTTTCTATTATGTTTTTTTGTTAGGTGAATCGAAGGTTTTAATATGAGGAGGGAGAATAATTTTCTCATTATACACTTACACACTCTTTACATTTTTCAATTGTTTCTTCTATGTATGTATTTATTACTTATATTTAGGTGTTGAATGGAGTGCTCCAAAAGAGTAGCTTATTATTTGTAGACATTTCTTCTTGGGGTTATTTTATTTTGAAATCATATTGTCCTATTGATATTTTCACTGAATTTATAGATAATTATGAAGGGTCGTTAACTGATTCTTTCGAAGACATTTCTTCTTGGGGTTAATCATTTTTCATTCGAAGTCTGAATCGTGGCATGAAGAGTTGTTTTAAGGTCCATGCTTTGTTGATTCTATTTAAAATCTATGAATAGCCTGTTATGATAACTATGTCCTTGATGTCCTTGATGTCATGATACATATATATTTAGTGAATGCAAAATTGTGATTGATATAGCAGGAAGTTGAATATGAGTAATAGTTAGATGTTCTTGCCAGTGTGGAAGGAAGGTGTTAATTCATATATTGAGGTTAAAAAATGGCATATATAGAAATAAATGGTCTTGTGAATGTTTTAAAGTTGTAAAATTTAGCATTTTCTTATAATTTTCACCAAATGATGGTGGGATTTAAAATTGTTGAGCATGAGAGGTATAAATGTCAAGCCCTAGACTTGTAAATCAGAAGAATGGAAAATTTGAAATGGAATAAAATAGGATACCCCCTTAAAAATATATATGACCTTTAACATAGCTAGTTATTATTAGCTATCAATGATTGAGTTATATAACCCCTTTAAAATTGACATATATGTATATGCCAAGTTTGCTAACAAAGTTTGACGTAGACATGTCAAATTGGGTTGTTTTGAGATATGTATTTAATATAATATCCACTCAATATAAGGATCATCGCTACCGTATTGAGAAAAATTTCAAGAAGTTTAGTTTGGAAGAGGTGCGAGATCACCCATATCGAAAGGTTTCATCAAAAAAAGATTGGGATTCTCTATGGACACTTTGGAGTAAACAGAAATTTGTGGTATGTAACATATATATTATTTTATAGTTTTGTTTCCATTTTTTATTCCATAAAAAGTGTCTTAAAAAGATATATGTTGTACTATTGCAGACTCGTTCAGGCAGATGTGTTGAAAGTCACAAAAAGTTCGATTTAATCACTATGATGGGTCAAAATAATTTGTGCAACACGCATATAAGGAGGTAATGTGGTACTTCATTGCTCATGCCATGTGTAAAACGCGATTTGTAGGAATAAAATTAATCCATTTAACGAAAATAATCCTTTATGCACTCAAAAAGAGTTATTACAAAATTATAAAGGAATTAATTCATTAAAGGAAGTCGGAGAGGGATAAGCATTCTTCGTTGTACAATGATGTGAAAAAATTTTGAGATGGAAAACTTAAAACAATCAAAACCTTTCTTCTTTTTGTACCTACACTTGAAAAACATGTGTTTCTTGAATTTTCAAAACTTTTGATGACCATCTCACCCATGGGCGGATCTACACTAAGACGAATCTGTTTGCAATAATAAATATTTTAGGGCATTATCTGCGAAATTGTAAACTTTGAGGTTAGTATAGTATTTTATATAAACTTCAAATTAAATTTTGACTCCACCACCTTTTTTCTCCCTTCTTTAATGGATATTTAACTTTGCCACCTAATTTCCTATACCTTCCTTTACTGCTTTAATGTCTTTCACTTCGGTGCCTTTTTCAATATCTTTTATTGGCATTTACCTTTTCCGCTTCTACTCCAATTTCATCACTTTCTTGGTATCTCATCTCATTTCATCTCTTCTATATCACTTGTATATAATTGCATAATATTTAAACTACATTTATTCTATTTGTAAATGTAAATTTAATTAACGTGTTTATTGTTTCTTGACAAATGTTAAAAATAGCATGTTGATTCTATTTTTTTCTAATATTTCAGTTTACATTCCTTTTCTAGTTAATGTATTTAATATTTTTTGTTTCATAACTTGTAGATACAATCGAATATGAGTCAATAAAAAAATTACCTTGACATTTTCGATTTTCACCCCTCCTGGACATAGATTCTGGGTCTGACATTTATCTCACCGACTTCTGAAATGATTGTTTTTTATCAAACAATTTGTAGATGATCCCCACACCAATATATCCAGTGAGTTTGGTTACAAAAATATCTTTTACTATTTAAAAAAAGTAGTTTTTACGGGCATTTTTCTTAGTTCGGTCCTTACTAGATTTAGCCAAACTATTTTTATACTTCAGTTTTGTCATATATTTTTTTCCTTTGTAAGGCCTTCGACCATTTTTGATGAATGGAAAATATTTTTTTACTTTGAACTTTCTTTCATGTTAGCATGTTAGGTTTTTATAAAACTAGATAATCTTTTTATCCGTGTAATGGTGATTATGTGACTACATGTTAGTATGTTAGGTTTTTATATAATTGTTGGATAGAATTTCTTGCTTGTTACTTATTGAAGGATTATGGTAATCTAAAAGAGACACCAAGGGGGGATATTGAGCTCTTTCGTGACATGAATCACAACAGTGGCAGATTGATATTGCTTATGTAAGTATTTTTATTTATTATTTTATATATTTATGACATTAGTTTCCATAACCTACCGAATAGTACTGGCACTATCTTATTTTTTTTCCTTTTTTTATTACATTGGATGCTTTAGTTTATTGGATATATATTGTTAATGTTTAGCCTAAGCAATTAAAAAATCTAGATATTTTAAAATCTAAAAAGTTCATTTTTTACTTTACTTTAGCCTTATTGTTATATTATAGTTTCATAATATAATGATGAGAATATTTTAATGTTTCTTCTAATTATTATTATATTATTATTCTTTAATAGTATACTCGAAGAGATAAAGCTACAATGAATTTGCTTATAGACATACCTAAAATGAAAAATATGTTTACTATTGGTTAATTAAGACTTTAAGAGATAAGGATGTGGGTCAAAGATGTTTGAACAATACTAAGTTTGACTGCAAGTTTTTTCTATAATTTTGCTATAATATATACAATACACACGGGTTTGTATAAATTAATTCATTCTCACAGTATAGAGTTTGTAGGCGACCTATAATAGATGTGTATGAGAGATGTTTCTTTCTTTAATTTTGGGGTTTGTAGGCGACCTATAATAGATGTGTATGAGAGATGTTTCTTTCTATGATTTTGGAGTTTTTTGCTGACTATGTTAAATATATGCTGAAGAAATACTCACACAAATATTATTACCTTTCTAAGGAATATATGATGCATTATTCAATTAGGTTTATAGTTTCTATTTTTGTAGTTTTGGATTAACGTGATAGATGTCTACAAAGCTTATACTCTTATGAGTTTTTTCTATCTTTATTAAAGTTTGTTAAATACTTCAACTTTTAGTTATTATTGAGAACTATCATAATTTTGTCCACTAGGTTTTATGTTCCACCATTAATCATTTGAAACAAATTAAATTTATTCATAGATGAATGGTTAAAAATAAGTGGGTTATGAAATTAGTTAAAATTTTAAGTATTCACAAGTATGAATTGGGTTTTGGATTCCCGTATTACTAAAGCATGGATGTAACTTTCTTTCTTTTCAAATGAAAGTGTATATTGCTTTAACAAATATAAATTTATTAGTTTTATTAGGATTTATACACCGCTTTGAACCACCCACGCATCGCGCGCTATGAGTAATATAATTAACTCTAACTAAAATATTTTAATGTTAAGAAAAGAGATATAACTGGGAATATTTATCATTAAATTTGATCATTTTTTTTCCTAAATTAAGATGGTATCTAAAAAATCATATGAAACTTGAGTTTTTTTTTTCCATTTCAAATTTCAGAGTACTATTACTTTATTCTTTCATTATAATAATTTTTTCCTTTTGTAGAATACAAAGGTCGATTTATACCGTTGCAATACAGAAATGATAGAGGCGGAAATCTATGAGCAAGTCCTTAGAAAGAGGTTAGGGTATGTTATAGGATTTGGCTATGGCCCTCGACTAGATATGTTTGGATCACGGTCCATAGAAAATACTAATGCGGGGCGTGAGGCTCTAAAATCTAAAGTATCACGTTTGAATGCCGTTGTGGATAGTCAAGGTGCAATGATTCAAATGTTTATGGCTTTCTAGGAATGGGCGGAGGCCCGTATTAGCCCAATGGAAGGATTTTCTTATATTAGGATTTTTTTCTTTAAATGACCTCTTCTAGTTTTAGGTACTTTACCATTGTGTTATCATTTCAAGTGGACAAAGATTTTAGTTTAATTAGGGTTGAATACTATATCTTTGAATTTTTTTAATATGCTCTCATTTTGTAGCATGATTTGGCATGGAGATAATTTGATTGTTATTGTTATTTTATGAGAAATCCACTTACTTCTTTTATGTATTAAATTAATTTTAACGTATTCATAATCTTTACGATCGAAGAAATCATAGTTTTAATTTAATTTGCTTTCCGTTTACGGTGACATGATTTGAAAATAGTTTATGAATAAAGTTATCTCTATAGAAGATAAAATGTACATTGAATGTCGAATAATTTTGTCCCAATAAGTGATAATTTAACTGGGCTATTATTTTCAATAAAATGATATATACAATTTGCGATGAAAAAAATATATGAATGTATTGCCGATTTTAATTCTACATTGTATATGCATATTTTTTTACAAGGTTGAATTTGCAGTTAGTCCCCACCGTCTCTAGTATACACTATGATAACTAATATGTTGTCCACCACGGTTGATTTTCAAATTGTAGATGCCACAGATCCTGATAAGATTCAGAGAAATTCCAAGATTTTTGGCGCGAATCCTTCTTTGTCCGATCAACACGTCACGGCCTTGAGATTTGAAAAAAAAGTGGACGCAGGGAGATATATAAGTGTTATGGTGGCATGTCCCAGAGACACCAAGAGCAATGGGCATATTGTGATGAATAATGGGATAGACATTTTTGTTGTTATGATTCCACAATTGCAATCCTGGAGTAACTATTAGGTGTGAAATCCACGAATCTATAACTATTGGTTAAATAAGAACAACATGGTATGGCTCGGAATGAGCGATGAATTTTGTGAGCACTTTAGGTATTAATGATATTATATTATATTATCCCTTTAGGTATGTTAGCTATATTTATAGACAATTAATTTTTATTGTAGGTCTATTCTTACCTGTTAAAGGAGATACATAACAGAAGTCATTATCATGGAAATCGAGTCGATGCAATCTTCCTCGATAGTTCAGATTCGGAGCCTATTTTCTGGAAATTTAAGGTTATACTGACTGATCGGACCGTGGATGAAGGGATAGCTGAAGATTTATGAGTTTTAGGGAAATTTGTTGAAGAGGTAATTAAGTGCGAACCTTTGGTGAGGAGATTGATAAAAATTTGACATATGAGATATTGAAGATCCCAAATCAACTGAACAACATGACGTAAGATTTATTTTCTCCATTTATGTTCTTTAAAAAACATTCAACATAATTTACTAAGTTGTGGATCCTCGATCTTTCTTTAACTTTTTTATCCGGAGAATTAATTTGTGTGTTTCTTCTAATTTTGTAGTATTAGTCTCTACGATTTCATCAAACAACAACCAAACTCCGTATTTGATTTGAGATAGGAATGATGTACAATGATTGCATCACTTAGCACTCCAATGACTGATGAGTTACTGAGTAAGCCTAGTAATCTAGAAAAATTATAAAAAAAATGTTAGGTAAGGGAGAACAATGGAAGAAGATGAACACAAAGAAAAAAGTATTTGTATTACTTGATAAGAGATTACAATGCTTGGCCTAGATGGTTTGTTCACATGACCTCCCCACCTATTTATAGTCATCCCACCTCCTTATGGGAACATTCTAGAGTATTACCACATCTTTATAGGAATATTTTAGAATGTTACACACTTCCCTATATTTTTAGAATATTCCATACATTATAAATATGCTCTAGATAACTCTTGCAAATCATACACTACTCCATAACATACTAAACAACACTAGATAATACTAGATAATTGTAAAATGTTCCGTACAATTATGGTGTAGGGATGGAGACTTTAAGACAGAAAAATTCAGAAAATGTATGGTACGTGACATCCTCCCCCACCAAATTTGTCCAATTCTCTCATTGCACCTAAATCATGCATCTTCACCTTCGATGTCTTTCGCGTTTCCTTTTTTACTTGTCATTTGATGCATGCTTTAAAACCTATATGGTTGACATAATATTTATCCCACTTGTACTTCTGGACGATATTGGAACCATGCATGGAGCCACATTCCCCATGAGGCATATTGATGAACTACTCAGTAACATTAAGGCATTTTTTTTCTTAGGAACTCCATACTTAGGATGACCTTAAAACTGTCCATGGGAACCACTGTGTAATTAACCATTCCATGCCAACTTGCAAGACTTGTGTGAACACCATGTGCTTTTCCAAGTGTAGGATTGGCCCTAGCGTTCATCGATTTTATCATTCCACCTTCCTTGGTTGCCTTGAGGCCTAACCTTTTAGCATCCTTTATGGAGACAACGTTATGTGTTTCACTTTTGTCGACTAAAGCTCGTGTTAGCAACTCGTTAATGACATCATCCACATACATAAGTCCATTTTCTTTACACTTGGGTGTCTCGGTCTTTACCTTAACATTCATGGCATTGAGAACCCAGAGTGAACCCAGATTTTGTGCTTCCTCACGGCCGTGTTGCTCTTTCTAATCTTGGGCAGCCTTATACCTAGACAAAATGGTGTTAAGGGACTTTTTTCATTGGAAAATACATAGTCCAATGTGCCCCATCATAAATCATGAAATACCCAGGTTTGGGTGGCCTCTTATCTTGATTGTTGTAATATTGTCCATCCTTTCCCATGTGTGGACCTCGTGCTCCTGTGTTGGCATTAGGATGTATCTCCCTCACATTTGCAATTATCATCAATTCAGTGCTTTGGTGGTGAAGCATCACGCTTAGGACTTTACTTTCCTATGCCATGATCGATAAATGATTCGGCCTCGACTATAATGGTAGTGAGGTCACTTACTCCATGCCTCTTCAACTCTATCCTAGCCCAACATTATAAGCTATCACCAAACTAGAAGTAGGAATCCTTCTCGGATAAGTCGGGAATATCTAAGGTGAGGGTTATGTACTTATTAATGTAATCCCTTATTATCCCTTTTTGTTTGAGTTGACATAACCGACCATAAGCCTCATCCTCGGCATTTTTAGGGTAAATACCGACGAATGTGGTTCTAACACGTATCATGATTATTCTTAGAATGTTACGGGTGATAGAAAGACAAATTGAAAAAAAGCAATCACTCAGGATATTTTATTTGAGTTGTCAAAACAACATGCAGCATATGTCTCATTTTCTATCGTGTTAATGGTTATTTCTCACCTTATTTACTTCAATTATAGCAGTGAAATTTTTACGTGTAGTGAAGCGTAAAAATTCCATTAGCAAACCATATTAATCAGGATGTTCTGTCATGTTCGAATGATAATACATTTTTTAAACCAAAGATCTATACATCCAGATATAGGTCACCCTTTTTACAAGGATTTCCCAATTATGGCTCCTTTTATAATATTCAAATGTTCTGAAGGTGGTGTGGAATTATATTTAGACTGATTTTTTTTAGAAATGATTGGGTTTTACTTCAAAAGTTTGCTTAGTTTCTTATCACGCAATGAAGTTAATATATAATATTAATAATTTCATACCTTGTACAAATACTTCTGCATAGTGGTTGATGTGTGACATAAAAATGAATTATAAGGACCCTTACCCTAGTTTGGGGATGTTAGTTTTGTTTAGTTACTTTGTGCTTAATTAGGCCTCTTTAGCCTCTAATATTGTACCTCATTTGTTTCTCTTCTAAATCATATGTGTATTTTAGATTTCTTAAGTTCTACCAGATGAATTCCATATTGTTAACATGTTTAACACATTTGATTCCATTATGCATTTCATATAGTTAATTAAATAATTATGCATTCACTATTACATGAACACTAGTATCACTTGTGTAAATTGACCAAGTTTTACTTGTACGAGATTGAGAAATAATGATGCAATGAATCCAAGTAGTATCCTTTGATTAAGTTTTAGTCCAGTGTATATTTATATTTGGATAATTAAGAATGTTTTGAAGATGTTTTCATTAGACAAGAAAGCACATAGTTGTCAATCAGAGAAGATACAAGGCCAAGTGTGCCACAACTATTTTTATGTGTTGCGAAGGAGCATTGATTTTAACTATTGGAAAATTACATAAAATGTTTATAATGTTTAGAAAAAAATTCTTTGACTTTACATAGAATTAGAGAACCACTAGAAAAGCATGTTTCGTTCAAATCCTAGGAATTCTATTCTTTCCTCGAAGTGTTTTGGGTATCTAGCTCGTGAAACCAAATTGCATATTTAAAAGGCTAAAGTTAAAAATACAACCCTCGGCCCCCAAACTTCCAAATTATTGCAAGAAATCCCATTCACATCAGTAAGGTTATTGGGCATTTATGGGGTTATCTGAAAAAAGGGAGATTCATCATTTCTGCACTTTATCGTACGTAAATAAATAGTCCTAGGTAGTTTCTGTAAATCATAATCTATTTAGATGAATATGCACATCTCAATTGATTATTACTCTCTTTCTATGTTTTTCCTCATCTTCTTACATTAGCCATGTTTTAATGGTTTTATTGGTGGACAAATGTTTCATTTGTGTAATACCCCGTGTAATTAAATGGTTAGGTTAATCAAGTCTAAATATAAAATCATACGGGTTAATAAAATAAAACAAAATCATTCTCAGCATGAAGAGATCAAATGAAACAATAGACAAGTATTTTGGAAACGATATGGAAATCCTCAAATAAAAATCATAATATCCAAGATCCAAAAACTACAAGTAATGTTATCTTAATAGTAATACATAAATAAAATCCCCAAAGAGTTTCTGAATAATACAAACCAACAGTTCTCAATATAAAACTAGACATCACAAATTTAAACTAGAGTGAAAGGATGAATGATAACATGAGAAAATAGAGATATGTAATGTCGTTGGATCTAATACGTTGAGAGATGAATAACACGTGATGGCGGATCACAAGTGTGAGGTCCAGCCCTAACACTTGGTTTCGACATAAGAGGGGATTAAAACCCTAGCAAGTAACTTAGTTATTCAACTCAAAGTAGTTATATGAATATATGATGTAGAGGGGGATTGAAGGTAATCCTGAGATTAGGGATAATCCCCCTATTTACAATAGTGTCTGGGGTTAAGACAGCGTGGCAGGTCAGTGTGGCAGCTCAGCGTGGCAACTCAGCGTGGCATCTCAGCGAGGCAGCTTAGCGTGGCAACTTATATTTTTGCTTGTTATGTTACTTAGCCATATTTTATCTCTTGTTTGTATTTACTATAAGCTATAACAATTGTAATGATGTAACGAGAATAATGATTTTGTGGTACTTGCGAGAGACCAGGCTTGGAAGGTCCTGGGAGAGCTTTCATGCTCTATCGAACGACCTCGCCGTGGGAACTTTGGAGAGACTTGGCTTGGAGGATTGAGAAGTGAATCACCATTGGGGCTTGTCATGACCATATTAGATACACCTAATAAAACGCCGAAGGAACCTGACCGTGGAACCTCGGGCGGAGCAACTTTGAGTTCCATCGGGCGTTGAGATGTGAACCAAACAACCCTGTACTTAATGTCACATCTACTATAGGTGATGTCACTATCCATCCAGACAATGTCAAATCTCCACTTGAGTAAACCACCATGGTATTTGGGGCTGTCAGACAGTTGGTGAGCCACCTCTGCAACGACAGCCACCTGACACACAGTGGTTAGGCAAAAGGCATGTCTTGGCATTCAATGTTTATGATGTGGAGCTAACTAGTGCATCAGGCATTTAATGTTTGTGGAATAAAGTATGAGGGATGTCTTTCACAGGTATTGATGACTGAGTTGCCTCGGGGGTGGTGTGGGGGGCTATTTAAGGACCTCAACCGCATTTGAGGAGAGATTATTATGTTCTTTTAAGAGTTTAGAAATTATTACTAAGGATAATATACATCAAAGAGAAGTTATTACAAACCAGAGAGAGTTAACTCATCCACCATTGTCATTTATTACGAAGTTTTTAATACTTGACAGAGATTCTTGAGGGTGGTTGGTGTGTTTGGATGCCTGCCAAGGTGTGTCTAGGGTGCTTATTTCTCTCTCTCTCCAAATGAGTTACTTCTAAGGTTGTTGTTATTTTGTTGAGTTATACACGAGAGATTTATGAGTTTTAGCTGAGTTTATCTTCACTAAACTGTGTTTGTGTGTCACATAGTTAATCAATAGTTTTGTTATTTAACTTATCATTACTATACTCAAACGGGGTTACGCCTCCATCTAATCTAAACTACCCTCTTACATTTGGTGACTCTAATAGGGAGGCATTCTTCTAAGCAAGGAGTATGACGCACGATAACATTAATCGAAGGCTTAACTTTGATGACATTCAGCAGAATGAAGAACAGGCGGCGAGAGAGCTAGAGGCTTCAAGGAACGGGGATCCTCGGGTAGAGGTACCTCTAGTTCAAGCGGCAACAGGTGTTCTAGGGGTGACACAAGCTTCCATGAGCGCTGGGTTGGGACTAGCCCAAGTGGCACTCCTCATGAATAAATTTTATGAGTTTTTACAAACTCCCGTAGCTTCAATAGTGCTGGGAGGATTTGAGGCCAACTCCTTCATGACACCAGGGGCAGCCCCAACGGCCCCACCAAGTGCAGTCATAATGGGAACAGTCCTAGCAAGTATACCCTCTGTTGTAAATCCAACAGTAGGAACCCCAAGAGTATCAATGGCTCCAACTGTGATGACTTCTCCAGCTGCAACCGGAGCTTCATCTGTGGTCCCTCTAGTTGTCCCTTTAACGGTATCAACTATGGAGGAAATAAGGAAAGAGATGAAGAAGGAGATGATGAAGTTCGTGCAAGCTTCCTCATAATTTTCTAGCGAGGTAGCTTCGATTTATGATGACTTTTGAACGCCTTACCCTCAGGAGTATAATGATGAGCCCTACCCAAAAGATTGCACAAGGGTCGAGAGATTTTGCTAAAATCCTTAATAAATCTCCAATAAAACTCGGCGTGTCCTAAGAATGCTTAAACTTCACGCACGATTTTAGGGGGTGGGAGATTATAAATGAGATCTATTTTAGCTTTATCGACCTCAATACCCTTGTCAGAAATGATGTGACCTAGCATTATGCCTTATTTGACCATAAAGTGACACTTCTCCCAATTAAGCACAAGGTTATTTTCCTTACACCTCTTCAGAACGAGGGTGAGGCGATGGAGGCACTCATCAAAACTAGACCCAAATACAGAAAAATCATCCATAAAGACTTTGAGAAACTGCTCCACCATTTTCGAAAAGATACTCATCACGCACCGCTGAAAAGTGGCGGGTACATTGCATAACCCAAAGGGCATGCGTCGGTAGGAAAAAGTACCAAATGGACAAGTGAAGGTAGTTTTCTCTTAATCCTCAGGAGCGATGGGAATTTGATTGTAACCGGAGTTACCGTCGAGAAAACAGTAATATGGATAGCCGAATAATCTCTCTAGCATTTGGTCTATGAAAGGAAGGGGAAAGTGATCCTTCCTTATAACAACATTCAACTTCCTATAATCAATACACACTCGCCAACCGGTTTGAATCCTAGTGGGTACTAACTCATCATCGTTATTTTTCACCACCGTAACACCAGATTTCTTAGGGACCACTTGAACGGGTGTGACCCACTGGCTATCAGAGATTGGGTAAATGATACTTGCATCGAGCAATTTTATCACCTTAGCTCGGACGACCTCTTTCATATTGGGATTAAGTCTACGTTGTGCTTTACGCGAATTTTTAGCATTGTCTTCTAAGTGTATCCTATGCAAGCACACCGAGGGACTTATCCCCTTAATGTCGGCTATGGTCCATACTATGGCTTCCTTGTATTCTTTGAGAACACTCAATAATTTATCTTCTTGTTCTTTATCTAAGTCAGACGCAATGATAACAAGTAAGGATTCAGAAGGTCCTAAGAACCTATACTCGAGTGTTTCATACAGTGGCTTTAATTCAAGCTCGGGAGCTTTCTTAATCGAGGGTGGAATAGGTGATGAGGAAAGTGAGAGGGGCTCGGGTTTAGACTTCCAATTTCCTACTTCCATGATAGGGGCGGAGTCGAGGAGGGCATTGAATTCTTCTATGGACTGTTCAACATCAAATTCAAACCCAAAAAAGGCAAGACAAGATGCTAAAGGGTCGTCATTATAAGTTTGCTCGAAAGTCTCTTGGACAATACTATTAATCATGTCGACATCCACGGGTTCATCATCATCGCGTGGTTATTTGAGCAAATTGAACACATTAAGGTCCATAGTCATGTTCCCAAATGATAGGTTTAATTGGCCGCTCCGACACCTAATGACGGCATCAGATGTGGCGAGGAAAGGACGACAAAAAATAACAGGGATTTGTGTAATAGGATTTTGCACTTGTTTGGTGTCCAAGACAACAAAGTCGACAGGAAATATAAAGTCACCCACTTTAATTAGGGCGTCCTCAATAATACCTCTCGGGATTTTCACATAACGGTCGGCTAAGGACAAGGTAATCCAAGTCGGTTTCAACTCCCCCAAACCTAGTTTATTGTACATGGTGTACGACAGAAGATTCATGCTTGCTCCTAAATCTAGAAGTGCTTTCTCGATGAGGTGCTCCCCTATCTTGATAGAGATCATCGGAGTACCGGGATCCTTATACTTGATGGGAGTTCGATAAGAAATGATCGAGCTTGTGTTCTTGGCGAGAAAAGCTTTCTTGGGTACATTAGTGCTTCTCTTGAAGGTACAAAGGTCCTTTAGAAATTTGGCGTAGGATGGGACTTGTTGAATAGCATCAAGCAGTGGGATATTGATTTGTGCTTGCTTGAATACTTCCAACATCTTATCAACTTGCGCCTTTTTCTTTTGTGGCACAAAACGCTGGGGAAATGGAGCTTTTGGGACATAGGTCTCTACAGATGGCTCGAAAGGTAAAGGTGAGGATGAAGTTGGAGCCAAGGGTGGATCTTCCTTCACCTTACCTTTTTCGGATTCACTCTCGATAGGTGGTGAAATGTTTGTCTCTACTTCCTTGCCGGACCTAAGTGTCATGATGGCTTTTGCATGCTCTTGGGGGTGTGATGCGCTCGTGTCATCTTGAATAACAAATTGACCCCTAGGCATGTTACCCTTTAGATTGGGTTCGGGCTGACTCGGGATGTTCCCTTATTTCTCTCACTCAACGCATTAGCTAGTTGGCTCATCTAAACCTCGAGTTTGGTAATGGCTTGCGTATTCACGTGCATGCTTTGCTAGGTGGATTGGAGGACATTTTGCCTGGTTTGTTGGAATTAAAGGGTACTTTGGGCAAGAAGGTTCATCGAATCCTCTAAATATTGAATCTTTTAGGATGAGGGATTCGAGAGTGCAGTGGCATGCTTTTGGAAACCCGAGGGTGGGTTATCGAAAGATTGACCTCCACTTCCTTAGTATTGACCCTTGGACCATGAAAAATTAGGGATGTTTCGCCACCCCGGATTGTACGCATTGGAATATGGGTCATACTTTGGCCTATTTTGATAGAGGGCATTGGCTTGCTCAGTGAGTGCCTTGTGGGCCAGAAGGGCGGGGAAATTCTCGACTAAGTGGTCAAATGCATCGCAAAGTAGACACATAGGGGAACCTACATGTTGAACGACCACAAGTGCAGTTCTATTTCCCTCTTTGCTCGTCTCCAAAGCTTCTAAACATCAGGCCAATGTGTCCACTTTGGCATTTAAATCATAACTTTATACGACTTGGTGAGCGAAACCCTCATTAAACGTGGTGGACCTAGATTCTCTATTGGGTGCTCATCCCTGGGACTTTTTGGCTATGGCTTCTAGAAATATCCAAGCATCGACCTCACTCTTCTCAGTAAAATCACCATTACATAGTGACTCGAGCATAGTTCAGGTGTTACAATCGAACCCCTCATATAAAATTTGGACTTGGCATCCCATTTCAATCCCATGGTGCAGACATTGCAGTAGAAAGTCCTTGAATCGCTCCAAATATATCCACAATGCTTCTCCCTCCTTTTGGATAAATGTGTTGATGACATGACGTATCGACGCCGTCTTTTGGTTAGGAAAGAATTGTTGTAGGAAGGTAACACTCATTTGGTTCCAAGTGGTGATGGATTCGGGTTTTAACGAGTTAAACCAACTCTTAGCTTTGTCTTTCAACGAGAATGGGAACAATTTAATCTTAACAATCTCATCGGAGAGTTGTTGGTACTTAATGGTCCCACATATCTCCTCGAATTCACGCACGTGAAGGTACGAATCCTCTTTTTCAGTACCCCGAAACACGGGCAACAATTGGATTATTCCCGAATGAAATTGAAAATTATTTACATTGTGACCGGGGAGAAGTATGCATGAAGACTGGCTAGACCTAGTTGGATAAAGGTAATATCTAAGGGCACGTGGTGCTAACTCGTCTCCCATCTCGGTGAAATAAAAAATCTACTTACGTAAGTATCGGGAATGCTAGACTCCACACTCGACAACGACCGGTATAATTTCGAAACCAACTTCGTATACACTCAGCTAACTCGATTTTTATTTTTTTTATTTTTTTATGTGATGAAAAAAATATTTGACTCAAACCACGTAATTCCTAGCTAACACACAGCAAATTGAATTATCTAATTATGGTGAGGGGAATTTCAATTTTAAAATCTATTTTTCCCGAGATTAATCGACGACAGCAAGGGTCTCCGAATTAATATCCCTAATTAGACAGCTCCTACTCTTTGACCAAGGAGAATTTAAAAGACGACCAATTACGGTTATCGCCTCAAAACCCATTTTTTCCTCCAGGTAAGTGGTCGGTACGAAAATACATTAAAAACCACCAATCCTAGACAAGGTGAAACATAAGTGATTTGATAAGTTCGCGTTGGAGTAGCTTTTAACTCTATCCTCGTTAAGAGGTTTCCTATGAGCTATGTGATATCCTAAAGCCAATTTCTACTTGATTTTAAATTAAATGTGATGGTTCGGGATATGCAAATACTTGGTTAATCAGTGATTTTCGGGCCAAGGAAGGGTGATGAAATCCCCACCTTATCTTGCACACTGGTTTTGCCCTTAAGTCAATTTATGCAACGTGCTAAATTAAATTCGAAATTAAACCACGTAGGAGCACCCAAAAAAAACGTACCTCCGACGTGGACTTTTTACGGTCACTTGTTTACGCCGGGTCGAAGTTTAAGTTGACGTCGATCGGAGGGAAGTGCCGCCTACGTTTTAGTCATCCCCGAGAGTTCCTTGTGCCCGTGGAAAGATTGCACAATTTTTTTCTTCGCGTTCACGCACTGTTGAACACTTTTTCAAAATTTTCGTCGTTTTTTTTAATATGCTCCTGAAAAAAACAAAAGAAACTCCACCAAACATAAAGTGCGAAACATACAAAACAAAATTAACGAAAAGAGAAGAGCAAAAAAAAACGACACAAGCACTAGTGGTGTATTTAACAAGAAAAAATAAAGCACACTTATAAAACAATTTTTTTTTACCCATAAAAATTAAAATATTGCTGCTGATTTTTTTTCCAGAAATTTTTATTTATTTATTTATTGAATTTTTACTAACAAAAATACGAAAAGTAAAAAAAAAAAAAACTAGTCCGAATGTCACAACTCTTTTTAAAACAAAAATTCGAACAAATCCCCGGCAATGGCGCCAAAAACTTATTGTCAATTTTATAAAATACCGCAAGTGCACAGACTATTATAGAATAACGAGTGTAAGTACGGGTCAAACCCACAGAGATTTATCAATTTTTTTCTTTAAAAATAATTGTGACTGTCCAACTAGACTAAATTGGGTTGAAGATGAGATGTAATATTAAACTAAGAAACAAAAACAAGAATTAGGAGTACGAGAGATATAATCAAGGTAGCGTGAAAACTAGGACGTTGGATACATTTATCACGTTAAACTAACACTGTGCAATAATTTAAATTCATCATTCACGATTTTATAACTCAAATTAAACCGACTCTCGTTGTATTTAATTTGAAAAAATAATACGCTAGAAGTCCAAAATAAAATTTAACGTCTCTAAATTTAGACGCCTAAAATCGATATTCCCTTAAAAAGTTCACTTTTAAATTTCAAAATACAGTCTTTAAGCATGGGCTATTAATCAATTTAATAAAAGTATAACCCATAAAAAAGTACTCATACTTGAAATATAAAAATATTTTTTTTCAAACAATGCCGAAGGTTTAAAACGCACTCTCGTGTCGTTTTAAATGAATACCGAATTTTTAAAACATTTAGTACACATCGAAAAATAAAGAAGAAATTAAATCACACACAATATTAATCACACATGATAAATTTCACCTAATCCTAGTGAGAAAGTAAGCTAGCATAATTATAGACATGATAAAATTGCAAGAATGAATACTCAATTTCATTAAATAAACAAACTTACAATTGATGTGTCACAAATAATCTTGACAAAACTTCCACTCACACAATAATTATTGGCCCTCTCTAAAACTCTCTCTATAACTCCCCCTAAATAATGAACCCAAGGATCCTATTTATAGGCTTAGGGGTGAGGTGTTTGAGATGGTGTAAATCACCTTTTTTTTTAATTGGTAAAAATACAAAAACCCAATTGATATTTCTTTGAAACTCACGAACTTATCAGCTCCAAATCCCTTTATTTGCGGAGATTTTAATACTGGTTGGGACTAATCTGTGTTGGTGCTGTTGGGACTGATCTGCTTTGGGCCAAACATGGCCTTATCTTCTTAGAAATCTTGTCTCCAAAAGGAATAAGGTTCCTAGGAATCGAACCCAGGAACAAACTGTTCACTGGTCGCGTGTCCCAACTCCATAAATTATAAACCAATTCAAACTTAGAAATTCCTCTTTTCATGCTTTGGCCCCAAAACTCTTTGCTTCTTTTAATTCTTACCACAATCTTTATATCTTCACCAAATGACCTTGGATCTTCACCAAACTTCAGAGGTACCTTTAAAATATAAAATAACTTATATTAATTTCAATTCAGCCCCAGAAAGTTTAGAAACTTACGATACAATGGGCCTAACAAGGCCTAGATTTGGGGATAATTCATACAAAATAATGCACTCATCACTCTCTCCTTAAACTGGGGGAGAGAGGAGCATTGATGAGCCGAGATAGGCCTTTATTTCTTAAAATGCTTTCTCACACTCCTCATCCCAGACAAACACATTCCTCAAAATTTTAAAAAAATAACAAACACTAATCTGTTGCTCGCTACACAAATCTGTTTAGTGAAGTAACTCGACTCGTTAGTCTCTAAATATGTTTGATAGCTTCGATTTATTCAAGTCAATAAATGCCTTTATTTTAGTATTATTTTATTCTATGCCCCTCTGATTGACGATGAATCCTAAGAAATTTATTGCTTTGATGCTGAATACACACTTGGTTGGATTCTACTTTATTCGGTACTGATCCTTAGTATCAAATGTTCTTTCCATGTCGACCACATGACTTTAGTCCCCTAAACTCTTCATGAGCATATCATCAACATATACCTCTATTATCTTGCCAATCTAGTCATTGAGCATTTTTTTGATTAACCTCTGGTAGGTTGCACCTGCATTTTTCAAGCCGAATGGCATTACCTTATATCAGTATGTTCATTTGTCCATAATTAAGGACGTCTTGTCGACATCTCTTTCTTATATGGTGATTTTATTATACCAAGAATAAGCATCCGTGAAACTCATGAGTTCATTGCCGGATGTAGCATCCACCATTATGTCGATTCTTGGACAATGAAAACTATCCTTTCGAAAAACTTTGTTGAGATTAATGAAGTCTACATGCATTCACCGCTTTTAATTTTATTTAGGCACTATGACAACATTAGACAACCATTCTTGGTATTGAACTCCACAGATGAAGTCTGCATTCTACACCTTCTTTACTTCCTATGGTATAACTTTCTATCTATCTATGGCAAAGGATCATCTTCTCTACTTCTCCGGCTTCACCGTGTCATCCAAGCCAAGTTGGTAATAAATGACATTAGGGTTAATCCTCGACATATCACCGTTTCTCCATGCGAACACACTTTGCCTTCTTTTCAATAGTTTAATTAACTCTGCCTTATTCATGGCTTGAGGGATGAGCCTATTTTAATGGTTTTTCTAAGTTCATCCTCATTGAGGATGATGTATTCTACCTCTTTTGCTGGATCTTCCTTTTTTATTTTCTTCTCGTCTCTTGAATCAAGAGTGTCAATGTTGTAAGAATTCGTCTTCCTTTTATGGGCTTCTCTTTCTTCTGTCGAGGTGAAATAACACTCGCGTGCTTCTACCTGATCACCATTACTTTCCCTACTCCATAAGGAGTCAAAAATTTCATCATTTTAGTGTATAATGGATGACAAAACTTCAAATTCTTTCAGTGAAATTCTCCCCAGAGTGATGTTATAGGCCAAGGAGAATTTCTCGTCCATGACAAAAAAAGTTAATTTTTCTGATCAAACACACGTATGTTGTGAGTATGTTGGGTATTTGCATGGGACACTAACTAAGGTGCTTGACTAGAAAAATTATCTTTTTTTGTCATGTACGAAAATGTCTCCTCGGCCATAAGATCATTCTGGGGAGAGTTTCACAGAAAGAAATTGAATCTGTGCCATCCATTATACACCAAATGATGAAATTTGTGACCTTGGTTAGTTTCCCATGCAAACAACCAATCAATGAAGAGATTAAACACGCATTTGAGAGCAAGTCTAAGGTTGGCACATGGTTGCACTTTATTGGATATCTGTGTGTTTTTTCGAACTCACAACATATGCATTACATCTCAGTCTTTCGATCTAAATCAAACTAGGGCTTTCATGTTTATTCGAACAATCCTTGTGACGATAGAAATGACCAATCAAAATTATTTTAGTGCGGTTCCTTCTCAGCCCTTAGATTAAGTCTTTGAAAAGACGTTATAATCTCAGCCCTACATTTGCCAAAGACTTACAGATCCTTCCATACATAGTATATAAGGATCCTTCGCCTTAACCATTTAGAAGTTTAGGAAGTCTGAGAGTTTGAGAGAAAAAAATAAGAGAGATAAGAGAGAAAAAAGAGAGAAAAATAGTTTTTTGTACAAAAAATCTTTTAAATTTTTCCCAAAAAATAAGTTTTGGGAGATAGGGTTTATGAGTTCTTATTTCCTCTCTACCTAAACCTCTCTTACTACAATCTCACATTTTTTTATCTCACTTCTTATTAGAAACTTATAGATCTCAAATCAGTGACATATACTCACTTAGATTTATAAGTTGTTTGATTTACTTTAGTTAGAAATCATTCTCTCGGATTGGATAATATTTATATCATGTTTGTACTATTTTTATCCAACACCTTTTATTTGTGACAAAACTGAAGTAATGACTTACGTAGTTTAGATCTGATAATTTTTCATTTAAAAAAAATTGTGTGTATAAATAAATTCTTAGGATCTCTGTTATTAAAGATCCGTCTAAGAAATCAGATCTTGAAACTGTTTTGAGAAAAGATTTAAGTCTATACTTCAGAGTTGTGGTATATCTCATTCTTAAATATTTTGCATATTTGTAGGATTTGTTTGTAATTAAGTGTGTGTGAGTGCATGCATGGGATTTTAGGCATAACACTCATAACACATTCACTCACCATCACATAAAGTGTTATTGGTTGAGAGGTTCTGACTTTTGAGTCGACGTAAAGCTAAAGGAGTAAGGAAGAAAAGCTAAAGAACGGAGAAAGGAAAATTTCAGAAGCCTTAAAGAAGTCAGACTACATACCGAGGAGTGTAGGTATATCTCTAGACTTAGAATAGGTTCTGATTGTATGATTTGTTGAATGCTTATAACTTTAAACTATTTAAGTGGATTTTTTGTTTTGAGGTGTAGAGACCTCTGTGGATGTTTCCTTAATTGGGTGGGGTTTTACCACGTAAAAAATATCTGTCTCATGTTAGTTTTACATTACTACAATCTGTTGTATAAAGTTAGGTTTAAACTAAAAACCTATTTCCAAGATTCTTGAATAATTTTTTCACATAAACTGTTTTAACACATCTTGTGTACTGGTTAAGATTTTTCTGAGAATTTCTTCAAAAATTATTTTGGAACTCATTAAACCTTTTTAACAATTGTTAAAATAACATAGTGAGGTTTTTCAAATGGTATCAGAGCTGAGTAATTTTTCAAAAACTTTTGATCATGTACTTTGAAATTATTTCAAAAATCTTTTATGGACGAAAAGTTTGAGCATCTTGGAAATCTGTCCTGGCCTCCCCTCTTTGATGGAACCAATTTTCCTTACTAGAAAGTAAGGATGATTGCTTTCATCCAAGAGACATTGGGAGATGATGTGTAGAAAGCAATTGAAAATGGATAATCTCATCCAACTAAGCCTATTACAGAAGGTAGTACTGATTTGCTAAAGAAGAAAAACTTGCCTCCTTAAGTAATAATAAAGGGAAAATGCAATATTCTTGTCTGTTATAGAGAACGAATTCGAGCGCATATCTATTTGCTCTACATCTAAAGAAGCACGGGACCCGTTAATCACTACCCGATGAAGGTGATGAACATGTTAAGGTAGCCAAAACAAAAATGTTAATACAATAGTACAACACACTTCTTATGCATGAGACTGAGACCTTTGAAGAATTCTATATTAGGTTAACTGGCATTATTACAAAACTGCATGCAAATGTTATAATGTATAAAAAAATAGTGTAAAAAATTCTAACATCCCTTCGCATTAAGTTTGATAACAAAAGGTATGCAATTGAGGATATAGATGATCCACTTTTAACACTTAAACTCCTCAATAGCAAACTTAGGACTATAGAAATGAAACTTGAATTTAAAAATCATATTTCCAATAATCAGAAAAGACAGTCTAGTTATAATGTGGTTTTTTAGTCTAAAATGACCTCACCTCAGTTAGTTATGCCTGATGTTGACCTTGAATCTAACGAGGAATGTGATTTGGAGACATTAGATAACCAAATAGCCCTTATGTCAAAATAATTTAAGAAAATTTTGAAGTTTAGAAAAAATGTTGCCTCTAAATAAGGGAAAGCTGGATATCCAAACAACTCCAATAACAAGCCTCATGAGAGGAACCATGACAAACACAACACTGAGACCAATCATAGACCTAAAAAAACCTAAAAAATACTCCATGTTTCAAATGTGGTAAAATGGGTCACTTAGTGTCTAATTATAAGGTTAAATTGAACAACATTGCTAAAGCCCATATAAGTAAGACTTTGGATGATTCAATTGACTCTGATGAAGATGAGCCTGAATCTTCTAATACTTTTGACCCTTGCATGTCTTTCTTTGCAATGATTGTCTATTCTAATGATATGTCTGTGAACAATGCTAAACTTGGTGCTATCATGCCTAGTGATGTTATGTATTATGATGTCTTGTTATGTATTCTAGTGATGTTATCTTCTCTTTACTTAAATAATATTAATATTGTTGATATTGCTAGTAGTATCTCTTCGACGATGTGTGTGAGTAAAAGTGTAGTTATTATTGACGAATTGAATGGGTGTGTAAGTACACCAAATGAAGCGCTGCTGGACAATTCACACACTACACCTAGTGAGTCCGACAATGATGATCTCCCCGATATTCACACACTCTACACTAAGATTCTTAGGAAGAGCACTAAACTAGAAAAGACAGTCAAGGAAGTAACTGAAAAGATAGAAGCCTTAAGCCTAATGGTGAAACAAAATGCATAAGACTATACAAATCAGTGTCTGGCCTATGAAACCAAAACTAAATCATTTGTTGAAAAAACTAAAAAACTTTTTGAATTAAATGATGTTTTGGAAAAGAAATATAAGGCAACTTTGATAGAATTGGAAGAATCAAAACAAAAAGTTTCAACAGTCTTCAAATATTTTTCCAAGTTTGAAAATAATTCTAATTGTTTTGAAGACTATGTTGCTTCTAGCAAAACCAATTCTGCAGATAAAATTGGCGTAGGTTTTGAGCAGAAAAATAAGGCACAAATCAAAACTTTTCAACATGTGCAATTTATCTCTTATGGAAAAAGACCTAAGCAACATGTGCAATTTGTCTTTTATGGAAAAAGGGCCAGCCATTTTGATGAAAAGCTGTCCTAAGCCAATTGTTTAATCTAAGGCTAATTACATTTACCCCTATTAGGCAAGGAGATTCCTCATTCAATCCTATTGCAGTTAGACATAAGATCAAAGTTTGGTAGATGGACAAACCTCTTTTCAAAGGTTTTTAAAATGTGAAAAACCGTCTAGCCACCAATACCTATTCCTATTGTGATGTTTATGGACACTGTCTCGAGGAATGTTTCAAAAATGACTGTACAAGCCTGTCTATAATTCACCAATTTATAAAATCTTTAACTATTCTAGATAGAGCTGGAATAGTTACGTACTTCCTAAACAGCCCAATAAAATCTCTCACTATAGAAATAGGAAGAAAATATCCCGCGCTAAGAAGAAATCTAAGAGAAAGAGCCCTAGATCTGTTTTTAAACCAAAAGCTCAAAATTTTTTAAAAACTAGAGCTATATGGATTAGAAAGGACAATCTAATACCCTAGTTGAAGTGTAATATTGTTATAAATGCTTAGAAAGCTGAACATGCTGCTTCTACTTAGTACTTAGACTCTGGATGTTCCAAGCATATGATCGAAGATGATATTAAATTATCTGACTTAAGTGACTTCTTAGGAGGGAATTTTTGGTTTGGAGACGAACTATTAGCTCAGATAATAGGCAAAGGAACACTCCAAGAAAAAGGACTTCCTATTCTTAAAGATGTCCTATTAGTGAAAGGTCTTAAAGATAATCTGTTGAGTTTATTGCAATTTTGCGACTCTAAATATACAGTCACATTCTCAAAAAATAATTGTAGGATTTTAAATGAGAAAGGTGATTGCCTCTTTACAGGTCACAGAATCCCAAATAACTATTACATGATAAATTCGGGTAATGAGACTTGTAGGTTAGCCAGACTTGATGACAATTAAATCTGACATAATCATTTGGGTCACATTAATTAAGATAATCTTATCAAATTAAGCTCTCAGGATATATTTAGAGGTTTACAAAAAATAAAATCAATTTCAAATGTTATTTGTGGGTCATGTCAGGAAGGAAAAATAATTAAATCCGCTAACAAGAAAGTTAAAGAAATTTTAACAACAAAACGTCTAGAGCTAATCCACATGGATCTTATGGGTCCTTCTCGAACTGTAAGCCTTTGTGGTAACAGTTACATTTTAGTTATTGTAGATGATTTTACTCGATTCACTTGGGTAGAATTTATAAAGCGAAAATCTAATACATTCCAAGAATTTTTGAAAATCCTTTTAAAAATCGAGAATGAAAAAGATACCCATGTTAATCCAATACACAATGATAGATAAGGTGAATTTAAATATTTAGGTATAAAAAAATATTGTAAATGTAATGGTTACCAACATGAGTTCAGTGCACCTAAAACACCTCAATATAATGGTGTTGCCGAGCATAAAAATCGCACAATCTAAGAAATGGCCAGGGTAATGATACATGCTAAGAACTTGCCAAAATACTTTTGGGTTGAGGTAGTTCAAACAATGTGTCCTATCATCAATCAGGTTTAGCTTTAAAAAAATACCAAACAAACCTCCTATGAGCTTTGGTATGGAAAAAAGCCCAATCTAAAATATTTTCGAACTTTTGGGAGTACTTGCTATGTTTGTAAAGATAGAGAGAACCTATCTAAATTTGAAACTCGTGGTGATAAAGAAATATTTTTAGGTTACTTACCTAATAGTAGGTCTTATCGCATTTATAATTTGTGTACCAAAGTAATCATGGAATCAATAAATGGGATAGTGAGTGACACTAATGTCGAGAGGAAAGAAAAATGACCAATTATCGTGGAAGAATCTGAAAACTATTTTACTTATGACTTTTCAGAGATAGTTTATCCTTTACCAACTGAGACCCCTGAAGTACCTAAATGGGTTTCTAGAGATCATCTGATAGATAATGTGGTTGGTAACCCTAATGAGCCAGTACATACAAGATTCCAACTACATAATGTTGCTCATTTTGCATGCTTTGTTTCTCTGGTAGAACAAAATATGGTAATTGAATCACTTAATGGCCCACCATTTTGGATAGGTGCTATGAGGTAAGAGCTCATCCAATTTAAAAGTCACGACGTGTGGTATCTTATACCTAGGCTAGAAAATAAGAGGGTTATTGGCACTCACTGGATTTAAAAAAATAAAATAGATGAATATGGGATGATAGTTAGAAATAAAGCTAGATTAGTAGCCCAGGGATACTCTTAAGTTCAAGGAATAGATTTTGAGAAGAATATTTCGAGGAGACCTTTGCCCCGGTCACTCACCTTGAGTCTGTTCGCTTACTCTTGGCCATAGCTTGTCACTTACAATTCACACTTTATCAGATGAATGTAAAATCCACTTTTTTTAAATGGTATTTTGACCCAGGAGACCTACGTTGAACAACTGAAAGGATTTATTGATCCTCATTACCCAAACCATGTGTATAGATTGAAAAAGGCATTATACGATTTAAAGTAAGCCACTCGGGACTGGTACAAATGCCTGCCGACCTTTTTAATCAATAAGGGTTTTTGACGTGGTGAAAATGACTAGATAATATTTGTTATAAATTTTAACAAACATGTCTTCAGAGCTCAGGTTTAAGTTGACGACATTATATTTGGTTCTACATCCCCGTCTGAGGTTAAAGAGTTTTCTAAAATTATGTACGGGGAATTCCAAATGTCACTTTTGGAGGAGCTTCAATATTTCTTAGGACTTTAAATCAAGCAATAAGATGACGGGTTATTCATATCGCAGTCTAAATATGCAATAGGGTTAGTGAAAAAATTTAGTTTGGATAATTCCAAAGTTTCTAGGATTCCCATGAGTACCACTACGAAATTGTCCAAAGATGAGATTGGGAAATCGGTAGATCCTACACTTCATAGAAGTGTGATAGGGAGTCTATTATACCTAACTGCTTCTCGTCCCGATATCATGTATGCTATGTGTGTTTACGCTCGTTACCAAAGTACACCTATGAAAGTCACATTTTTTTTGTTAAAAGAATAATCAAATATGTTAAAGGAATGATAAACCTAGGTATATAGTGCACCAAAGACACCACTAGCATATTTGTAGGATACACCGATGCCGATTGGGCTGGTTGTTCCGATGACAGAAAAAGAAATTCAGGTGCTTGTTATTATATAGGAAATAACTTACTATGATGGAGCAGTAAAAAGCAAAACTGCATATCCCTCTCCACCGTAGAATAAGAATATATGGCAACAGGAAGTTGTTGCGCTCAGTTACTGTGGATTAAGCAAATGGTTAGTGACTATGGAATTAATGAAGAAAAGTTAAATTTATATTACGATAACCAAAGTGTGATAAATATCTCTAAGAATCCTGTTCAATATCCGTGTACTAAACATATTAAGATAAGAGATCATTTCATACGTGAACTTGTTGAGTCTAAAGAATTAGAGATTAATTATTTATCCACTGAGCATTAACTAGATGACTTATTCACTTAACCTTTGGATAATTTACGTTTTGAATCTTTACGAAAATCCATTGGTATGATTATGCTTGAATAGATTTTTATCACTTATAATATCCTCCAGCAGCTTTCATGCTTATAATTGGTATTTGAGGATATAGGGCACGATCGTTTGATAAAAGACAAAATATGCCTCCTATTTCTATTTTATGTAGGGGACCCTTGAGGTGAACCATTGTATGAATTAGGTTGATAGATTGTTGTATATATGCTTGATATATTCCTGTTATGTGTTTTTCACCCTTTGTCCATATGAGACGAAATAGGGGAAATATATTTAAGTCCATTGGGACAATTCTTATAAATAAATTGACTAATTCTTGATCTTTGCCATAAGTTGTTATCTTATTTTTCAGCAATCAGTACCATTAAATATATTTAGGGTACTGATTTATTCATAGTCGAGTTATGTTCTTTTTTTGTTTTATAAGAAATGGGGTAGATAGAACTTTTCGTATACATTCATACCGATTTGGGTGCGATGGTCCTCCTCACGAGTTATTTTTGGAGAGGGTGCTTGGCTTTAAATGGATATTGAGACACATGAGTGTTGTGCAGCGTGTTGGATCTACACGTACTATGGATGGAGGCATTAAAGACGACATCAGTGAGTCTTGAAGAATCAAGTCTGTAAGTCTTGTAAAAATCATATTCGTAGTGGATTTTGTCTAGGCTTGGCCATTCGAGGTTTATCCCATTTGGGGTTTCCTCATACATTGTTGCACTGTGGTTGTGCTTTCTCTTTACGTACTTGATATCATGCACGCTCACGTAGGAACTTAGTAACCAAGTCTAAAATTTTGGAAGTACCAACCTGCTGGCCTAATTATAATTTGTACCCTGTGTTGTTAATTTGTTTAAAGGAGTGTATATCATGAATAAGAACAAAATCTATATAACCCTTCAAGTTAAAATTGGCATTAGATCAAGTCTTTAAAAGTTATTTAAATGATTCCTGAAGGTTATATGGATATTTATTTGACAAATAGACCCCCTATGTTTGATGGAACTAATTATGCCTATTGGAAAGCACGTATGAGATCTGTGTTAAAATAAATTGATAAATGTGTTTGACTTGTTATCGAAAAAAGGATGGTCCCCTCCTACTGTTGTTGTTGAAGAAGAAATTATTTTAAAACCTACAGAACATAGCGTGATGATGAGTTAAAATTATGTAACTTTAATTATAAAGGTTTAAATGCTTTGTTTAATGCCATTACTCCTAAGGAGTTTTCTATTATGATAACTTGTGAAACTTCAAAGGAGTCATGGGACATTCTTCAAGTTACTCACGAGGGAACGAGTGTGGTTAAGACATATACACTTTAAAATTTAACCACTAAATTTGAAACCATCACCATGAAAGAGAGTGAAACAATCGATGAGTTTTATGCCCATATTTATGATATTGTCAACTCATGTTTCAACCTGGGTGATAAAATCCCTGAAACTCATGTAGTTAAGAAGATACTTATATCTCTCCCAAGTCATTTTATCACAAAAGTCACAATCCTAAATTCTTTAGGAGTGTTAGATTCTCTAAAACTCGAAGAGATTATAGATGATCTCTAAACATATGAATTAGACATGTTTCCTAAAGATAACAAAAATAAAGATAGGGGATTTTATGTAAAAGTTAAAAAGGAAGAAGTGTCCAAATTTGAAGAGTCCGATATGGAAAGTTTCTCAAGTTTAAAAAGAGACACTCAAAATTTGAAAAAAACTAAATTTGAGAAAAATAAAAACAAGGCAAGTAGAAGTTTGAATAATTAGGATCAAAAGAAGTTTAAAAATGAAAACTCTAAAAGAGATTACTTTAAAAAGGATGATCCAGAGAGATGTTCTGAGTGTGAGGGACGAGGTCATAGAGTGTATGGGTGCCCCACTAAGCTTAAGAGATAAGGTCAAGATAAACCCATTTATAATGTGGGTGACTCTTAGCAATAGTGAGAATGAGTCTAAGGACTCTGGTGATTTCGTTCCCTTTGAAAATAACTTCACCACTTTTATGGCGAGTCATACTATTGCTTCAAGTGAGTCACATCCTAATGTTTATATTTTCGAGCATGATCTTGTGGCTGTATCCACTCACACACAAGGTAGTGATGACAAAGCAAGTGAGAGTGATGTTGATGAAAGTGAATTATAGTCCGCCTATTCTTAGTTGTACATTGAGTCCATGTAAATTTAACAGATTAATAAAATGCTAACTTTTAAGGTGTTAATGTTATAAAAGGAGTTGAAAAGTCTGAAGGAGAAGGAGGTTTAGTTAGTCAACTTGAGGCGATACATATTTCTCTTTTTGAGAAGATTATTTTGGTGGGTAAAGAAAAATGTGATTTGATTGACTCTAGATTGTGTTACCAAAGATTTCCATAAATCCTTGGAGATTAGAAATACGGTTGAAGAAAAAATTATCAAACTTGAGAAAGATCTCGAGGCCTCTTGGGAAGTAAAAGTCACACTTGAGGATAATTTTAGAAGAATGGGGAAGTTGTTTCTCAGTCCAGTTTTAGGTAATAAGGAGAAAGGATATCAAGAAAGAAAGGGTATAGGATATGAAGATGTTGAGTCATCAATGTTAAATCCAAACCTTTAGCTAAGCTTGTTACCAAAACAAACCCTTCTAAACTTAACCACCTAAGATATATCTACTTAAGAAACCTATGAAAGTTACTCCAAATCAACCCTATGTTTGTACTTTTTTACACAAAAGGGGTCTTCTTAGAGATTTTTTTACAAGCATAGGAAGAATTCTTATCCTAATAATCCTAGGCCAAATTATATATTCTTAATTAGACTTAAAAACCAAGTTGAATATCTAGTCCATACATCCAAAGGTTTAATGGAAGAGTTTCTAAAGTTTTATATGGACCAAGAAAATGATTCCAACCAAAAGACTAGAATCAACAAAGGGAAGAACACAACTCAAGATTGGGTTGCAAAAGATAAGACCAAGAACACTTTTGTTTTCCATGTTGCTCTTAAGACTCAAAATACATCCCAATGGTATTTTTATAGTGGATGATCCAGATATATGACAGGTGATAAATACTCTTTTACCACTCTTGATGATCACTAAGATGGTAAAGTCACCTTTGGCAATGGGAGTAAATCTATAATTATGGGTAGAGGGACCATTGAAGTTTCTAATTACCCAAAACTAGAAAATGTTCTTTATGTTGATGGACTCAAAGTTAATTTGATAAGCATTATCCAGTTATGCGATGAAAAGCTAGCAGTTAAGTTTAGCCATACGGAGTGCACGATTAATGATAAATCTAGTGAGACTATTCTACAAGGTGTGAGTATTAGTGATAATTATTATGGAATCATTCCAAAGTCTTCGTTCATTTTTAATAGTGCTAAGGTTTCCCCTGCCTACCTTTGGCATCAACCTCTAAGTCATGTAAAATTTTGAGATCTTGATCGTCTAGTATAGAGATACCTAGTTCGAGGCCTGTCATCCTTAGGAAAACCAACCTCCTCGATTTGTGAACCTTGAAAACTTAGAAAGTAGATTAAGAGTCCTCATAAGAAGTTGAAATATATAGCCACCTTTTGTGTCTTAAAATTATTTCACATGGACCTTACGGGTCCCATTCATACCGAGAGTATAGGAGGAAAGAGATATATCCTAGTGACGGTAGATGACTTTTCAAGATATGCAATAATTGGATAACTTAGGGAAAAGTTCGATGCAGTTGAATTTCTAATGATTAAATGTCGATTCCTTCAAAATGACCATGGTGTCACCATTAATCAATTTAGAAATGATAATGGAACTAAATTTAAAGAATCCGGTGTGAATGCTTTTTATGATGAAATTAGAATTAAGGATAATTTTTCGGTTGTTTGAACGCCTCAATAAAATGTAAATTAGAGTGGAAGATTCAAACGATTCAAGAAATGGAAAGGTTGATGGTTTTAGGTAGGAAAGTGCCCCATAGATTTTGGGCGAAAGAAGTAAACACTCCATGTCATACGGTGAATAGGGTATACTTTCATCCCCATACTAATAAAGCTCCTTATGAATTGTGGACAGGTAAGAAACCTAACCCAACCTAATTTTGAGTCTTTAGGAGTCCTTGTTACATATTTAGGGATAGAGAGCTCTTAGGAAAATTTGACTCGAGGAGTGATGAAGGTATCTTTCTAGGGTATTCACCAAATAGTAGAGCTTATAGGGCTTACAACTTTTCTAGCTCTAAAATTATGGAATCAATCAATGTTACAATAAAATATGATGCCCCAACCACATTTATTGATATTGAGGATGATTCCTCACATGAGAGTGATACACCCTACGATGTTGATCATAGTGAGTCTCAAAATGATTTGGCGGACCCCTCACTTGAGAAAAGGGATACAACCCTTGGGTTCGTAAAAGTCACGACCCCTTCAAAATTATTGGGAATCCCGAATTAGGTGTCAAGACTAGGGCGTAACTTGAAAATGAGATTAATTATTTGTGTTCTACCTCTAAAATTGAACCTAAAAATTTCAAAAAAGCACTAAAAGATGAACCCTAGATATATGCCATGCAAGAAGAGTTGCTTCAATTTCTAAAGAATGATGTTTGGTAGTTAATTCCCTGACCTAGTGACACTAATGTCATTGGTATCAATTGAATTTTCAAAATTAAAATGGATGAAAACGGTGTTATTGTTCATAATAAATCTAGGTCAGTTGACCAAGGATATATCCAAATCAAGGGTGTTAATTTTAATGAGACGTTTGCTCATGTTGCTAGGTTAGAGGTCGTTTTGTCTTTTACTAGCCATAACATGTTATCTTAAGTTCAAACTTTATCAAATGGATGTCAAGAGTGACTTCCTAAATGGCATTCTCCAAGAGGAAGTATACATGGAACAATCGAAAGGGTTTGAAGACCTTAAGAAATCGAATCAAGTATTTTATTTGAAAGAAGACCCATATGCTATGAAGCAAGCGCCCCATGCTTGGTATGAGTGGATTACTTCCTATTACCTTACCTGTATCTTCTCGAAAGGGCGAGTAGATATGATATTGTTTATTCATCGAGATGATAGTGCTATTTTAGTTGCCCAAGTGTAGGTCGATGACATAGTTTTTGGATCCACATGTGATAAACATATTCAACTTTTTGTGAAAGAAATGAAAAGTGAGTTTGAGAAGAATATGGTCGGCGAGCTCATATACATACTAGGTCTTCAAGTGAGCCAACTCGATAGCACGATATTTTTATCCCAATCTAAGTATGCGATAGATCTTGTGAATAAATTTAATCTAAACTCCGATAAGCATGCACATACCCCCTGAGTTCATCTGTTAAGTTTAGTAAGGACACTGAAAGAAAGTATATAGAGCACACTCTTTTTAGGAGTATGATAGGTAGTTACTCTACTTAACCTCTAGTCATTCGAATATTTCCTTTAGTTTAGGAGTTTGTACCCGTTATCAAGCCTCGCAAAAGAGTCCCATTTACTTTCCATTAAGTGTATTATTAAATATGTTAGTAGGACCCTATCGTTTGGAATTTAGTACTCTTTCGACACTAATGATTATCTATCGGCATGTTCTGATACCCTTTGGGCAAAAGATGTTGATGGTTGTTAGACCACCTTAGATAGTTGTTTTTATTTTGGTAATGCACTTGTCTTATGGATGAGCAAGAAATAAAGTTCCATTTCTTTGTCCATAGCGGAGGCCGAATACATAGCCTTCAGGATTTGTTGCACTCAATTTGGATGAAGCAAATGTTATAGGATTACAGTATTTCACAAAGCACAATGACTATTTATTGTGATAATGCGAATGCAATCCATATTTCCCCAAATCCGGTTCAATATTCTAGAACAAAGCACATTAGGATTTATGAGCACTTTATCCGAGAGTTAGTTGAAGGGAGAGTCATTTCCTTGAGCTTTATAGGTACCGATCGCTAATTGGCTGACATCTTTACCAAACTTATAGAAGCCCTTAGATTCAGGAATATTTGGAAATTCGTTGGGGTTTACTCCATTAACCGAGTTAGGAGTCGTATATCTAGTTTAGGTTGTGCCTCATATTTATCTTTTTACCCATGAACTAGATTATATTTTTATACATATATTTTTAAAAATTCCAAAAATATTATCATTTTTTTATTTATAAAGGCTTTCATAAAACCTTTTTTTTGTATTGGTTATGTGTGTGAGATTTTCGGATCATTATATCATTCCATGTTTATGTGGCTTTCGATGAGTAGCTAGTTAGAACTTCATCTCACTTGTGCACATTGATGCTTGTTTATGATATATTCTTCTATGATTGCCTCATATCATTGCCTTTCATGGAAACACCAAAGAAATCTTGAGGATGTCTATGCCGCTTTTTATACGCTAGGTGAAGTAAGGTGTTGTCTTATAAATTTCGTCACCTAAAATTATAAGCAATAGACATTATAATTGTGCATGTAAGAACCATTGCTCGAATCGAGAAAAATAAAAAAATATTTATCTAATAAAATTTTGTCTACTAATAGAATCGGGATACAAAAGACATGTCTTGTTTGATTGAATAGACACCATTTGTAAAAAGAAAAATATCCTAAAAGAATTCATGGCATAAAAATTACAAATTGCCAAGGCCATTGTGTATCATGCAAAATATTATGCAAAATTAAAAAAGTATATGCTTCTATGGGAGAAATAGGTTGAAGATCAATGGATTTTCATAATAAATCATAATATTGCTTTTTATGGTGACGCTATTGGCCAGAGAATCATCAATCTTCTAGGCATTTTGTTTTGTGGCTAGTGTCCAATTGTATTCCCTGTATTTGTCACAAGGTTGATGTGAGTGTATATTGTGTAGAGATATTGTTTGGCATCTCGCATGTGCATTGTCTTAGGTGATGCGTTTACTCGCATTATTCACACCCATTCATTCTATTTCCACGGTTCGATTTTCAACACTACCTAGGAAAATTGAGAATACAAATTTTCTGAGTTTTTAACCTTATTGGGCCTTTATACTCTTTATTTTTCAATTTTTTTTCGTTTTATTTGCTTTTGAAATGTTCAAAATATCGTTCGATTTATGGTTCGTACATCGTTCAAATGAGATTTCCAAAATCATTCGGACGACTGGACGTATATCAGGTCGATTGGGTAAATTTTTTTTAGCCATTTCATTTTAATTCTTCCCTCTTTCTCTCTTACTCTAAAACGGTTTCTCTCCCAAATATTTCTCATCACTTCACTCCATATCTCACATACTCTCTATATTCTTATCCCCTCATCTCCATATTAACCCATATAAAACCCTTCACATCCTGAAGCCATTTTCCATATCTCCTAGTGTTGTGTTGGAATTCTAAAGCTTCATTAAAAGGTATTGTTTTTCATCCCTTATCTGGTATATTTTAGTATCTTGGTTTGAGTATATATGTTTTGGGTAATTTTTTTAACATGCAACACTTTGCTGGTGTTTATTTCTCAAGATTAACCCATTTCATATATACTCAACATTTTCTTTGGGTCTGTGTTTATATTATATATACCTTTTGATACAAATTTGTTTCATAAAAAAATTATGTTTGCCCCGATTGAGTGACATCTCATGAAGTTTTGACATTGTTTTATTGAAAATGTTTGTTGTAAAAAATCATGATGTTTCATTTAATTTGTTTTATTAGTTATATATTCTCATATTTGTGATATTCTGATGGAGGATGAAATTTCTTGTTGTTGTTTTTGGATTTTGGTCTGGTGGCGAATTGGTTGGATATATTTGGGTAGGTTGTAATTATCTCTTCCATTTTTTCATGACTATAAGTTGACGACCTAGGCATGGTGCCCCTTCGGATGAGGAACATTCTTCTGATGAAGATGTTTCTATTCTAAATCTTTGTCTTCAATGGGATACGCATGCAAATCACACACTCTTCCACACACTAGGGTTCCCAACTAGGTCTATCGTTAGGGAAAAGATTATAAACCTATATTTTGTGTTCGAAACCATAGTTTTCACATGGCTAGTCACCCATGGTTGGGATCCCATGTTTACTCTTTATGACCCTATCTATCTCGACCTTATTCGAGAGTTTTTCCTTTTCTATGCTCGTAGCGAAGAGAGGTCTAGTTTCAAAGGTACATTGCAGGGAGGTTGTTATCTCTGCAGACTCCGTTAATCATCTTGTCGGTTTACCTCGAGTTGCTAACCCTACCTTCCCTATGCCCAAAGACGCTAGATCTTCCCATGATCTTATTTTATAGGGTGTCTTTCAGGTGATTTATATGGGTTTTTCCATTTTATATCATCAAAATCTCAAGTCTGATTTTATGATCCTTAATTGGATTATTTGTACATGCCTTTTATCACGTGTAAACCATACTCAAATTTCATCGGATCATGTGAATCTGATGTATGTAATCAGCATTAGGAATTCTATTGGTCTTCCTAATTTTATTTATGGAGTTCTTAGAGCCATTTATATGTCACTTTCTGTGCCTATTTAACAGTCATTTACTTTTGTGATTCTAGTCACCCATCACTGTCTGGATATTGGTTTCCCCTTCTTCATTTAAATATTCTCGTGACCCTATATTAAACCATTGATATTTTATCTATAGGTCATTCCTGTGGTCATCTTCTTAAGGATACACCTCAGCCTATTCCATCTCACTCAGAGTCATCCCAGTATATTGCCTCATCCATTTCATCTTAGTCCTGACCCTCTACCTATCACCGTGATCCACCTTCAGAGTTATAGGATCTTAGGTTGATGCATTTGCAGTTTGAGCAATGCAGGAGGAGCTCTGTCAGGATCGTGCTATGATGCATAAGTTCTTTACCTCCATGCAGAGGGATAGGAAGATAGCTGAGGAGGCCCAGGCCCATTGAGAGGAGGCTCAGGAATGTAGAGACTATCTGATGATGTATCACTTTGAGGATATCCACCGTGCTAAGATGAGACGTGGTGCAGGTTCTTCAGGCATCGGATCCACTCTTAGTGATGAGACTCCAAATGATGATCTTGACACTCCAGCACAATGATTTTTGTTTAGGAAGTTATTTTCTTTTGTGTACTTGTGATAGAGTGTTTTACATTTAATTTATTTGTACTCTCATTTGTACTGGATATTGGATTTCCATTCCCCTTTCCTGCTTTTAGATTTGATATTGTTTGATCAGTTTGGATATTATTCTGGCTTAATGTTAATCATACTTTGCTTTCTTTTGTCATTTATCATTGTTATGTATAATTTTCATTTCCTTTTATGCTATGGATGTTGTTTACTCATGTTAGTGTTTTCATATCGTCTATATTCACTAATATTATAGGTTTATTCTATCCCTTTGTTTTTTAGGGAAAAAAGGGGGAGAACATGTTTAGGGGGAGTTCGTAATTTAGTTTATTTACATATTTATTTCCTCATGCGTTTTATGGCTTTGTTGTTTCATGTGTGTAGGCTATTTATTAATATACCATATTTTTGCATACAAGAGCTTCCCATAGCAGCTTTGTTGTTAGTCAAGTCGAGTCTGTCCTTTTCTTTTGGGTTTTTGGTTTTGGGGAGGGAATTAGGATCGGCTTAATGGTCTGGCTTAGAAAACTCTGAGTTTTTGTCATTTCTATGTTTTATCCCTAAATATCCAAAGGAGAAGATTTGTAAGGATAAATTTCCAATGGAGTCAATTTATAGTATTGGCTATTTTCATTGGACAAAACATTTACGATCATTTAATGTCATGCCACTCTACTCGATGAAGAATTTGAGCATCCCGGAGTTCAACATTCAATAAGTCTTCACCTCATCATCCGATTTCTCATTTTTCCAAAAGGTATATGACTCGATTATTTTATACTTTGTTGGAGACAAATTCTTAATAGTTACACGCTTCCTCTTGAAAGTTTCTATACATCTTTTGCTCTTTAAAGTTAAAATTAATTTTCCAAAATTAAAGATATCATTCAAATGAGTTCGTTTGAGCGTGTGTGTTTGAACGATATCAGATGAGTTCCTTTACGAATTTCCCTGCAATGTCATTTGATATCTCGTTCAAATGACCTATCTCATGTAGTAGTTCAAACGACTTCAGACAAGATCCTCAATATATTTTGTCTTTGTCATTTGAAGGCTTTTTCAAATGACATTTTTAACGTCATTTGAATGAGTTAATTTAGTCGTTCGAATGTACGACTTAATTTTTCAAAAAGGTAATTTTTCCCTTTAACCTCCACTGGCCACTACTTCCACCTTTCAAACTACTTAGGAGCTCAGGAAAAACTATAAATTTTATCCTTGCACTTTAGTAGAAAATTTCTTTTCTCTTTATTAAAAGTCTCTAGTATTTTATGCGATCTTTTAGATCATTTTTCCAAGAATCGAAACCACAAATTCATCCTTTCATACATTTATCCCGATTTGGGTGCGATGAACCTCTGCACGAGTTATTTTTGGATACGATGCTTGCCTTAGTGGATATCGAGACATAGGAGTGTTATTCAACGTGTTGGATCTATATGTACTACAGACAAAGGTATTGAAGACGACATCAACGGGTCTTATGAAGTCAAGTCTGTAAGTCTTGTGTGTCTTCTTGTGAAAATCGTATTTGTGGTGGATTTTTTCTAGGCTTGGGCATCCGAGGTTTTTCCAATTTATGTTTTCCTTATATATCGATGCATTGTGGTTGTCCTTTATCTTTACATACTTGATATAATGCATGCTTACGTAGGAACTTAATAACTAAGACTAAAATTTGGGAAGTACCAACCTTCTGACCTAATTAAAATTTATATCATGTGTTATTAATTTGTTTAAAGGAGTGTATTTCATGAATAAGAACCAAATCCATATAACCTTGTAGCTTCATTACGCATTCATCTGGTCCCATCATTTCGAATAAATCTTAAGATACCACCATGTTAGGAGAATCGTATTGATGAGCTGGTAATGGGTTTTCATTGGCATTCATATGAGGTACTTGCAACGTTCCATTTGAGACGTGCTCATTAATTATCTTGCAAATATAATAACATTTCGATGTTAATTGTTGAACCCTCTGGTGCAGCTTGCAAAACTTAGCATCGCTCTTTTCTGTTGTCATAGATATCCGACCATTAGAGTGGGGAGGACCATCTACCCCTCTCGTACTAACATTTGATAACAATCTATTGATTATACCATAATGCATGGCATTTGAGATGGAACATCACTTCCAAAATTCCTCTTTCTTGAAGCGTTCCCTTTAGGGTCTTATTTTCCACCTTTGTTTCCTTTTGGATTGCTATCCACATAGTTAACTTCCTATCGTCGAGCAACTTGAGATCTACCGCTCTAAGGTTTGAGATTTATAACCATGGAAATGTTACTTGCTACTCGAAATAATTATCTAAATATTCCTTCCTTTCTTTCATTTATTAAATGAACTTTGTACTCCTCGATTAGTCCATCCACAAAGTTTGAAATAACCTTAAAATAACTACTTCTTCATAAACACCTAGGTCCATCTCCTTAAAATTCTTGATGTATTGCATGAGCTCCTCGCCTTTCTTTTGCACTTCCTGATCTTAGTGCATCAATGTGAATTCTTCCTCGTCCATGAAGTTTTTTCGAGGAACTGCTTATGCATCTCTTGCTATGTGGAAATATTGTGGGAGCCAAGTGGGAGTACTACGAGTAAACCTTCCCCATAAGGGTTTTTAATAACTCCTTTAATCTTAGGTTCTTATCATTACAACGTATATCCAAATTCTCTACAAACCTTTTCACATGCTCCTTGGGGTTTCCTCCCTTGATATTGAATTTTATGATTTTTTTATCCATAGAGATAAGATACCTTATTGACACAGTCCCGATAATGATTCATTCACTTAGCATAAAGGATTGCAGATTCATGTTTGAGTGAGATAGTCTTTCTCACCTGCTCCATTGGCACCTGATTCATATCAAATATTGCATATTTATACCCTCAAACCTACACATTTTTAGCCCCCTCGGGTGCCTTAATCCCTATATTTATGCTCTTTAACCATACAATCTCTATTTTATATTGTTAACAGGCTATATGAGGTATAATTGGGGTTTTGTAGGTATTTAGGTACTAAGTGTGAAGTTCAGACGCACACCAAATAAGTTTCGTACAAATTCGCACGCGCAAGGGCATTTCGATAATTTCATAGTTTGGGAAACTGGTCCAACATCTCTCGAAAGTTGTATGCATCTGGGCGGGCTTCATGTGGCCACAAACGGTGCGCGAATTGGAGCTATCACTAAGAAGTTATGGAAGTTTTTGCGGAAGAGAATTTCATGCAGAGAAGAAGCAGTGGGTGGTGACTTGCTTTATTGATCGATCGACCCCAGGGGTCGATCGATTGACCATTCCTATTTTTGGAAATCGAAGGAAACAGTGGGCTGATTTTTGATCAGTCGATCGATCGACTAAAGGGGTCGATCGATAGATCCCCTGTTTTCAGCTTCTTTTTATTTACAAGTTTTCCATTTTTGTGGGATTGTATAAATACCATTTCCTTCTCATTTTGAAAAAGATCTACCATTATGTCTAGATTTTAGGGTTTGTAACTTGAGAGCTAAGCCCTACTCTTCATTTTGGGTGTTTTGCCCCTTAATTTGTAAGTTACATTTTACTATTCATTGTCTTCTTTGTGTTGTTTAAGATTTATTTCCATTCTTGTCATTTCATTTCCATGCCCAGTTAATATCCATTTCTTGTTATTTATTGCTTTCATAATTAGTTGTTGCTTAATTAATTAGTTAGTTTAATTTATGTTGTTCGTTATGTGTAACGGCTAGTTTAGTCTAGGTTGTATCGAATTGCACTCACCTAGGGTAGATTGGTTGCTTTTCTTTGGTGATGGAGTTTTTGCGTGTTTATTTCGGTTGTGTTGTCCTAGTTATTACGCCTAGGACATTTAACGGGGTATATCATGTATGCCCCATACTTACGACCTTGCGTGCTTAATTTTCAGGGTATTTGTTGACGCTAAAATCTTAGTAGACTTTTATGTGAATTTAGGGGTGTGACAACTCTTGATTTAATTAACTGTCGAAACGAGACGCAATCTTAATAACTCGTGTGCCCATGTAACCATTTATACCATTAATTCGGGGTGAGGGATATCCGACGCAAATTATAATTTTTATTCTCTTTGTTAAATTAGTTTAAATACACTCATGCCTAGTTTACCTTTTCTTTCTTTTTAATTAGCAAATTATCTGTTACATTTTTACTGAGAAGTAATAAACCAATTAGATTATAGCAACTCGTCTCTGTGGATTTTCGATACCCGGACTTGACTGTTATACTCACCTGTTGAGTGTAGTCATAAGTTTAGGTTTTTGTATATAGTTGGTGAGCCGAATAAAACAACACGACCGAAGGGTAGGTAAACCCAACCTATTAGCACCGACTTTAAGGTGATTTTTTCACTTTTATTTTCTTCACCATTGGTGATGCTTCTTGGGTGGGCGTTACTGGGGCAGGGTCTTACTCAAGCTCAACTTTCTAGGTTGGCATTGTCTCTGCCGCAACAACTCCTCTGGTAGGGGCAACCACTAATATACCCTAGCCTAAACTAGCCATATCATCACTATATTTCTTTAAAAAGTCAATAAACAGACTCATCAAGTTCATTCCAATAAGTTATTTCACAACCAAGTTTCTCGCTTGATTCATAGAGAGGCCTGGACCTTTCCTCCATGTGACAACTACTTCATTACTGGTGTTATTGTCATTTTTACCTCCATCGCTTCTTGGAACTTCCTTAAAAACCAACTATTTGGAGACATTGTAACCTTTTTTCTATCGTATCAAGAATACCTCCCCAGAAGAGTCGCCAAATGTAGGAGGGTAGTGATACTAGGGTCTATAAATAACTATAATCGAGTGAGGCGTGGCCTGCTCCGACAGAAGCTCCCATCAAGATGACAGTATCTAAAAAATAATGGTAAGGACAAAATCAAACTTTTCAGCATAATGATGAGGTTTCTAAGTATAACAATAAGAGACTAATATATAAATGTAACTTTTTGTCAGTATAATAAAAAATGAACCTTTGTGAGTGATGATTTTCTGACAGTGGAGAGGTAAGAACCACAATATTTAAGAGAGTAGGGAGATAATGTCAATGTCTATTTGCATCGTAACAATTCTTTTTTATTTAATGGTCAGTATTGTGACCTATTACTCTATTTATAGTAAAACTTTAATGTTGATGTGGCACATTGGCGCGTAAAAGGAATATTTTAGAAAATCACCTTTTACAAATATTTAGTGTTTATCCACAATATGTTTGTAACAATGGCACATTGTGTGGTAGTAAATAAAGGTGATCTTATTAGTCTTGAAGCCAAAAGTGCTATTTTATCTATTTCTCAAAAAGTTTCTTATTGAGTAGGTTTTGAAATCTTGTGAGTGGCCTTGAGGGTCACTCACTGTTTTGCTAGTTAAAGAATATATATTGCGAGCAAGCAGATGGCCGCTCGTTGCTATATAATATGAACCATGTGAGTGATTGGGTGCAAGTGATCTTTTGGGTACCTCTCACCAATAGTATATCTTTGCTGAGATATTGAAGTGGTTGAGACTTAGCTTACTCAATAAGACTTGCCTCCAAACCAAAACTCTCAAAAGGTCCGAACTATGCTCGAGCCTTTCTTGCTCGGATAAGGCTTCCTGCTAAGTACCAATAAAAAGGTCAACGATATTAAGTTTTAGTAAATAAGCTTCTCATTTTTTTCTTTTATGTCATGAGGTCTTTGAGCATTGGCAGTGCTTGTAATATCCCCTTACTCTCATGAATGTTATTATTTTAAGGTTGCTCAAATAACACTTTTATTATTACTTATTTTCATGTTTGATGTCTTGGGACTACTTGTGTAGTCCCCTTATTTCTATATTGAACTTTATCTTAAAGTGTTTGATGTCTTAGGAATACTCGCGCAGTCCCTCTGCAAGTCATTTCTTGTGTAGTTTGGCTCATGGACTTGCTCGTTTAGTATCTACTGTAAGTCACTGCTCATCCAACAGTCCTTATTGGTTATTTCTCGTGTGTCTGTACGATTTGGTATTGACTCGTGTGACTCACGTGAGTCTGGACCTGCTCGTCCAATAACTTTGGTCAGTAATTTTCTCACACAATCCAACAGTAATCATGCAGTTTCTCTATTACCCCTCTATAAATACCATAGTCATATATAGTTGTAGTATAACAAATCAAAACATCCCTTATCCAAGGTAATGGGTGACTACGAGACTTCATCTCTTAAGGTGACTCATCACCGAAGTTTCAAGGTACTGGTACTAGGGTTTTTTACGTTAGCATTTTTTATTTATAGTGCTCAAATGATTTAAAAATGATAAAATGAATGAAAATATACCTCAAACAAATCAAGTGAACTTTGAATGTTGTGATTTTGAAGAACCTCTTTTTAGATGGGTTTTTGAGGTTCCACTGCATAGAACTAGATATTTTCCTTGCAAAATAGCTCCAAAACAACAAAGAAAACAATGGAAATGCTGAAATTAACAATGGAGGTGGATATTAGTTGTTAACGATGACAGTGGTGGTGGACTCTTGGTATGGTTGTGAAGGTTGCTCTTTAACGGTGAGAGTGGTAGTGGAAATTTGGTATGCCTAGTAGTTTTTTTTACAGTTTTCTAGTTTAAGTGAGAAAATTTTTTGCAACATTTTTCATTTTTATTTAGGATATATATTTGGGGTTTAGTAATAAATATGCTTCGACTTTTAGTGTGGTGTTAGGGATTAATATTTGGGTACCTTTAATAGCACCGAACAACTACCACACACCCTTTACACCAAATCATTCCAAATGAAAGAAACTTGATCCTAAATATCTCATCCATTTTGATCTACCCTATTTTTGCATTTATTTCTTGCTTCTTACTTTTTTATCATGTCATAAATATCATTAAATAAAAATGAAAAAGGTGGAGAGACAAGAGCTTTGATTGCTTACATTTTCTCTTAACATTATGAAAGAGGCCATCTACATCTAAAGAGTCTCATCCACCTCATATTCTCCAACTACACAATAGTATTAGAGATGCTCTAAAATCACTAATCGTAAGCCTAAAATTTAGGCCACCCCACTTCCGTTATTATTTCACAATTTAAACTTACTAGTCTTATCTCTCCCCTATCTCTATATATATTCTCCCTATCTATCAAGAAAACCAAATTAAGGCATATTAGCACATATTCGATGGATAAAGATCAACTTTTACATTTCTTCTTGAATAAGTTGCATAAAGTAAAAATCCCATTTCCCCCCATGTTTGTTTTGAATTAATAGTTTTAGTTTTTCGAAGTGAAGAGTTATGAATTAATATTTTTGACGTGCATTATTTATTTTATTTACAAGCACAGATTTGCACTGTTTATTTTATTAGGATATTTTAAGAGTTTTAGCAAAAGGTAAAGTTTAGGGTTGAAAATTAAAAGCATAAGCTTACTCATTATTAAAAAATTTAAATTTTTTAGTTTTTATTATTTTTATTTTTAATGCAATTATTTTTCAAAACCCCAAGAAATGAGCCTTTTATATTGTTATATTGTTGTTTGACAATTTATCTGAATACATTTTATGAAATAAGTACATAAACTTTTGGCCCCACTCAAAATAATTTTCTTGTTTAGTCCCTATTCACCGATTATTCTTTCCTCCATCCATTGATAATGCTTCACACCGGCATATAATGTATTAAGGGCATGTAAGAAAATAGATAAATAAATTACTCTGTACAAAATTAGAGACCTACTTAAATATTTGAAATGTACCACTTTAAAAACCAATGTGTCAAAATAAATTCAAATTTGTGCCATTGATGACACTTCAGTCAAATATTTACTTTCGAATGAGAAAATTTGAATTCATACAAAGGGGATACAAGACATCAACCACGGATAAAGAGAGCAATATTATGCGATAAGACACAAAACAAGTCTTCCATGAAATAGGCCCCAATATTAGGTTAACACGAGTTTAATTTTTGAATTTTTTTTTGCATAATAAATAGTAATGTTGTCCCATAAAAAATGCAATGAAAAATAATAACTCAGATAAAAGACTATGAAAAATGAAGAACGGGCAAGAAAACATCAGGTTTAAACGGAGGTAGGCTTTCAATATAGGCCGATAGTGGAACACAAGCATGAAAATTAAACATAAAAATGCCAATGTTGTTATACATTAAAATTGAAGAAGTTTCGTAGTGTCATGTGAAGATAGCTTATGATATTCAGTGGCGAAGCCAAAAAATTTGTTTGGGTGTGACCACTATATAGAAATAATCGAACACTTTCAGGCGTTCGAGGTTACGATTCTTTTTGGGCTTACTTTAGATTTTTTTTACAAATGTTTAATTAATAATTTGCACTTATAGACGGTTATAACTCAAATAAAACAAAGCCAAAAAATAACTCACTTATAGACAATGATAACTCGAATATTTAATCAATAATTTGCACTTATATATTTAACTAAAACTTTAAATATATCAAAGCACTAAAATAAACTACAATAAAATTAATTCAAACCCTGATTTAAAAAAGAACAAAATTAGTTCAAACCTTAACCTAAACAAAAAAAAAATTAATCCAAGTAACTAATCAAAATTAATTTCAACATGCTATGTCATTCAAGCAATTTAAGTAATTACTAAGATAATATAAGAAACATGTTACATTACCTTAAATAAAAAATAACAAAAAAATCCAACATAAAGAATCCGTAAAATATAAATGTATAAATATATTACCTTCCAATTAACAAAGTTTCAAATGAGAGGGAGGACCTGCCTCAGAATCGAGAGATTTTGGGGAAAAAAAGATCTCATTTTTCTAAAGAAGGAAAAGAGAGAGAGAGAGAGAGAGTTTGCAGAGAAGTTTTGTTTAAAGAAAGAGTGTGTGCAAGTGGGGCAAGTTGAAAGTAAAAGAGTGTCAAAGTTTACTACCTATGTTTTCAATGTTGCAATGTTAAAAATTACATATTTGTATCCTCAAGTTTATAATTAAACATAAATACCGTTATATTTTATTAATATTTTTTTTTGGAAAATCCTAGGTTGAACATTTGCCACCCCCTCACCCCAACCCAATAACAATACAACTCTGCCTCTAATACTGGCGCATCCAAGATCTCGATCCATGAGGGGCAAAAATTAGGGCTTGAGGATTTATAAAAAAAATTAGGAGAAAAAGAAATTAAACACAAATTTAGTAACAATAATATCATATTTAAGTAAATCAGTCACAAAATAAACAATGAGAACTAAACAATAGATCTCAAATCAAATTTGCATTGTTAATACAAAAAAGTAATTCCACAATGTGATGCCAAAAAATTGAGTATTCAGCATACTCATTTTCTGATTAAACGGAAAAATGGGGGATGTATACATTAAAAACGACTAAAAAAGAAATGACAGTACAAATTTATTTTTAATTTTGATGATGGAGCATCAGTTGTTGTACTCTAATGATCGAAAGTACGATGACATCCATTGTCTAATGTTTGAACAAACTGTAACAGTAGTATATTTTTTTAATAAAACACCACATTTTAAACCAAAAATATAGGAACTATATTTATAAAGAAAAACAACTTATATGAATACCATTTAATATATATATATATATATATATATATATATATGGAAAAAAATAGGTAGCATTTTTATAAAAGAAAAGTTGACTGTCCTAAAACTATAATAAAAGTTTTACACTTTTTTTATGGATTTTCTGGAAAAATTAATTATTAATAATCCTATTATACAAATAGGGCACTCAACATTAATTTTATAAAAATAGTCCCTAAAATATTTCACTCCTCAAAATACCCCTTCTTTTTTAATCACCCTCCTCACATATACTTTCTATTACCCTACCCTCTCACTTGAATTTAGAAAATCAAGAGACAACAATCCCTAGCACTTCCTCTGGTGACAATAACCACTGTCATCGCCTCTCGGTGATAGTTACCTCCAACATTGACTCTCTCTGGTGGAGACCTCCTATCTAGCCCCACCTCTCTTCATTTCAAACAAAGAAACACAGTGAAATTCGAAATGAGATGTGTTAGATCTATTTGATCTCACAAAGCTTTGGTAATTATATGTAACAAAATCGAAGACTCATCCTCACTCAAACTCGTAACCAACTATATTCCAAATCAATTAGATGAGTCCCCCATTCACATCCCTTCTACGAAAGCAGTTGATAAGTAAAATCCCCTCTCCTTTAACAAGCTGATAGTAAAAAAATTTCTTGGTACATATTTATTTAAATATGTTCATTTGATCAATGAGAATGCGGGATTATATGGAATGATTATTCTATTAGGATAACCACACACAATTTAATTTTACCAAATTTTATCTTTGAATTAATTTAGTGTGCACTAAAGTCAAAATTTAAATACGTCAAACAGAATAAGTAAGTACGCGAAGAAGTAAGGAAAAATTTATTTTCAGGGCAAAACCTTTATTCAGCACTAAAGAGAATTTGACAGACACGATCGACTTACATACTATTTAGTACAACTAAGTATAATGCATAGAGTCTTCAATTCTTCTACAAAATAAGGCCCAGTCTATTGTCATCTGCATGAAGCGGTCTTCCTTCGGTATCCACCGATCAACCTTCTTCTTCTTCAACAATAGAACCTTGGTTCTATAAGTCAGTAGTAAAAATGGACTCTATAAGGATTTATAGAGCGCGTATGAAAACTAGGGTTTTATAAACTCAAAAATCACAAATGGGGATATGTAATTTGGAAAACAAATAGTGGTTTTAAAAAACCAAATATGAGAACTTTTGTAACAGGTATTGGAAAATCATTTTCGCCAAAGTTCTTGAGAACTTTTTTAAACATAGTTTGTTATAACAATATCACGAATTTCGAGGTGGCAGGATTGTTCGAACGAAATAAGACCTCGTTCGAACGAAAATAATAGTTTCGTTCAAACGACACCGTGTTATGTTCTAATGAAATCTATTTATCGTTCGAATTGAGAACTTCGAATGAGAAATCTCTGTTTAGACAGGGATGTCTTGTTCGAAGTTGGTTCAAACGAAATCACATATCTCGTTCGAACGAGATCCAATCTCGTTTAAACGAAACTTTAACAAAAAAATTAAAATTCTTTTATAAAAATACTCGATTTTAAAGTTAAACACCCCAGAATATGATTTATGAAAAAACACAAGTTTTATACCTCCATGAAATGTCGGTGATGAATCTAGAAACAGAGCTCGGTCACTAACGTATCTTTGAATGAACTTGGAGATGATGCGAATGTTCAATTTGAAATGTCGATTTGTAACGGGATATGCCAAAACTAATAAAAACCCTAAGCTATAAGCAATTATAAAATCTCTATCTTACAATAAACACCCGTATTTGTCATCTATTAACAAAATACATCAAAAATTTCATGGTGAAGCGGTGAAGTTTCTATTCCGACTTTCTAATATTTTTTGTGTTTGGATTTATTTCATTTGTTTCCCTTCCCATAGGCGAAATCTTAGTCTAGTTGGCACCATCTCATTCAAGTGTAAACTGCTTGTGCCACACAAAATTTAGTATTATTATGAATGAGAGGTTTCCAGGTAAGGAGATAGTAAGTGTTGCCATGATTTTTATTTTAGAGATTCAAAGGATTTTATACTCCAAATTAAAAATTTTAGTTTCAAACTATTAAAAAATCTTTGTGCATTTGACTCTTCAAATTTAATTTTGCGATAAAATATTTGCAAATTTGAATTTGCCGTTCACAAGTTTGGGTGAAACCAAATTTGTGGTATTTAAGAAATTAAAAAATTATTTAAGATTTTAAAATTTTTAAGATTGCAACATCATATTTACTATTCGTCAATTGAAGTGTCAATGATCGAAAGCCCTCCGATGATCGAAGACAACAAAATCCGGTGACGCAAGACACAAAGGTCTGGTGGTTGGAAGACTAATATAGTTTTATAGTTTCTAATATAAATTAGAATTTATATTTTGTAAAAATAAAATCAACGTAAAAAAATAGGGACTATTTTTACAAAAAAAATGTTGAGTGTCCTCTACTTATAACCAACATCATTACATGACCTTAAAGTGCATAATCTATTTTTTTTTTATTAAAGACGAAAGAAATAAGAATTATTTTTATATAAGAAAAGTTAATTGTAATAGGGGCCATTTTATGAAAGAAAATTTGATAGTCCAAAAATCATAAGAGGGACAATTTTTTGTACAAAGTAAAATTAGTATTTTTGGGTCGACACTGAAAATTAATTCTTTATGTAGCAGTGCAGTTTTCCTCTGCCTTCTCTCTAACTCTTTCTCTTTTCTTTGAACTTCCTTCTCACCTTTGTGAGATTCTTTTTCCAGTGTCTAACCACCTTCTCTTCTCCTCCCCATATCTGTTTTAGCCAGTTACCTTTTTCTCTCTTTTCCCCTATTTGTTGTAAACCTCTAAATAGCCATGACACAAGTACCTCAAAAAATCCCCTCTCTATACCTCCCTCCTGAAATAGAAAGTTCAGAACTTAGAATATTCTCTTTATTAGAAAAAATCATTTCAGAAAAGAATTCTAATCTAGCTCAGATTGAAAGCTTGGTACAAAAAACCTGGAAAGTTAAAGGCAATTTAAAAGTGGCTAAGAATGAGTTTAATATCTTCTCTTTTGACTTATCTCATGAGGATGAGTTAGTGAGGATCCTAGACCAATCTCCTTGGACTATTTCTAATGGTCTCCTAGTCCTTAAAGCCTGGGATGCAAAGTTATCAGCAGAAGAAGTCAGTTTCCAAACTGTCGAAGTTTGGGTTAGAGTGCACGGTCTTCCCAGAGATAAATTTCATAAAACAAGTGGTATTCTCATTGGCCAAATGCTTAGTTCAAACATGGAAGTGGATATTAGACCTAGCCACTACTCTTACATGAGATTGAAGGTCAGTCTTCCTATTGATGATCCATTATCAAAGGGTTTTATTCTTAAAAGAGAAAAGGAGGACAAGTGGATATATTTCACGTATAGAAAAGTGAAGAGGTTTTATTATAACTGTGGTAGACTTAGCCATAGTGCGGATGAATGTGAAAGGGTGGTGGAGAGTAGTGATGATGGGAAATTTCCATTGGTTTTGTCCATTGGATGCCCGCCTCACCCTCGTTCAAAGAAGCCATGGAATAATTTCTCAAAAAAATCCCCTGCGTTTCTCCTTCCCAAAACAATACTTCTGCCCAAACAAACCAAATGGAACCCACTTCTGACCAAATTTCCCAAACAACTCTAGTTTGTCAAGAACCAACAGATAGAGACAAAAACCCTTTTACCTAAAAATATAATACCCAAATATCCTCAAGCTCGGACCAACACCCAACTAAGAATTCCCAATCCCAGTTTGATCTCTGCCAAGTCAGTAATGAAGTGTTAGTTAATCCAAATCAATCCCTTCCCCCTTTTATTATTTCTTACCAAGCTTGGGAAGTTACTCCATAATGTTTTCTCATCATTACTCTCCCTCCCACCCACCCAAATAGAGAAATAAATGCTTATAAAAACCTAATTTCCCAACCTCTTTCTAGCCGTGAATAAGGAGTAACTCACCCCATAATTGTGTCAGACAGATTTAGGGCTGAAAACACTATTACCCCACACATATTATCCCAACCCAAAAAACCAAGAAAAAAAACCAAAAATCCTTGTTATAAGTAATATCCTATTCCCAGAAGTCTTCAACTAGACTTATCCCTCTTAACCACCCAAAGTTTAATACAAAATCTAATAAAAGACTAGTATCCCATAAAGGCCACATTCATCCCAATTCTATAGATTCTGGATTAATACCCCTCGAAGCCTAAATAGTTGTTTTGTCCCCAAATTCACATGATATGCCATCTTATCAGGATGGTCCAAGTGGCATGGGGAAAGGTAAAGAGAAGATGAACAGGGTGGAGGAAAAAGATGAATGGCCTTCCAGAGGTGTCAGTGTTAGTGCTTATAAAGAGAACCACCAGAATGAGTTAATGGTGGGAAACAAGCTGTCAGTCTCGAACTTCATTAAATTGCACATCAAGAAAAGGAAATTATCTGTTACCTTTGCAAAGATTTCCCCCCAAAAGCCTCATGGGGCCTTTCATGTTATTAAAGAATATCCATTCCAAGAGGAAGAGGCAATGAGGGATGAGGAAGTCCATTTGGGAGGAATGAAAAATTCTGCAGAACAAACAGTTACAAAAAGTCAAAGAAGAACTATTACCAGAAGAACAAGCAAGCAATTATTTTTAGAGGAAGAGTTGGAAGAGTTTAGAGAAGACAATCTTGTGGAAGTATCTGTCATCTCAAGCACAACACAAGAACTAAAGAAGTCTGAGGGGTCCTCTGATGGGATCCCTCCCCCCCAATGAGCATCTTAGCTTGGAATTGTCAAGGTTTGGGCAAAACTTTGACAATTCAGGCTCATCAAGGCCTTTGTGTTTTGAATGAGATTTTATTATTATGCCTTTTTGAGACTAAAGCCAAAAGTTGATAGAATCCAGTTTGTGAAGAAGTTAACCCATTTTGATAGAGTTGTTAGTGTGGATCCAGTGGGGTTATCTTGGGGTTCGTGATTATTGTGGAAGGACTCAGTTAATGTCCAGATTCTGGAAAGCTCAAAGGATTTCATTGATGTTATTTTGAAGGACTAGAAGGGGTCTTTGGGTTATGTTAGGGTTACCTTTGTGTATGGTAATCCCTCTTTTGAATTTAGAAGAGCTCAGTGGAGCAGGCTTGTTGAGTCCCAGTTACAACCTCCTCTCCCTTGGTTGTGCTTGGGGGGGATTTTAATGATATTTGGTCTCAGGGGGATAAAGAAGGTAAGTTGGAGAAGGCTGTAAAGGAGATTGAGTGTTTTAAAGATATGGTGAATCTTTGTCATCTATTTGAGCTCCCTTCTAAAGGGTGTAGATTAACATGGAAGAATAAAAGAGATGATGATGCTAATGTGAGGGAGAAACTAGATAGAGTATTTATAAATGTGGATTGGGACCTTTTGTATCCTGGGTCTAGGGCAGTGGCCTTCCCCGCTTTGGGGTCTGACCATAGTCCCCTCTTAGTGGATAATGTCCCTACTAAATCCCCATATAAGAAAAAGTTTAGATTTGAGGTCTTTTAGCTTGATGATCCCGAATGCCATGAGTTAGTTAAAAGAGAATGGAGGGTTGTTGTGTCTGGGTATAATATGTTCTCCCTTTTATCTAAAACCTTCAATACTAAGGCTGCCTTGTTCAAGTGTAGTGTTAAGAAGTTCAAGAATGTTAGAGTGGAAATTAAAAATTTGAAGGGTTTGCTGTCTGACTTACAATCTAGTTCTAGCCCGTCCTATTCTAATGGGGCGGTGAGGTCAATTGCTAACAATATTAAGGCTCTTTAGGTCAAAGAGGAGAAGTTTTGACTCTAAGTTCTTTCATGCATCTACCATTCAAAGAAGGCACAAAAATATGATTGTTAGGCTTAAGAATCAGGTAGGGGTATGGGTGGAGGGTAAGGCCCAACTTGAAACTTTAGCCAATAGTTTCTTCAAAGATCTGTATTCATCCTCTAGTAGGAGGGATACTTCTAGGGTAATTGGCTTAATCCCTCATCTGGTTTCTGATTCTATGAATGTTTCTCTTAATGCCCAACTTTGTTTGGATGAGTTAAAGTTGACTGTTTTTTATTTGGGTCCTTTCAAAGTTCCGAGCCCTGATGGGATGCCGGGGTTTTTCTATTAAACTTTTTGGGAGGATATTAAATGGGATTTGCTTAAAGTTGTGAGAAATTTCTTAAATACGGGGCATCTTCTTAGGAAATTGAATGAAACAAATGTGGTCTTAATTTCTAAGAATCCTAACCCTGAATGCTTGTCCAATTTTAGGCCCATCAGTCTTATTAATTTTTTTTACAAAAATTATTTCACCAATTTTGGCTTCTAGGCTTAGACCTATGATTAGTGCTATCATCGAGCCTCAACAAAGTTCCTTTATTCCTGGGAGATTGATCTAAGATAACATTATTGTGGCTCAAGAGGTGTTTGCCTTTCTTAGAAGGAAAAGGAGAGGGGATGATTTTGATTGTGTTCTTAAATTAAACATGAATAAGGCTTTTGATAGGGTGGAATGGGACTTTCTGAATGATTCTCTCCTTGCTTTTGGGTTTAATTCTAAATGGGTTGGGCTTGTTATGTATTGTGTGTCTTCTGTCTCTTTTAATATTCTCATTAATGGGGATAATCATTCTTCCTTTTTCCCTTCTAGAGGTCTTAGATAAGGGGATCCTCTATCCCCTTTTTTGTTCATCATTATGGCTAATAGCCTCTCCCTCATTATTTCTAAGGCCATGGCTGACCAGAAGCTTGTGGGGTTTATGATCAACCATTAAAGCCCCCCTATTTCTCACATGTTTTTTGCAGATGACTCTTTATTTTTCTTTAAGGGGAATGTTGGGGAATGTCGTGCTTTTATTGAGTGCCTCAACACTTACTGTTTGGTGTCTGGCCAACAAGTTAACTTAGCCAAGTATAGCTTGGTTTGTAGTAGGAACATGCCCAGCCACCTTAGAATTACTATCTCCCAGATCCTTAATGTCCATCTATTAGACAATCTTGGTAAGTACCTTCGCCTCCCCTCTGAGTGGGGTAGGTCTAAGAAAGAAACTCTATGCTGGCTTAAGGATAGGATTCTTAATAAGGTGGAAGGGTGGAAGGAAAAATTTCTTAGTCAAGCGGGAAAAGAAGTTCTTATCAAAGTTGTTCTTCAGGCTTCTCCCTATTATGCTATGTCCATATTTCAGTTCCCTAAAGGCTTTTGTTCTGATTTATCCTCTAAGATTGCTAATTTCTGGTGGAAAGGTGCTAATGAAAATGGTGGCATTCATTGGAAGGCTTGGGATTGTATATCCCAAGAAAAAAATGTTGGTGGTTTGGGCTTTAGGGATTTTCATAGGCAGAACCAAGCCCTTTTATCTAAACAAGCTTGGAGGCTTCTCAGTAACCCTGATTCTCTTTGGGGTAAGATTCTTAAAAACCTTTACTTTAGGAATTGCTCTTTTTGGGATGTGCCCTCTTCAAAAAAAGGGTTTTGGATGTGGAATAGTATCATGTTTGGTAGGGAACTCCTTAAGGAGGAGGTTTGTTGGAAGGTGGGGAATGGGGAGAATATTAATATTTAGAGTGATAAGTGGGTTAATGGATCTCTTCTTCCTTCCTCCCTCTTTTCAGATCAAGCCTCTTTGGTCTGTGATCTTATTTCCCCTTCTCCTTTCTCTTGGGATTTTGGTTTCCTTTCCTTTCTTTTCCCTCCTGAATTTGTTGTGGCTATTACTTATATCCCCATTCTATCGCCCAATGATAAAGATGTTATTATTTGGCCACATTCTTTGGATGGTTCTCTCTCAGCCTCTTCTTCATACCTAGCTTCGAGTTCTTTTAAGAAACTTAGATTGTCCCCTCAATCTTCCTTCTCTCCTCATCCTGATCTCTGGAAAAAATTATGGGCTATCAAGGCTCCTCCAAAAATCCTTAATTTTGTGTGGAGATATTATAATGAGGGAGTGGTTGTTCACCATTATCTTTGGAAAAAGCACCTGAGAGAGGATCCTATGTGTGTTATCTGTGGGGTGGAGAAGGAGACTATTGAGCATTTGCTCACTAGGTGTGAGTGGGCTACTAAAGTTTGGGAGCGGTCCCCCTTCTCAATTTTTTTTCTCTCTGCCATGTTGATAGGATTGAAGATTGGTTCTTTTATGCTTTTGTCGGTTTGGAAAGGATCCCTAATCTTGAATTTTATCTTTGTGTGCTACTGGTTTGTACTTGTTGGATGATTTGGAAGGCTAGAATTGAAGCTGTTTTTAGGAAGTTTAGCATTTTTATATCTTAGGTATTATCTAAGGTGATGTCCTTAGCTGTGAACTACAGGAAAAGTTCAAAGGTGCTTAGTCCTATATCTAGTCTAATCCCTCCCTTACCTTCTATGAGTGTAAGCGTTTGGTATCCCCCCCCCCCCACCCCTCCCCCCCCCCCCCCCCACCCCACCAAAAATGGGTTAAAAATTAGTTGTGATGGTTCTTATTTGGATTAATCGAAGACATGAGGTTTTGGGTTTTTAGTGAGGAATTCAGCAGGGGTGCTTCTCTCTGGCAGGGCTGTCCGTTGTCAGTTGGCGTTTTCGGCTCTCCAAATGGAGGCTATGGCTTTAAGTTATGCTGCTGAATTCGTCAAGGAGTTTTGTTTGGATAAAATTATTTTTGAATCTGATTCAAGGACCCTTGTTCAATTTGTGCAAAGTGCAAAGTGAAAAGAAGGAAGGCTCAGATTGTTGATCTTACCTGCCATTGTTCTGAGATTCTCTTCAATCTTGTTTCTAGAAAAGGAAATGCGGCGGTCGACTGGGATGTGAAGAAATGTGTGTCCTTGGCTCTTCCTTGTGACTGGGCCTCTAATCCTCCTGAATCGTTTAGAGCATTACTCTTGCAGGACTTCCCTCCGGAGGGAGTGGGGTGAATTTGTTATGGATCTGAAGTAGCTGAATTGATGGAGTGGGTGTGTGACTGCTGTTTTGCTTAAGGTTTTGGTTGGTTTCCCTCTTGTTGAGGTTGACGATGGTGGTTTTGGGAGTAGTGGGTTTGATAGTTTTCTCTTTCCTTGGTTTGTAGTTAAATGTTGTTTTGTTTTGTGGATTAGCAACGTGTAGGGGGATCTGTTTTTGTCCTACACGTGGCCTCTCTTTTGTATCCTTGTTGTAACTATTGTGCTCTAGTGCACTTCATTTATTATATCAGTCTATGACTGACGTTTAAAAAAAAATAGTATTTTTGAAAAAATGAAATCAACTTAAAGCAGGGACTATTTTCACAAATATAAAATTGAATGTCCTATATCCATAACCAAAACATTATTTTAAATTCTAATGTGCATAATCTATAAAAAATATATATAGTAATGTATGTATATATAAAAAATTATAGCTTGAGAGCCTCTGAAGTTACCACGTCTCATATCATTAATAAATTCTTTTCCCCTCACAATTCATTAAAAATTCATACCCTTTTGTATTCCTTCAAACCCATAGACTGAACTACTAACATTCTCCCCTCACAATTCATTAAAAATTCAAACTCATTTGTATTCCTTGAAACCCATAGACTGAGCTACTATAACATCCCACCTCGAGTATTGGAGAGTCTAATCATAATTTTCTTTAGGAATAACATTGGAACTTCTATAAAAGTGATTATCATTATTTCCTTCTCATATTAATTTGCCTTTATGCCTATGTATTTTCCTGACATCAATTAGCTTCCCATTATGGGTAGATCCAAGCTCAACATCAACCCTGTTATGCTACAGAATCTTTTCAAATGAAAATGGTGTTGAATCAACATGGAATTTATCATCACGATGCCTAAAGATACTTTCATCCTCACTCCAGTGCAACATGTATTCAATGGTTTAATTTATTTTTCGAAAAATTTCGTTTTTTTCCTATTTTATTAGTAAGGTTAGAATGTTTTTTTTTCACACATGTTTTTTCAACTTTTTTTTTCTAAAAATAGTTTATTATCGTTAGAAATTATTTTTTGTTTGCTAAAAATCAATTTTTATATGCTAAAAATAATTTTATATTACTAGAAATATTTTTTTTCCTCGGAATAATTTTAATTTACTGGAAATGATTTATTTTTCGAAATATTTTTATTTTTATTTTTAGAGGTGTGATGTTTGGAGATTTTTTAATTTTTATGTATTTTTTAGTTTTTATTAGAAATTTGGTTGGAAATAATTTTATATTGTTGAAAATTATTTTTTTACTACTGGAAATCATACGTTTTTGCTATAAATAATTTATTATTGCTGGAAATCATTTTTTTATTGTTGAAAATAATTATTATTTGTTGAAAATTATTTATTATTACTGGAAATCATTTTTATATGCTGAAAATAATTTATTATTTTTGAAAATTATTTTTATTTGCTGAAAATTATTTTTTATATGGTTGAAATATTTTATATTGCTGAAATTAATTTTTTTTTATCACTAGAAATGATTTTTATTTTTTATAAATTATTTATTATTGCTAGAAATCATTTATAGTTTTTTACAAATTCCATATTTTTAAGGGTCAAATATTAAAAAGTTTCTCAAACATTTTTTAATACACATTTAGTCCAAGTCTTTCTATTTTATTCCAATAAATCCCTCAAACACTTATTTTTAAAGGTTCGCGCTAGCAGCACTCTCACCCCACCTCCCTCCCCATGCCACACCCCACTGTCAGAGCTCCGATGACCCTCACCGAAGCTTTTTTTTTTTAGTGTCTTTATATCGTGAGGGACTTTTTGGAACAAAATAAAAAAACTTGGACTAAATGTGTAATAAAAAAGGTTTGATGGACTATTTGATATATGCCCCTATTTTTAAATGTTTTCTTTATATTTTAATTTCCAATAAAGATTATCATTTCAAATATATATTTTTGATTTTTTTTTTGAATTTTGCATGCTAGAAATCATATTTTGTATGGTGAAAATTATTATATTGATGAAAATCATTCTTTTATTGTTGGACATAAATTATTTTTGTGGAAAATAATTTTTACACTTATTATTTTTTAGAATTTTGCAGATATTGAATATTTTTGGGTATTTTTTTAGAATTTTAAATATATATATTCGTATTTTCCAAATGTTTTAAAAAATTTGTAAATTTTTTGAAGGTTTTTCGATATTTTAAAAATATTTTTGGTATTTTCTTAATTTTTAAATGCTTTTTCTGTTATTTAAAGTTTTTTTTTTCAAATCAATTAGGTTTGGACAAAAATGACCTTACTTAAGGTCCGATTAAGTTTTTTTGTCCTTGCAAAATTTGAGACATGATATCAGATCTCAATGTTTGTAAATATACATGTTTTAGTCTTGAATGACCGTTTAAGTTCATGTTAAGACGGTTATATGTTCTTTTATATTGGACTTCGAATTCATCAAAAAAATTCTTTTTTTTTTACTATTTTTAAAAAATGGTATGTATCGGGTTCTGTACCATAAGGAGTCCTTACATGAGACTTTTTGTATATATATATCTGGTCATGCATCGCGTGACCTGCTTGCTAGTATTATAATAATACACTAAATAGGTGAACAAATAGAAATTAAATGTCATAAAAATACATTTTAGTATTAAATAACAGATTTATCCCTTATTTGACTAAAGTCTCAATAGACTCAATGTAGTCCCTCGACCGCATGTCCAATTTCTCCAATGAAATAAACGACTCGTCAAAATATGCGTCAAATTGGAACATTGAGATACTTAAGCGGCTCAATTGAAAAAAGAATAAAAATAAACAGAAGTTATTATTTGCAGCTAAGACAACAGTGGATGAATTGATTGCACTTGTTTATGTGCTACCAGTTATATGTGTTGTAGTGGTAGTTAGGCACCAAAACAGTCTGTGTCTCATGGATGAGGGTGGTCTTTCCTTCTAGCAGTTGTTCCGCAAATGAGTGTGCCCATGGACTTGGAATTGGAGTATACGTCGTCAGATCAACATTTACTACTTTATCACCCTCTTTTTTATCATTGTTGTCATCCGCCACAATCAGCTTATTTGGACTCTGTTTTTCTCCTTTTCCTTTCTTTCTTTTCATCTCACAAATAACATATTGTTGGAGCTGCACAACAAAATTGTATGAGTTAACTTAGGATTAAATGATGCCTGACATATATGTACGCATATTCCACATAATACATGAAAACATTAAATAAAAAATATGTACCTTAAATTTTGTAGATCTATTTGTCTACATACTGCAATAATGTATTATCTTCATTTGTTTGAACTTTCAATTCTTGAGATATTTGAGTTATAGTGTTATTACAAGATAAGCATGTTTACCATACTCTTATAGTGCAACCAAAAAGTGACACTGAAATTTATATTAACTTTGAGCTTAATGTTTATAATAATTTAAGTTGTATGTATTATTTATGCTTTTCGTTCCCTGTAGACTTCCAGAATTTTTAAATTTTTCTCACAAGACCGTTTAGATGTCATAATATTTCGAGAAATGATAAATATTAAAAACAAAGGAGAGCAACATCAATTATAAATTGGGAATTCCTCACTCAAAACACAACCCCACTACTTTAGTTATCTGATATAAAAAATTTAGAAAAAAATGACAATTCAAACTTCGTAATCATTAGTTTGCTGTCCAATTATTGTAACATACTACTGATTGCAATAAGTGCAAAGTTTTGAGATAAAATTATTGAAGATTAGCATTGAAATTCAATTTGAATTCTAGTTTATGATCATCAAACAACAAAATATATTTCACATCAATGAAAAGTAAAATGGTTAAGTATATATTCACCCACAAAGTTACATAATTATCACATATGCTATAAATTGTTATCTTATTTTTCGTTTTGTTAAAAAAAATATTTTATCATTTCACTTTCCATTTGGATTAAAATCATTTGGTCTAGAACAAAACATAACATTAGATTAAATTCAGCTGAATATTTAATATTAGATTAACTTCTAATTAGATTTATAATTGAATTACGGTCTTATGAAAGAAAATAATTACAATTCTTTGTTTTATCAAATATCTATTTGTAATAATTAGTGCATAGTAGAAATATTAGTCCGAGGTATACAATATTAAATTAATAATTAAGGTTAAGGATAACTTATATAATTCAAATTGCCCAATATGGATAAATTGGTGATTTTACAACTGATTAAACCGTCAACTTAGTGAGACTAATGGATTCCATCAAAATAGATCATAATATCAAAATATATAAAATTTTAGATTTGGACTTAAAATTACCTGCAATGACTAATACCCCAAAATGCAGCTGACCTTGTAAAGTTTTGGGTGGGATAATAACAAATCCCTCTAGCCTAAGTACTTTTTATCCATCCTAATAATATGTATTAATTATAAGGAAGTGCCAAAGGCTATCGGTGAGACCTCATACGCAATACTATATTCAAATTTGATCCAATTTATTGATTCTTTTTAGGAAGGTTTAACATGATCCTTTATGATTAGTTAAAACATGACAATTCATTAAAAATTATAGGGAGTTATTGGTGAGTTATTCATATTTCAACCAATTATATTGGAGGCTCATGTTAACTTTCATTTGGGTAGGGTCAACAAATATGTACTCCACTTTAAAAGTGGGTCAGGGGCGGATGGAGCATAGGACGAACGGGGACGGTCGCCCCAGTTGGGATTTAAAAAAAAAAGAAAAAAAAATTAAAGAATTTTTTGGTAAAATTTCAAACTTCAAGGTATACCTCTAATTATTTATAAAACTGAGGGTGTAAGATTGTAATTACCTAAAATATTAAACCTACAAACATTACACAGTAGCGGCGACTGCCTCTCATCTCATTTATCTCATCCCTTCCCTTCTTCCCTAAACCTATTTCCCCTCCCTCCGGCTTCACCTCCCTCCCTCCCTCTCACAACACAGCAACGGCTCGACTCCCTCCCTCCCGGCACCACTGTCCAATCCAGCTATTCATTTCAGGTATTTTTTTTTGAATGTGATGATGTGTAGTTTAATTTTTTTGTATGTGATGATGTGTAGTTTAATTTTTTGTATGTGATAATGTGTAGTTTAATTTTTTATGTAGCCTAATTTTATGTATGTGTAGAAATTTTATGTATGTGTATTTAATTTTTTATGTAGCCTAATTTTTTGTAATAGCAATTTTTTATGTAGTCTGAAATATGTGGTATTTTTTAAATAGGAAGTTATGGAGAAATTTTTTAAACGGAAAAGAGGAGACAACACACAACTCTTTAGGGTAATATTATAAAAAAAAATCCACGAACAAAGTAGGAATCCAAATTTAGTTAATTACTACCTCAAACATTTTTAAGGGTAAAAATTACAAAAAAAAGTATAAAAATCCAAAATTTCGGCTCGGGGGCTCCCGCTCCCGAACCCCCGGCCTTCGTCACAAATTTTCGCCCCACTTGAGTCAAACTCCTGGATCTGCCACTGAAGCGGGTTAAGGTAAATCCTCTCATCTAGTTGATTGAAACATTAAAAATAGTGAAACTGACACCAACTATTTAATTATTATTTTAATGTTTCAACCAATCAGGTGAAAGAGTTGAACTCCTCCACCTAGAGTTATGTTGTTATGACATGTTGTGTGTAGACTTGACCATATGAGACATGATACGACCCCATATTAAATTATGGGTGGACGTTTAATTATTTTAAAATATATTTATGGGTACCCGATAAGACACGATATTAACAATTAAGTTTGGGTTGACTTCACTTATTAAGACATGTTAATTTAAGTTAATAAAAATTATTGTTGGTTATGCTAAAAAGTTTATATACTTTTATGCTATTTTAATCATAATGAATTTTACAAGTGTGATTTGATTATGTCAATATAATCAATTGAACCGGGTTTGTTAATGAGTAATTGTGTCAATCCATATGTCATTAAATGTAATCAATATCTAAATGAATAATAATTGGTGGACACAATATAACCCGTTAAGACGATGAATTGAATTTAGATACGATTTTCTAATGGGATAAAAGACTCAAACACAATATTAATAACAACAACATGGTCACTCTTTCTATCAATTTAAAAGTTATCTTTTGGGGGTCATTTAACAAACAATTCCTTGATAGTTTTTTTTATTAAACCTTTAGTCCAAAGATTGTTACTATTTTAAAAAGTTTCTCACTATATAAAACACCTACAAACACTTTATATTATCTTATTATAAACCCTATAACCTTAAACCCTAAACCTAAAATCCTAAAACCTTAAACCCTAAAGATAGGTGGGGTAAGAATGGATTCTTGATGGAATTGTTTCCCGAAATATTTAGCATCGGAGGGGATAAGAATGGGATGGTTGCTGAGCACATGTTAAGGGTCAGAGATCGAGTAGTGTGGTTTCGAATAAGATTATAGGACTTGGAATTAAAGGATGCAGAGAATTTTTTCAATTGGCTGGGTGAGGCATCTACCCAATTGGGAGGGGAAGATGAGTTGGGTTAGGAGTTGGGAAGGAGTGTTTTTATTGTGAGATAGTATTATTTCGTTTTGAGAGGATATAGGAATAGGTTATCACGTTTTCGTAGAGAGAGATCTGGAAAGAGAAAGCGCCCCCCCCCCCCCCCCCCCCCGGGGGGGCCCCGGAAGTCATGTTCTCTGTTTGGTCGGTGGCTAGATAGGCGATTTTAACGATCGAGGCCTGCAGAAGAGGAGAAGGCCAATGGTTAGCTAGTGTTGGTTATGTAAGGAGGCAGAAGAAACAAGTAATTATATGCTCTTTCACTGTTGGGTGACAAGAGGAATGTGTGATGTCTTCTTCTTCCCCAGCCATATTGCGTGGGTGGTGCCCTTTACGGTGAGGGCTATGCTAGAATCGTGGCATCTCTCAAAAGGATGGGAGGGTATTAGGGATATTTGAAAACGGGTCCCTCATTCTATCTTTTGGATGATTTGGCGAGAGAGGAACTCAAGGTGCTTTAATGGGGAGGAGGTAGGCCCTCCTAGGCTTTGCTACTTGTTCTTAAGCTCGCTGTTGATTTGGCATAAGGAGGATCATAACACTCCCCTCCCTACTTTTTTGACGTTCCTAGCAGAGTTGAATCGTGCTATGTAATATCGCTTGGTGTCTTACAGCTCCTTTGTATAAGTCCCCGTTTTTTATTTTTCTGACTGTGTATCTTTCTTGTACACGAGTTCTACTCCCTCGGCGGTCTTTCTCTATTTTATTTTTAATTATCAAAAAATAATTCTAAACCCCAGAATCCAATTATTTTATAATAAAAATCTCGCAAAAATAAACGAGACTTTTTGGGACATAAAAAATTAGATGGCCTAAATGTGAATTATATTTATCTCATTCATTTAAACATTAATTGATTCTCCCTAAATCTTAGTTACAAAATATAACTAATATATCTTAGGGTCATTTACTGTTTGATGTACGTTTGTTTATAATATTTTGTTCTTGCGGTACGTTTGCTTCCGTATTAGTTCATTGGGTATTATTTTAACAGTTTGAGGTAACGGACGTTTGACAAATGAATTCCTTTTTGTCAGCTACTTAAAATACCCCTCATATTTATAACCAAAAGCCTAAAATTCTCTCACTTTCACAATCACCACAAAATACCAACTCTCTCTCTCTCTCTCTCTCTCTCTCTCTCTCTCTCTCTCCCGCTCATCCTTTTTGGCCGGAGGTTTGTTTTAGTCCGGATTGTATTTTATTTGGCGGGAGGTTTATAAGGACAAATGTTTATTTTTGCTTGACGTTTGGATTTCAGGTTTGTTTTCCTTTTTTTTTTGAAAAAATCATTTTGTTTTGCAAATAAGTTTGGGTTTTTCATGTTTGTTGAAAATCATTTCATTTTTAAGGTTCATTTTGAAAAGCATGTCTGTTTGATGGCTGGAGTTTGGGTTTCTTTTGAAAATCATGTCTGTTGAAAATTATTTTAAAATCATTTTGTTTTTAAGGGTTGTTTTTCATGGCCAGAGTTTGGTTGATGGCTGAACGTATTTTAAGGTTTGTTTTGGCCGGGTTTGATGGACGGTGGGTTTGTTGGTCGATTTTTTTTTATTTTGTCTAAAATCATTTTTTTTGTGGAAAACGTTTTAATTTCTAAAAATAATTTTTTAAACTGAATTCATTTTTATTTTCATATTTTCTCAGCTGAAATTTATTTTTTGACAGAAATTAGTTTATTTTTATCTTTTTTTTTGGTAGGAAATATATTTTTTGGATGAAAAATAAATTTCTTTTGTTGAAAATCATTTTTTTTTGTGGAAACATTTTTTTTAAGGAAATATATTTTTTTTGTTGAAAATCAATTTATTTTGCAACTGGAATTTATAATCAATTCTTTTTTGTATTTTTTTCTTGGGAAATTATTTTCTTCGTAGAAAACTTTTTCTTTTCTTGAAATAATATTTTTAACTGAAAATCATTGTTTTGTTGAAAATAACTGTTTAATTGAATTCATTTTTTTTTAACTTAAATCATTTTTATTTTTAACTGAAATATATTTTTAATTGAAATAATTTTTTTCTGGAGGTTTTTAGAAATATGTTTTTTTAATCATTTTATAAACAGTTTTTTTTTTAACTAAAAAACATTTTAAAACATTATAAACAGTTTTTAACATTTTTTAAACATTATTAAAAACATATTGTATAAATGAATATACTTTATAACATATTTTGTTGAAAATCATTTTATTTGATTGAATATACTTTTGTAAACATTATTACAAGACTCATTTTTAAACATTATTATACAACATATTTTGTTTTTTTCTAAATATTTAAACCTTATAATTTATATATATTTATATACACAATTTCGGAAACAGTTTTTACTAAATAGTTTTAGTGAATATTAAACAATTTTTATTAATATTAAACAATTTTTATTAAACAATTTTTATAAATATTAAATATTTTATGCTTTAATTTCAAGAGCAAATGTGTTATTTACCATGTGAGAGACAATTGTTAAAGATGTCAGCTGACGGTCAAATGAGTCAGCTAACGATTTCTTTTCATTTTGGACCCAACGAACTAATAAGAAAATTAACGTATCTCAACAATAAAATATTATAAATAAACGTGCTCCAAATAGTAAATGACCCTATATCTCATGATAATAACCTACTTGTCACCAAAATATAGCTCTCCATGTTGAAAAATAAAAAATAGGCATGTAGCGGTGAAAATCTTATAACTGACATAATAAGGCGACACGGAACAATACAAGATTAACACCTTAAATCACGTTCAAATCATGTAATATTTTGATGTCTTGAATCAGTTCTTGTCTTCTTTTCAACGGATAGTATTTGTTTCAAGTAGAAATTGTGTTCGTGTTTTAATACTTTTGTCGTATGGTGTTCGCGTTTTAATACTCTTCTGTTATCGTGTGAGCAGACCAAAATAATACATGAACAACGTATTATCAGTTTCAACAAATATACACAAAACAGTACAAGCAATGCATGCTAAATTGATGAGAGGTTGAGAGACTTACATTAGGGTAGAGTTTGTCATCAAGAAAATACTCTCTCATGTTCCACAGATGATGCTGTTTTGATCCTATGTTTTCATAACTAAAGCTTCTCCAACCACCCATACCCTTAACTACCCCATTCTGTTGGTTTTTCCATGTAGCTTTGCCGACCTTGCGATCTATTCGCTTTCCACCTTTGGCTTTCTTCTTCAACTCGGTAAAGAAATAAACAACACTTTCTTTCTCAGCCTTTGCAAGTATATCTTCGAGTTCTGCCTCCTTATAAACGTCTCCATTCTTCACAACTCTGTCACATGGCAACTGTTTTCCTCTACACTTGCAAAAAAGATAATATAACAGTTCTTCTTTTGTAGGATGAAACCTAAAGCCCAAGGGTAATTCACTCATTATTGTCTTCTTGCGTTGTTTGAAAGAACAATATTTAGATAGTGGTGGGGTTACACACGTATTTACACCTCTCTCAACCTCCCTTGTAAATATTTTTTCTGTCTTACACCTCTTATCTATATATCACCGAGAGACAGCGTACGCTTTAAAACTACTTAAAAGATTCCGTTTTCGATTAGAAGATAAAAAACAACAGACTCCTTATACAAATTAATTAATTAATTTCAGAATTAATATAAATTTAAAAGTGAATAATTAGTTAAGGGGCTTGCGCATTACTCCCTTGTGAATATATTTTGCTTAGGTTCAGTACGAGGAATGATAAATGGCTAGAGGAGGTGGCAGCTACCACCTCACACAACTCCACAATTCTTTATCTAGGTGGATGAGGCTGGATGTAATTGAAAAGGTTTAAGTTTTTAATTTTTTATTTTAGTTTTAAATTCTATTTTAATTTTAAACAAATTATCTTAAAATATTCTAAATTCATTTCCAAATATGAACAATACCCAATTAAAATGCGAAACAATACAATTTTTATTTTATTTATCTAACACGACCACAGCATATTTTTTATTTAGAAAAGCTACGTCGACACAGAGGTCGACACAGGATCAAGGATCAAACGACATATTCATTCCTCATTGTCTCTTAATGAATGTGGCCTGCATCAGTGGAACTAACCAATTACGATAAAAAGCGACACTAAAAAAATATTTTTTTTAACAACTTAGGATTTTTTTTATAAAAATATTTTTAATGAATTGGGACTTTTTTTATAAAAATATTTTTAAATATTTATAAAAAACATTTGGGTCTTTTTAATGAATTGGTTTGTGTGCGTGTTAGATAAAAAAAAACAGAGTATTATAAAGAATTTTTTTTAATGTTTGAGAAACAACTAAACAATTTTTTAATACAATTTGTTAGTGTCGATGACGTGGACCCACATCCATTAAATAATGCGGCTCTGCGCCAGCGACAATAACCAATCGCTGACCATATATACATTGATATGCCCCAAGTGTGACCTCGGCTCGGAGATACCAACCTCGGCCGAGATCATGGCCGACACTGGACAAGCCTTGGGCATGCGGCATCAGCCCTCGGCCATAACAAGGTTGGCCCAGTCCGACACTACCACCAGCCTCTCGAAGGGACATTGCATACATCATAAGGATCAACAAGCACTCTCGTATACCTTGGAATGGCAACCTCGGCCAGATATAAGCCGAGCCCGCAAGAAGCCTCACTAGCAACCTCATCAAGACATCAGTCGATGCTCCAAGCATAAGCCAGCTCAACCTCGGCTCAGGCCGACCTTGTCCATTGTCTCGGCTAGGATTAAGCCGAGGCCACTATGGCTCATCTCGGATTGAACGAGAAACTAGACTTGTTAACCTCGGCCTCTTCCAGGCCGAGGTCATACACCAAGCACGATAGCCGAGCATCTGCTGACATTTGGATAAGGGCACGTGGACACAAATCAGTTATAACAAGAATATTCCTTACACGTGGGGAGAATATTTCATCATCATTCTCTACATGTGACAGTGACAGATGGCTTTCCCATATTGGTGAGGCAAACACACACATGCACATTACATGCATGGGGGGTACATTACACCCCCTAGGTACTATATATAGAGGTTATCCTCTACCTTACAAAGGATCAAAAAAAGACAACCCCAGCTGAAACTCTGTCTAGATACACAGTAGAGAGAAAGCTTGAGAGATTGTATCCCTGGCCATCAGTGCCTTATTACAGTGAGGTTATTCACACACAGTGGACGTAGGCAAATTTAGGCTGAACCACTTATATTCTGGTGCTCTCTCCTCTTCTCCTCATCTCATTCTCCTACCTTTTACGTAACTATGGTGCCATTGTTGTTCTTAGATTGAGCTTGAAAACACCTTATCCGGTGGTGCTAATTCTAGCATCATCATTTTGGCGCCGTCTGTGGGAATCGAGAGAAGCTATCTCTTCCTCTTCTTCAGCTTAACCTCACCGGAGACTCTGGTGGTGAACCAGGCACCACCCCTTGCGTGGAGCTGCTTCACCATTGAAAGAGGTCCTTTGAGGTACTAAGCTCATCTGCTACTCAAGCTCTATAGTGTTAACATATGGCACCAGAATTACCACCGCCTCTTCCGCCACCTGGAGGTGGAGGGACTAGTTCCAGTCAGGCGCCGCCCCAGTCCGAAATGGCGGAGGTAGCTGCAGCCTTGAGGTCTTTAGCTGCAACACAACAAGCTATGCAGGAACAATTTGCACAGCTCAGCCAAACTATGATGAGGCCACCTGAAGTCTCACCGAATATGACCACTCCGGCGGCTGTTCAGCCTCATCCTGATGCCAGGGGACCACCCTAGGCACCAATGAAGTGAAAAATGCGTTCTAAAGCCGTTTATTGAAAATAAACTATTTAAGTAACTCCGAGTTATTTTTTGAAGAAACTCTTTTCTTAAATAAAAAAGGATTAATCACAAGACGTGTTTAATAAAACAGTATGTACGAGATCTTATTCAAGATTTGAGCAACAAGTTTAAAAGATAGTTTAAACAAGTTTTAAACACAGCACAACCAAGAATGAGATGAGAAAATGTAGAAGGCTTCTGTTCACAATTTTTTACGTGGTAAAACCTCACCAATTGAGGAAACATCCACGACTCCCTCTACGGAGTAAAATGAAAAATCCACTAAAACAAATATATGAGTTACAAACTATCTAACTAACATGCAAACAAATCAGACCTATATAAGTTTAGGAATATACCCTCTGGTGTCCTTAAACTTCTCTGCAGTTCTGATTGTAGATGTAGTTCTCCCAGTTTGTCAACTTCTGATTTGTTCCAGCACTTTACGTCGACTTATGTTCTCAAGATCTTATTACCAATACTTTTCTTGTTGTAGAGTGTAAGTGTTTGTGAAGGTGCTTTCTAACACATGCATGCACACACACACACACACACTTATTAAGTACAAACATTCCTAACAAATTACAGTTACACTATATGCAGTGATCTTTTCTTTTTCTTTCTTCTTAGAAAACTTTGAACCTTATTTGACCTTACAATCTATCCCAGAATCCACGTATACCTTGCTAGGAAGACAGACAAGGTCTTAATCAATCTCAGAATTTAAAACAAAAACTTTTTGAGATTGAAAACCTCCAAGTGAGATTCCAAACTAGGTCAAAGGTGTAGTTTTACAAGAACAAGAAACAGAAAGCATTTATTGTTGATTTCAAAGTAAGAAAACGTTTTAGAGAAAATAATCAACAATATATTTCTCAAGATGAGAAATAAAATGAAACTGAGTGTAATGTAACATGAATAACTCAGATTAGAGATTTCTATGGAAACAGAAACTAGATCTAAGTAGAAGTCTAAGTTGAAAACAAGATCTCACGAACACAAGGTTACAGCAACAAAAATAACTCAACTCAAACTCTTAAACACTCAAGAACACTCAGGATGGTGATTTTGGATATGGTGTTTTGAAGAAGTGTTTGGGTTAGGTTTGAAGAGGATTTGGACGAAGTTAGGGTTTCTAACTTTTTTCTCTCTCTGGTTTCTCTCTTCTCTCTCTACTATTCTCTCTCTCAATTCTTTGAGGAAATGAAATGGCAAAAAGTCTTCGAAGTCTGAGAATAGAGGCCTTTTTATAGTGAGAGGAGAAGGTTCGAGATATCTGATCAAAACCAAGGGCTGAGATCGAGTTAATTTAAATTGACTTGAATCTAAGGGCTCACACAAGGCGGTGCTTAAACGAAGGCTGATTGGCTTAAAATGATACACGGGGATTCATCAAGGCAATATGCAGACCATTGATAAGAAATGATCCAAGGGCTGATAACACACGCGTCTATTGTCTCAGTAAAGAAACACACATCTAACCAATCAGGGGGCAACAGGTGTTGGCCAGTTAAGGGATATAAAACGCGTGTCCAAACTAATTACAAAGTATACCCTGAAGTCTCTGCCGCTTTTGGATTCTACCCAAGGTAACATTAGGCCATAAAATACAACAAGTAATATTAAGAGATTTACCCCAAAACTTATAAATCAAGTTTTAATTATTAAAACATGGTTTAAAAATTGTTTAAAAAATCCCCCAAAATTATTAAAAATCAAACTTAGGTATTTAAACACACTCAACACATGTACACACATAATTATGCAATACGACATGCAAAAAATGAATTCTACTGTGTGTGAGTGTTGGCAATAGGTTCTTGATCAAAGCAAGAAAGAGAGATGAATAGGCAATCCAACTTCTGAGGCTCTTTGGTTTCTAGTATGGACATAATTTTGTCACAATTTCCAAACTAGATGAGCACTTATACAATATAGACTCAAGTGAGTCAAATGTATAAGGGCTTCAATCTCCCCCTTTGGAAATATGAGACAAAATCTCCTTTGAGTCAACTAGGACTCGTAGGGCAACAAAAAAAATAATAAAAACTTATTCCTATCAAAATTCTATCTACCCAATACCTAGAAATAAAAGAAAATACATAACTCAACTAAGTACATTTGAATACCCTATTACAACTGTTGAGAGTAACTGAACAATAAGAAGCTGCAATAATTCACTAAGATCAAGCTGTTTAGAATATGTAAGAATTGAATAGACTCAAATTTCTCCCCCATTTTGTCTCAAATGGACAAAGGGAAAAACTTGGATAAACAGCAAAAAGATTAGTCAGCATAAACCATACCAATAGATTTACGTAATGAAATGAATCTATTATAATCTGGAGGTTTGGTAAACATATCTACGAGTTGTAGATCAGTAGGAAGATAATTGATTTCTAATTCCTTAGATTCAACTAATTCACGTATAAAATGATGTCTTATTTTAATATGCTTTGTTCGCGAGTGTTGAACAGGATTTTTAGAAATATTAATCTCACTTTGATTATCACAATAGAGATGCAATTGATTTTCTTTAATACCATAATCACTAAGCATTTGTTTAAGCCACATTAATTGAGCACAACAGCTGCCAGCGGCTATGTATTCAGATTCAGCTGTTGAGAGTGATGTGCAGTTTTTTTTTTACTACTCCATCCTACCAAGTTATTACCTATATAATAACATGCTCCTGAAGTGCTTTTACTATCATCAGTACACCCAGCCCAGCCAGCATCAGGGTACCCAATTATAGTGCTTGGTGTGTCATTAGTGTACCAAAGTCCTAGATTTAGAGTGCCATTTACATATTTAATGATACGTTTAACAGCATTAAAGTGGCTCTCTTTAGGGTTACTTTGATATCGAACACATACACACACAGCATACATAATATCAGGACGCGAGGCAGTATGGTATAGTAAAGTGCCTATCATACTACGATATAGAGTAGGATCTACAGATGTTCCATTTTCATCTTTAAAAAGTTTTAGCGTAGTACTCATGGGCGTTTTAGCATTTTTAGCACTCTTAAGGCCGAATTTCTTAACGATCTCTAAAGCGTACTTAGATTGCGAAACAAATAATCCTTCTGGATTTTGTTTGACTTGGAGACCTAGGAAGAACTGCAACTCCCCCCATAAAGGACATCTGAAATTCCTTACTCATAATTTCAGAAAAGGATTTTACTTCTGAGGAAGAAGTTGATCCAAATATAATATCGTTTACATATACTTGTGCAATAGTAATGTGTTTGTCAAAATTTTTGACAAATAGAGTTTGGTCATTTCCACCTCTTTTGAAACCTTTATCTAAAAGAAAACTGGAAAGACGCTCATACCAAGCTCTAGGAGCCTGTTTAAGGCCATATAAAGCCTTTTTCAGAAGAAATACATGATTTGGATGCTTAGGGTAAATGAACCCTTTAGGTTGTTCTACATAGGTTTCCTCAGCCAGTATTCCATTAAGGAACGCAGATTTGACGTCCATTTGATATAATGTAAAACGCATGTGACAAGCTATAGCGAAAAGCAGACGAACTGATTCTAAAGGAGTAACAGGGGCAAAGGTCTCGTTAAAATCAATTCCTTCTATTTGGGAGTATCCTTGAGCAACTAATCTAGCTTTATTTCTAATTATTATCCCATTTTCATCAGTTTTATTTTTGAAAATCCAACGAGTACCAACAACCTTTTTGTGATCAGGACATGGAACAAGATACCATACATCATGAATGACAAATTGTAAAAGTTCATCCTGCATAACAGAAATCCAGTGAGTGTCATTCAATGCCTCATTTACATTCTTTGGTTCCACAAGGGAAACAAAACATGCATAATGTGTATAATTTCTAAGTTGGGATCTTGTACGCACTGGCTCACTAGGGTTGCCAACAATGTTGTTTATGGGATGATCTTTAGAAACCCAGTTAGGTACTTCAGGTGTCTCAATAGGTAATGAATTATCTATTTCAGAAGGGTCATTTTCTAAAATATTTAAAGACTCTTCTTCAATAGGTAATTCACCAGTCTTGCTTTCTATAGTAGTGTCACTAACGATTACATTTATGGATTCCATCATGGTTTTAGTGCGAAGATTATACACTCGATAAGCTCTACTGTTAGGCGATTATCCTAGAAATATGGCTTTATCTCCCCGGCTCTCAAATTTAGATAAGTGTTCCCTATTTTTGCATACATAACAAGTACTGCCAAATGTTCTAAGGTATTTGAGATTAGGCTTCTTATTGTACCAAAGTTCATAAGGGGTTTGTTTGGAATTCTTTCTAAGATAGACCCTATTAATGATGTGACACGCAGTACGAATAGATTTTACCCAAAAATATTTAGGTAAATTCTTGGCATGTAACATGACACGTGCCATCTCTTGCAAGGTACGATTCTTTCTCTCGGCGATACCATTTTGTTGAGGAGTCTTAGGAGCACTGAACTCGTGTTTGTAACCATTATAGTCACAGTATTCTATAATACCAGTGTCTTTGAATTCACCACCTCTATCACTACGGATTCGATTTACTTGAATGTCATTTTCATTTTCAATCCTAAGAAGAATTTTTAGGAAGGTTTGAAAAGTGTCAGACTTTTGTTTTAAAAAGGATACCCAAGTAAATCTGGTGAAGTCATCAACCATAACTAGGATATAACTGTGTCCACAAAGGCTAACAGTTTGGGAAGGACCCATTAGGTCTATATGGATGAGTTCTAAGGGATTAGAGGTGAGAATATCTTTGACTTTCTTATGAGGGGCCTTAACAATTTTACCTTCTTGACAGGAACCACAAACAATATTATGAATGGGTTTAATTTTTGGAATTCCTCTTACTATGTCGTGAGTAGACAATTTACTAAGATTATCGTAATTTATGTGACCCATTCTGTTATGCCATATCTCGTTGTCATCCATTCTGGCAACATTACAAGTTTCAGAATTGTTCTTGACAGTGTAGCAGTTATCAGGAGTTCTGAATCCAGTAATTATGCATTCACCTTTTTCATTTAAAATCTTGCAATTGTTCTTTGAAAAGGTAACAGTATGGTCTGAGTCACAAAATTGCGAAATACTAAGTAAGTTGGCCTTTAGACCTTTAACTAGAAGAACATCTTTAAGAATAGGAAGCCCATCTTCTTGGAGAGTTCCTTTGCCTATGATTTGAGATGAAACTCCATCACCAAAAATGACTTTACCACCAGCAAATCTGGTTTTGTTTAAAAGTTTAGATTCATCTCCAGTCATGTGCTTAGAACATCCAGAGTCTAAATACCAACCAGATGATGTGTGTTCGGCTTTTAAAGCAGTAACAATAATATTACACTTCATATGAGGTAATAGATCATCTTTTCTAATCCAAATTGCTCTAGTTTTCATCTTCCGCATATTAGCTCTCAACTGATAAAATTTGCGAGCATTAGATTTTTGCTGAAAAATGTTTTGCGCATGATTTTGAATTTTGTGAAAGACTTGAGCATTTCATTTAGGAAAATGCTTAGGATTCCTTGTAGTAAATGTTCTTTTAGTTTTGGTCTTTCTCTTTCTATAGTTAGAGTTTTTATCTGGCTGTCTAGGAAGTATATAATTGTTTCGACTCCTCCTAGAATAGTTAAAGTTCTGGTAAGTACGAGGATTATAGATAGGTTTAACAAGTCTCCTAGCATAGCAACCATTGAAAGAGTGACCATATATGTCACAGTAGGAGCAATAAAGATTGCTCAAGATGGGGGTCTCCTTAGGAAAGTCTCTAAACAAAGGTTTTATAGAGTTTTGAGGCTGAATTCTATTCCTAGGTGTGAAAGTCTTGAATGCAGACTCACTCTTTCTAATAGAAGGGAAGACGTATTTAGCCTTAGGTGAACTTTTATGTCTAGAGTAACTAGATTCCCCAATGTTAAAACTTTAATTTTTTGAATCAAACTCAGTTTTTAGAGAATGAAAGTCTGGGCATGTTTCAATAGGTCTTTTGCCTCCTGACACAAACTTGATAGTTTTAAAAGATTTTGTTTGTGTTTTCAAATTGGGACAAAATCCTATGCCAGTTCGATCATCAGAATTGGTTTTAGATACAACAACAAATTCATCAGAACAGTTAGAATTATTTTCAAATTTTGTAAATTTTTTGAAAACAGTTGCTGTCTTTTCTTTGGTTTGTTCCAATTCTAACAATGTCCCTTTGTACTTTTTCTCCAGAATTTCATTTGTTTCAGTCAAATTTTTCAGTTTTTCATCAAAAACTTTAATTTCACTTTCATGAGTTAAACATTGGGTAGTGTACTCTTCAGCATTCAGTTTAACTATCAGGCTTAAATCTTCCAATTTCTTGGTAAGATCTTTAACAGTCTTTTCTAGTCTAGCGCTTTTCTTGAGAGTCTTAGTGTAAAGTGTGTGAATGTCTGGGAGGTCTTCATTGTCCGAGTCACTAAGTGTGGTGTGTGGAGTGACCCCTAACGATTCATTTGTTAAACTCACACACCTATTGACATCGTCATTATCGCCATCCCTTTGACTCACACACCCCGAGGTTGAACATGCAACATTCTCAGTAATCAAAGCATCTAAACCAGTAATAACCACATTCGAAGTATCAGTCATAGAATTATTTGGTTCATCCTCATTAACAAACATATGCATGTCATCATTATAAATAATCTTGGCCAAGAAAGACATGCAAGGATCAAAAGCATCTGATGACTCAGGTTCCTCATTTTCAGAGTCACTTGAATCATCCCATGTTTTGCAGATGTTAGCTTTAGTGTGTTTGTTTTGAGTGTTAAAATTAACTCTACAGTCTTGTGCAATGTTCCCCACTTTACCACATCTATAGTATTCAGTCTTCTTAAGGTCTCTATTAGGTCTAGCGTGAGAGTCATGATTTTTGTCATTATTTTTCTCATGAGGTCTGTGACTAGAAAGAGTTGGATAATTTGACTTCCCTTATTTATTTGCCACTTTGTTTCTAAACTTAATGATTTTCTTGAACTGTTTTGTCATTAAGGTAATCTGATTGTCCAAACTCTCTATATCGCAGTCCTCATCAGGTTCATCATTGGAAGTATTAAACTCAGGCTTAATCAATTTAAAAGAGAAGCTTAGATTGGAACTAGTCTATTTCCTATGGGATTGGGTTAATTGTTTCTTAAATTCCAGTTCCATTTCCACAGTTCTTAATTTACCACTGAGTAATTCAGGAGTGAGATTTATATCACACATTTCCTCAATAGCATATCTTTTGTTATCAAACTTCTGTGGTAATGATCTCAGAATTTTTGATACAATTTCTTGTCTATCATAGGTTATCCCATTAGCATGCAGTTTGATCACAATATCAGTCAGGTTCATATAGAAGTCATCAAATGATTCAGTCTCAGACATAATTAAGGAGTTATACTGCTGGATAAGCATTTGGGTTTTAACAGCCTTAACTCTAGTGTCTCCTTCATGAGCAGTGACTAAGGTGTCCCAAGCTTCCTTAGAAGTGGTACAGGATGAGATTCTTTTGAACTCATGTTCATTTATAGACATAAATATAACATTCTTTCCTTTATTATTATTTCGAGAAACTTGTTTCTCTTCTTGAGTGAACTCACTTAGAGCTTTCTTAACCCTCTCATTACTTCCTTCATTGGATGGTTTAGTAGGAAAAGTATAACCATTTTCAACAATGTCCCAGACATCATCTCCCAAAGTTCCTTGAATGAAAGCAATCATCCTTACTTTCCAGTAAGCAAAGTTAGTTACATCAAAGATTGGAGGTTTGGTCAAGTTACCAAATCTTTCATTTTTCTCGTCCATATTTGATTTTCAGAAAACACTTTCAGAAACACAGGATCTCTTTAAAAGAAGTTTTACCAAGCTCTGATACCAATTGAAAAATGCGTTACTAAAGCTGTTTATTGAAAATAAACTATTTAAGTAACTCCGAGTTATTTTTTGAAGAAACTCTTTTCTTAAATAAAAAAGGATTAATCACAAGACGTGTTTAATAAAACAGTATGTACAAGATCTTATTCAAGATTTGAGCAACAAGTTTAAAAGATAGTTTAAACAAGTTTTAAACACAGCACAACCAAGAATGAGATGAGAAAATGTAGAAGGCTTCTGTTTACAATTTTTTACGTGGTAAAACCTCACCAATTGAGGAAACATCCACAACTCCCTCTACGGAGTAAAATGAAAAATCCACTAAAACAAATATATGAGTTACAAACTATCTAACTAACATGCAAACAACTCAGACCTATATAAGTTTAGGAATTTACCCTCTGGTGTCCTTAAACTTCTCTGCAGTTCTTATTGTAGATGTAGTTCTCCCAGTTTGTCAACTTCGGATTTGTTCTAGCACTTTACGTCGACTTATGTTCTCAAGATCTTATTACCAACACTTTTTGTGCTGTAGAGTGTAAGTATTTGTGAAGGTGCTTTCTAACACATGCATGCACACACACACACACTTATTAAGTACAAACAGTCCTAACAAATTACAGTTACACTATATGCAGTGATCTTTTCTTTTTCTTTCTTCTTAGAAAAATTTGAACCTTATTTGACCTTTCAATCTATCCCAGAATCCACGGATACCTTGCTAGGAAGACAGACAAGGTCTTAATCATTCTCAGAATTTAAAACAAAAACTTTTTGAGATTGAAAACCTCCGGAGATTCAAAACTAGGTCAAAGGTGTAGTTTTACAAGAACAAGAAACATAAAGCATTTATTGTTGATTTCAAAGTAAGAAAACGTTTTAGAGAAAATAATCAACAATATATTTCTCAAGATGAGAAATAAAATGAAACTAAGTGTAATGTAACATGAATAACTCAGATCTGAGATTTCTATGGAAACAGAAACTAGATCTAAGTAGAAGTCTAAGTTGAAAACAAGATCTCACGAACACAAGGTTACAGCAACAAAAATTATTCAACTCAAACTCTCAAACACTCAAGAACACTTAGGATGGTGTTTTTGGATATGGTGTTTTGAAGAAGTGTTTGGGTTAGGTTTGAAGAGGATTTGGACGAAGTTAGGGTTTCTAACTTTTTTCTCTATCTGGTTTCTCTCTTATCTCTCTACTCTCTTCTCTCTCAATTCTTTGAGGAAATGAAATGGCAAAAAGTCTTCGAAGTCTGAGAATAGAGGCCTTTTTATAGTGAGAGGAGAAGGTTCGAGATATCTGATCAAAACCAAGGGCTGAGATCAAGTCAATTTAAATTGACTTGAATCTAAGGGCTCACACAAGGCGGTGCTTAAACGAACGCTAATTGGCTTAAAATGATACACGGGGATTCATCAAGGCAACATGCAGGCCATTGATAAGAAATGATCCAAGGGCTGATAACACACGCGTCTATTGTCTCAGTAACGAAACACACATTTAACCAATCAGGGGGCAACAGGTGTTGGCCAGTTAAGGGATATAAAACACGCGTTCAAACTAATTACAAAGTATACCCTGAAGTCTCTGCCGATTTTGGATTCTACCCAAGGTAACATTAGTCCATAAAATACAATAAGTAATATTAAGAGATTGACCCCAAAACTTATAAATCAAGTTTTAATTATTAAAACATGGTTTAAAAATTGTTTAAAAAATCCCAAAAAATTATTAAAAATCAAACTTAGGGATTTAAACACACTCAACACATGTACACACATAATTATGCAATACGACATGCAAAAAATGAATTCTACTATGTGTGAGTGTTGGCAATAGGTTCTTGATCAAAACAAGAAAGAGAGATGAATAGGCAATCCAACTTCTGAGGCTCTTTGGTTTATAGGATGGACATAATTTTGTCACAATTTCCAAACTAGATGAGCACTTATACAATATAGACTCAACTGAGTCAAATGTATAAGGGCTTCATGAAGGACCAGCTTGCAGCCCAGCGGAGAAGGGACGTTGCTGACCCTAGGCGCTTACGCCTAGGGAGGCAAGGAAACCCTTACCTAGAGGACAGGTATGACGATCTAGAGGCAGAAGAGGCCCCGGAAGACTGCTGGGAGCCGTATGAGGTGTCAAATAACACTGTACGACCTCTTCGGCAAAGTCAAGGTTGTGTTAGCTGAAGAGGTGAAGAGGCTCAACAAAGAGGGTCAGCCTTTGATAGGTTGAGTAGAGGGTCAGCCTTTGAGAGATTAGGCCCAGTGAATGACCTAAGACAGAGATTGTCGAGATCGAGGAGCGCAGCAGGTTCTCACAGAAGGAAAAGGCAGGGTCGGCCAGACCAAGGTCGACACTGTGAAAGAAGAGGCAAGGAATAGGAAGAGGCCAACAGTCGACGTGCCGCGGCAGGGGAACCCTCGGTCCATCCCATGGAGGTGGCTGGGGACAACCTTGGCCAGGTCGATGGCAAAAGACCATGGAATGACTCTATCCAGCGCCTTGAGGAGAAGATAGGAGACCTCATTAAAAGCAGGGACCTATTACAAAGGGGTTACTCAGAGGTTTCTCCATTTGTGGCTAGGATAGTGGGCTTCCCAACCTCGGCTAAGTTCAAGCCTCCTATGGTATCTCCCAAGTATGATGGCAGCACTAACCCTATACATCACATCGAGATGTACTAGTCGGAAGCAGACATCTACTCGATACCCGATGAGATGAAGTATAGGGACTTCTCTGGGTCCTTAACAGGGGCAGCACACAACTGGTTTACCTCCCTTCCGAAGAACTCGATTGAGAACTTCAAAGGATTAGATGAACGATTCATCCACAACTTCTGCTTTGGGGTGAGACCTCAAAAGAAGACTACTCACCTGCTGTATGTCAAGCAGGGCAAGGATGAGAGCTTAAGAGACTACATAGCGAGATTCAACAAAGAGAAGTTGGAGGTCGAAGATTATGAAGAGAACATAGCCATGACCGCCCTCATAGGGGGTCTACAGAAAGGGAAGATGTTGTGAAAACTTACGAAAAACCCCCTAGGTCTATGGCGGAGCTCCTGGCAACCGCAGGGAAAGTAATGAATGCGGAAGAGGCAATGGCCGCCAAGTATGAGGATGAGAACCGCAATGGCAGTGGAAAGTCCCAAAACAAGAAAGATGGGAAGAAGAGGTCGGGTGATGACAAGTTCGCTCACTATACTCCTCTGACTGTAAGATGCGAGCACATCCTCAACGAGATTAAGAATGACAGGACTCTGAGATGGCCAGAGAAACTGAAAGCCCCACCACATAAGAGGAACAAAAACCTATGGTGCGAGTTCCACCAGGATCATGGCCATGTCACGGACAGATGCTTCACCTTGAAGGATGAGATTGAAATGATGCTAAAATCAGGAAAGTTGAGGAAGTATGTGGACGGTAAGGCTCCTAAGGGTGGAAGAGATGACTCTAAGAAAAGGAGAAATGACAGATGCCGTGACAATATCCCGGCCAGAAGAGACGATGATTCAGAAGGTGATGATGAAGACGATCCGGATCTTTCGCCGAAAGATGACAACACCCCGGTGAAGAGGGTTGGTATGATCTCGTTTGGTGTTGACACCATATGCGTAGGATTTGTAGGAGGTGGATCTGAAATAGCTGATAGGAAGTCTCACGTAGCAGAGTCCAGGTCAGTGGCCAAGCTTGAAGTTGTGAATCTAACGTCTTTCGATACAGTGCAGAAGAGGAAGAAAGTAGACATGGACACCCTTGTAGTTGGGTTCTCCAGACTTGACTTCAAGGGTATCTTGGCCCCCCATGATGACCCTCTGGTCATAACAACAAGGGTGCATGGGTGCGAGGTGCAGAGGATCCTCATTGACGGGGGGAGCTCGGCGAACGTGATGTTTTGGCCTTGCTTTAAGAGCCTAGGTCTTAGCAGAGCAAGACTGGTACCCTATCATCACCCATTGATAGGCTTCAGTGGCGAAAAGGTCCACCCCTTGGGCATGTATGAGATGGACGTACGGATGGGTTATGAGTGGCCTAAGAGGCTGACCAAGAAGATAAATTTTTTCGTCATGGATGAGAACGTATTTTCGGCCTATAACCTCATCATAGGAAGGGTGGCCCTTAAAGAGTTTAAAGTTGTGCCGTCGACGGTCCATCAGATGCTAAAATTCTCGACTCCCTATGGGGTAGGGTAAGTACAAGGTGACCAGACCACAGCGCGAGACTGTTACTTCAACTCGGCCGAAGAGAGAGAGGCCCATAATAGGGCAACCACCACTTATAGCATTGATACGCTTGACCCAAGAGATGAGACAAAGTTGAAGAAGGGAGAGGCCGCGGAAGAAGTAGAATCCATCGTTTTCAATGAGGACGAGCCGAAAAAACCCGTCCAGGTCGGTAAAGCCCTAAAGGCAGAAATCAAGGAAGAGTTGATAAACTTCCGCAGGAGGAGACAGAATGTCTTCGCATGGAGTCACGCAGATATGCCCGACATCAACCCTGAAGTTATGAGTCACAAGCTCAACATGACCAAAGATGCCAGGCCAATCAAACAGAGACGAAGAGTCTATTCTAGGGAGAAGTACGACGTCATCCGAGAAGAGGTCAAAAAATTAGAAGAGGCTGAGTTTATAAGAGAACTCACATATCCGGAATGGTTATCAAATGCAGTCATCGTGCCCAATGCCAATGGGAATTGGAGAATGTGTGTTGATTTCACTGACGTGAACAGATCTGGTCCAAAAGACAGCTATCCCTTACCTCGGATAGATCAGATGGTGGATGCTAGGGCAGGACATGAGCTCATGAGCTTCATGGACGCATATTCAGGCTACAACCAGATCTTCATGGATGCTGAAGACTCAGAGAAGACACCATTCATTACCGACAAAGGGACGTACTGTTACAAAGTGATGCCCTTCGGCCTAAAAAATGTAGGGGCAACATACCAACGTCTTGTTAATAAGATGTTCGAAGAGAAAATAGGTAAGACTATGGAGGTCTATGTAGATGATATGCTAACAAAGAGCTTGAAAGCTTGCACTCATGTAATGGATCTCGAGAAGACCTTCGACATTATGGACTCATACAAAATGAAACTCAACCCCGTGAAGTGTGTCTTCGGAGTAGGAGCTGGGAAGTTGCTAGGATTTATCGTCAACCAGAGAGGGATTGAAGCGAACCCTGAAAAAATCAAGGCTTTGCTTGACATGAAGACACCGAGGAGTATCAAAGATGTTCAAAGACTTACGGGGAGAGTGGATGCCCTTAACAGGTTTGTTTCTAGGGCAACAGACAAGTGTCTTCCATTCTTTAAAGTGCTGAGAAAGGCCTTCCAATGGGACGAAGAGTGCGAAAAACCCTTCAACCAGCTCAAGTCTTATTTAGGGTCTCCCTTATTGCTATCTCGGCCTGTAGCAGGGGAGAAACTGTACGTGTATCTGGTAGTCTCCGAATCAGCCATCAGCGCAACCATAATAAGGGAAGATGTTGGGATCCAAAGGCCTGTATATTTCAACAGTAAGGACCTTCAGGGGGCCAAACAAAATTACCCTCGCATGGAAAAGCTAGCTTACTCCCTGATACATTCTTCGAGGAAGATGAAGCCTTACTTCCAGGCCCACTCCATGGTTGTCCTCACTGACTCCCCACTAAGACAGGTCCTACATAAACCTGAGAAGTCCGGGCGCTTGATGACATGGGCCATTGAGTTGGGGGAGTACGATCTTACCTACCAACCTAGGACGTCCATCAAAGGGCAGGCCCTCGCAGACTTTATCGCTGAGTTCACATGGGAAGAGGCCGAGGCAGAGAATGGCCTAGAGGGTGTTGAAAACCGTGGTGTCTTCCGAGGATCGGAAGAGACGACACCAAACATCTTCCAAGATCAGGAAGAGATCGCATCCAACGGGGCCAGGAACCGAGTTGCGAAGAACGAGGAAGATCGGTACCTCTTCAAAAAAGGAGTCATGACAGAAGGGGTCTTCTCATCGGGTACAGATATTTAGAGCCTCTTCGTTGATGGCTCTTTATGCGACAATGGAAGCGGTGCAGGGTTGATACTCTCAGCTCCAGATGGTGCCAACATTGAATACGCTTTGAGATTCAACTCCCGAGCTTCTAATAATGAGTCCGAGTACGAGGCCATGATAGAAGGTCTCTCATTGGCAAAGACTCTTCGCGTAAAATGACTCCTACTCCACAGCAACTCCAGGTTAGTTGTCAATCAAGTACTGGGAATCTATGAGGCCAGAGATGAAAGGATGGCCAAATATCTGAAAAGGGTGAGAACGATGTTAGAACATTTTAAAGAGGCAAGACTGAAGAGAGTGCCTCGACAAAGTAACAGCCACGCAGATGCATTGGAGAGTTTGGCCTCGGCAACGAAGACAGATGTTAGAAGGACCATTCGGATTGAGGTCTTGGGGAAGGCAACCATTGAGCAAGAAGAGGTATGTAACCCTTGTCACAATTTGAACTTAGGAGACTCATGGATGAACCCCCTCTTCAGATATATCAGAGAGGGAGAGCTACCTGAATCCAAGTTAGAAAGGCGGAAATTGAGATATAAGGCTGCCAAGTTCTCGGTAGTAGGAGACGTCCTGTACAAGAAAGGATTCTTGCTACCTCTCCTCAGATGTGTGCACCCCACGGAAGTCCCCCAGATCTTACAAGAAATTCATGAGGGTTCTTGCTCTAGCCACATAGGGGGAAGACCCTTGGAAAAAAGAATCATCACCCAGGGGTACTGGTGGCCAACCTTGTCCAAGGACGCTGCGGCCTATGTGAGAAAATGTGATAAATGTCAAAGATTCGCCGCTATCCCTCATCAACCTCATCAGCCTATGACGCCAATCACTTCTCCATGGCCATTTGCAGTATGGGGAATTGACTTAGTATGACCCCTGCCAAGAGCTGCCAACAATTATAGGTTCTTGATAATTGCCATTGACTACTTTTCAAAGTGGGTGGAGGCAGAGCCAATGATAACGATAACAGAGTAGAAGACCTTCCAATTTATTTGGAGGAATATCATATGAAGATATAACCTCCCAAACACTCTCATCTCAGACAATGGGACCCAGTTCAAGAACTCCTCTTTAGAAAAGTATTGCCTAAGAGTGGGAATAAAGCAGTTCTTCTCATCTCCTGGTCGACCTCAGGCAAACGGTCAGATCGAGGTCATAAATAGAACAATTCTCGATGGAATCAAGAAGAGGTTAGAAGATGCGAAGGGAAGATGGACTGAAGAGGTCTACGCTGTGTTATGGGCCTACAGAACCACGGTAAGGACACCGATAGGAGAAACCCCATTCATGTTGGCACATGGCTCAGAGGCCGTCATACCAACGGAAGTAGGGCCCCAACTCATAGGAATCAGACCTATGACCCTGATAATAATGTGGAAGAGAGGAGGCTAGACCTAAATCTTATCGAAGAAAGAAGAGAGGACGCAGAGGTCAGACAAGCAGCCTACCAACAGAGGGCAGCGAAATTCTATAACCAGAGGGTGAAGTCAAGACCCATTGCAGTGGGAGACCTAGTGCTAAAGGAGACCTTACAGAAAGCAAACAAACTCCACCCAAACTAGCACGGTCCCTACAAAGTGACAGAAGAGGTTATGCCTGGCACTTACAGGCTAGAAAATCTAGAAGGAGAACCTTTCGCTAATCCATGGAATGCTGATCACCTAAAGAAGTATTACATATGATGTTGCATAAAGTTGTGTAAATGTACCATCTTGTCATGAAGAGGTTATTAATAAAATATCAGTTCCCATGGTGGTACTTGCTTCATTTTGCACTTATGTCAGAAATTTATGGGGATAACATCTTAGGTGATGACCTTAGACCTTCATAACACCATTCAGTGGTGACGAGGTCTGAGCTCAGACACCATAATGGGATGACCTCAGACCCTTAACATCATTAATTTGGTGAGATTATGGGGATAACATCTTAGGTGATGACCTCAGACCTTCATAACACCACAGTGGTGATGAGTTCTGAGCTCAGACACCATAATAGGATGACCTCAGGCCCTTAACATCATTAATTTAGTGAGATTATGGGGATAACATCCTAGGTGATGACCTCAGACCTTCATAACACCATTCAGTGGTGACGAGGTCTGAGCTCAGACACCATAATGGGATGACCTCAGACCCTTAACATCATTAATTTGGTGAGATTATGGGGATAACATCTTAGGTGATGACCTCAGACCTTCATAACACCACAGTGGTGACGAGGTCTGAGCTCAGACACCATAATGGGATGACCTCAGACCCTTAACATCATTAATTTGGTGAGATTATGGGGATAACATCTTAGGTGATGACCTCAGACCTTCATAACACCATTCAGTGGTGACGAGGTATGAGATCAGACACCATAATGGGATGTCCTCAGACCCTTAACATCATTAACTTGGTGAGATTAATTATAGGGATAACATCTTAGGTGATGACCTCAGACCTTCATAACACCACAGTGGTGACGAGGTCTGAGCTCAGACACCATAATGGGATGACCTTAGACTCTTAACGTCATTAATTTGGTGAGATTATGGGGATAACATCTTAGGTGATGACCTCAGACCTTCATAACACCATTGAGTGGTGATGAGGTCTGAGATCAAACACCATAATGGGATGTCCTCAGGCCATTAACATCATTAACTTGGTGAGATTAATTATTGGGATAACATCTTAGGTGATTACCTCAGACCCTTATAACATCACAATGGTGACGAGGTCTGAGGTCAGACTACTAATTTGGTTTAAGCAAACACCATTGCATAAGCTTCAGAGTAAAAACATCACGACATACATTCAACAAAAGAAAATGATCCTCTTCAGAGAATAACACATTCAGAGATTATAAATAGTCAGAGGTTACAAAGAATGGAAAAGTAAGAACCATGCTCATTCAGAAATTATAAATGTTCAGGGATTACAAACAAGCTTCATAATTTCAGAGGTTACAAACAATATTCAGAGAATCTATAATTTTTTTAAGGGGGGAATGCTGGTGTCTTCGGTTTGGTTAAGCTGGACGACGTTGGTCACCTCGGCAACGTCATCATGGTGGTCTGCCCCTCCAACCTCTGTACCGTCTAACGTGGCAGTCTTAGCAGGCGCGGCAGTCTCCTCCTCAACCTCCTGAAGGGCCTGGGAAAGCTAAGGATTAGCAAAGCCAAGGCCTATAAAGTCAGAGGCTTTTACAGTGCCAGCCTCCTTCTCCTTGACAGCCACCCACTTGGTAGTAGCCTTGATACCTCTCTCGAGGTATTCAAAGCCAAAGCCCATAAACTCATCAGAACTTTTGTACTCGGCTATTATCCCCTCAGAGGCATCATCAAGGGCTGCCTTCACGACCGAGCTGACCTTCTTCTGCAGAACATCGTCCTTGGCCTTCAGAGCCACAATATGGTCCTTGTTAAGCCGAGAGACCTCCTTTTCCAGCCCCTTCACCTTTTTGTCAGACTCACCCAACTCAGACTTCAGCCGGTCAATTTCTGCATTCAAAGAACTTTGGACCTTCTCGACCTCTTGACCCTTCTGGATGAGGGGCAACTTCCTCAGAGTCCAATTGGAGAGGTGGTGCATCGCTGCCAGGCCCTGCAGATTTTGCGATCAGGAATGAGTCAAAGACAAATCAGAGGTTACACTTAGAAATTACAAAGAAATATGAGGTCATACCTGAATGGATCTGTGGATGCCGAACTCAACCAGCAAGGGAGTATCAAGTGATCAGAAGAAGCGCTTATCGGCCTCGATCATTGTAGAGCCGAAGGCATCTAGGGCCTGCAGACTATGGCCGACTATGCTGTCAGTAATCTTCAATTGCTCTAGACGAAACGACAAGGCGTCTGCTGAAGAGGTGGGGATGGCAGTATCAACACTCCTTTTCTTCTGCCTCTGATCCTCAGGGGAATGTTCAGTTGAAGCCCTCTTCTTTGTGGCTTGGGGCTTTGAGGCAGAGGGAGTTGGGGGAGGAGCATTAAGGCCTGCTTTCTTTAGAAGTCTTGTCAAACTAGGTGCAACCATTTCCCAGAGTTGGTCTGAGATATCCTTTGGGTGCTCTGCAAAAATTAATGGATTTGAGTTAGAAGATCAGACATAAATAAACTCAGAGGTTCAACTTCAAATAGAAAGAGCTTACCAAGATCGAAAAGAGGACTTCCACCTAGACCTGTCTCAGAGAAGTAGTGGGGGGTCATCAAGTGTTCAAACCTAATGAACAGACCATGTATCCCCTAATCTTGAAGGGCTTTCACCTTCTGAAGGTTTTGTGGGCTCAGGACAGGGTCGGCCCTCGCAGACATTGTGACCTTACCCCACCTCAGGGGCATCCTCGGCTCTAGAATGGACGAGGGAGCACATGGGCCAAATTCCCATGGTCTAGAAGCAAAAAAGTATCGAGGCTTCCAGTTATGGTTGGAAGTCTGAGTTATTTGAAGCGTCTTTTTTTTAGGTTTTCGAGCTACAAAATGATAGTAGCTCGGATGATTTTTGGCTGAGGAAGGAACATAGCAACCTATAAAAATCTGAACTGGGAGGTTTGAGTGGTGGCCCCTATTATGACTCTCCAGGCATTAGGGGATAGTTGAGAGGGGGCCAAATTATTATAGGAAAGGATAGATTTGATAATGGTATGGATGGGCAGACGAAACCCCAACTTGAACATCTGCTCGTATAAGCAGATCTCGCCGTCTCGGCCATGATAAGCCCTCTCATCCCTCAGAGGTCTTCTTAGCTTTATGGAGGGACTAATGGAGTACAGTTATCTAAAGCAAAGGAGGTCTACCTCAGTTGCAATACTCTTGATCTCGGCCGCCTCAGAGACGTCGACATCACTTTCAACATCATCATCATCTGGCTCAACGTCGGTCGGAGCAGATGTTGATGGGTTACCCGGGGACCTCTGAGCGAACTCGGCACCGGTGAAGGTCTAAAGAGGAATGGCGTCAAGTGGTGGTGGAATGTCCACACTCGGCTCAACGATCGCAACCTCTAAGGAAGAGGCTGAGGTGCTTGAGTTATTATGGGACGAGGCCCGGCTGAAGACCTCGGCCTGATCATGGGCCTGATCTTCCCGAATTGAGAAGTCCATGGCCTCCTGGAAGGAATCCACGGACATGGGGTCTGAGGTGGAAGACTCAGACTCAGACATTGGTATAGGATCGACAGGAACCTTGGCCTGATTGAAAGACTCCGAGGGATCAGGATATATCACCTTCAGGGGTGGTGGAAAGATGGGTCTAATAGGGAATTCTTGTGACCTACGAGCCTCCTCCTGTGCTCTTTCTATTTTTCTGATTTTTTCTAAAGTCTTCTCCCTAAGAGAGGGGAACTCCTCAAGAAGTTGGTATAGGGGTCTGAGCATCAGAGGCAGACACTACACTTGGGGAGACTTCCTAAACTACAAACAAGATTGGCTAATGAAGTAAGGCAATTTAAAGATCAAACCAAGAAACTTAAGGCAAATATAATTCGCCTGGAAGTATGAAGTTCTCGCCTGAAAATCCCTAAGCTCGCCAAAAAAACACAAAAAATAGGGAAAAACAGGACAAAACGAAGGGAAAAAGATGGAAGAGGATACCTGAGGAAGAAGTAGTAGAAGGAAGCGAAGAAAACTCGAGAAAGCACCACCAAAGACCTCTATAGAGGAATCGCGAAGAGCGCCTTGAGAGAGAAATCGTTGGAGTGTAATTATGCAGAAGAGAGAATTGAGGATGGAGGGAAAAATATACAAGCGCGATTCCCAAGGCCCATCATTGCCTTGGGAGCCCCAAAGGGCGACTGACAACACACGCTTGCCAAGTAAGCCATACTTCAACACTGGACAAGTGTCAAACAAATATTGGCTCATATTCGAAAGGCCTCGGAGATGTGTAAATCCCACAGTCACCTGCTCCCACATATAACTAAGGGCTGGGGGATGATTGATATGCCCCAAGTGTGACCTCGGCTCGGAGATACCAACCTCGGCCGAGATCATGGCCGATACTGGACAAGTCTTGGGCATGCGGCATCAGCCCTCGGCCACAACAAGGTCGGCCTAGGCCGACACTACCACCAGCCTCTCGAAGGGACATTGCATACATCATAAGGGTCAACAAGCACTCTCATATACCTTGGAATGGCAACCTCGGCCAGATATAGGCCGAGCCCGCAAGAATCCTTACCAGTAACCTCATCAAGACATCAGTCGATGCTCCAAGCATAAGCCAGCTCAACCTCGGCTCAGGCCGGCCTTGTCCATTGTCTCGTCTAGGATTAAGCCGAGGCCACTATGGCTCATCTCGGATTGAACGAGAAACTAGACTTGTTAACCTCGGCCTCTTCCAACCCGAGGTCATACACCAAGCACGATAGCCGAGCATCTGCTGACATTTGGATAAGGTCACGTGGACACAAATCAGTTATAACAAGATTATTCCTTACACGTGGGGAGAATATTTCATCATCATTCTCTACATGTGACAGTGACAGATGGCTTTCCCATATTGGTGAGGCAAACACACACATGCACATTACATGGATGGGGGGTACATTACACCCCCTAGGTACTATATATAGAGGTCATCCTCTACCTTGCAAAGGATAAAAAAAAGACAGCCCTAGCTGAAACTCTGTCTTGATACATAGTAGAGAGAGAGATTGATAGATTGTATCCTTGGCCATCAGTGCCTTATTACAGTGAGGTTATTCACACACAGTGGACGTAGGCGAATTTAGGTTGAACCATTTATATTCTGGTGCTCTCTCCTCTTCTCCTCATCTCATTCTCCTACCTTTTATGTAACTATGGTGCCATTGCTGTTTTTAGATTGAGCTTGAAAACACCTTATCTGGAGGTTCTAATTCTAGCATCATCATACATGATGCTTTCTACAAAAAAGAAATATATGGTCAGCTTTTTGTCAAAAACATTAAAAAAAAACATTTTTTTGTCAATACAAAAACAATCGCAACCGACAGTTTTTTATGCCGACTCATGATTTTTATGTGTCAATCGCGACACTAGTTATTGTCGCTAGCGCGGACCCATATTCATAAGACAATCGCAATCGGTTTGCGCCAATCACAACTACAAGGCATGGGTCCGCGCCAGTAGTATTGACCAATCATATTTTCAAGACATCAAACTTTTGATGTCCCAGAGACATTTAACTTTTTTCCAATCGACATATAATTTGTTAGTCCCCCTGGCGTGGAACCACATATATTAAATGATGCAGATTCGTGCCGACAATAATAACCAAAAAATGTTTTATATATTAAATAACCACAATGATTTTAGATATCAACGTTTTGATGCAATTCGAACATAATCGAATTAAAATGCAATACTTTAAAAAAATTACATAATACATACCGCTGGCGCGGACCATTTTTTCTAATATGTTGGTCCGCGCCAGCGGTATGTATAGGTGGTCGAACTGTCTATACATACCGCTGGCGTGGACCATTGTTGTAAATATAGTAAAAAGATTATTTTTAAAATAGTAAAAAATGGTCCGCGCCAATGGTATGAAAAAAATACGACTCAATACCACGTCGCCTTTTTAGTTGGATCGTGATCGTGTTTGTTAAAAAATAAAAGATTCATAATCACATTGTGTAAATTTTTAATTAATTTGTGTTAAGTAAAAAATCGATTTCGTATCTTGTTTTGCGGTATTTTAATACATATAATTTTATCATATATTTTTTTACATATATTTATATACAACGTGTATATATGTTTTTTTATTGGACTGATTTTAATTTTAATTTGAAAGTTATTCTTTGTAAAAAAAAATTATAGGGTGATAAAACAAACAAATGGATATTTTAATTATGTGGCTGGATTTTTAATTTCAAATGAAAGTTACTATCTTTCTCCTTTTTGTTTCGATAGAAAACATGTGCCACATAAGCTAGCCACATTAGACGATGTAGAGACCCGGTAAGTTCAAACCGGTGCAAGAAGCTTTTTATAACACCCCTCCCGTCCGGGGAGAGCGAACGGAGCGCTAATACGATAAAATAAATCTAAATCCACAATCACAAGGTATAGATCATCTAAATAAACCCACAATAATATAAATCCACTAATCTCAATTCTTCAAATACAACAAGTCTCTCGAATAAATACAACATCTAACTCGAAAAATAAATAAAAATCTTCAATGCTCTATACATCAAAATAATACAATTCTTTCCCAAACAATCCTCGCTAAAATCAATCTCCATAGAGCCCCAAAATCCGCGCTAACCTGCCATTAAAAGAAAATATGGGGAAGTACACAATACGATAGGAAAGATGCTCAACAAATATATGCTAGCGATGAATAAAACGTAACAATACGAGTACGAATATTCAAATCAAAGTGCAAATCTCAAAGCATTTATCAATATAATTTCTCAACAACACTTTAACCGGGTCACCAGGCCTCACCACATCCGTATATCCTTTATCAAGCCATAGCCCGAGAAACAGGAATTTTAGCGGGTGCCCAACATCCGTGCCATATTAAAATCTCATGACAACGTGCTCATCAACAATATAATGATACCACATGAATCAAAATAATTTCAACAATTATTTTCCAGATTTCAATGAATTTAACAATTCAAATATGAGTTCAATTAACAAGAAATTAAAGAGAATGACACTCGCGAGATTTAAGGAGCATATTGTGTAAAATCCCATACCTCAAACCATGATGAGAAACCAATGATCACATCCTCAAGATCAACACAAAAGATCTACAAAAGCTCCTCCAAGAACCTCCAACAAAATAGCCCCAAGAACACCTCTAATCTAAGGTTAGAACTCACAAATCTCAAGGGCCAATGTGTATATAAAAAGAAGAGGAATATAAAATATATTTGCTGCCAAAATTTGTTCCAGAAGTAGGTTAAAAGGGTTTCCCACGACTTCCTTTTATAATGCAAAGAAATGTAGAGTTGGAATCCAAAAGACTCCTTTAATTAAGGCAAAGAAATGAAGAGTTGGAACTAAAAACAACTCCAAGAGTTAAAAATATTTAAAAATCATTTTAAAATCCGTTTTAACTCCGATTTTGAAACCGTTTGAAATTCTCGCCTTTAAAAATAATAACCAACATATTTGAGCAATAAAAATAATTTTATCAAAAACTTTATTTTCCTCCATTTTCCAAAAATTAATTAAGATAGCCCAAAATTACGCGGGTTATTACACTTTTCTCGGTTCAGTACTTACATATCTTGGCCAAGAATTGACAGACTTATTAAAAATGGAATTCTCCATAACCTTCATTAAGCCAATTATGATGAGTGTGTGGATTGTATTAAAAGCTAAAAAACTAAGCACACAAAGAAAGGAGCCACAAGAAGCACCCAACTACTTGAGATAATCCATACAGACATATGTGGACCATGTATCAGTGGAGAAAAATATTTTATTACCTTTATTGATGATTTTTCACACTTTACATATTATATTTATTGCACATTAAATCTCAGTCTGTAAATGCTGTTGAAACATACATAACTGAGGTTGAGAGACAATTGGATAAAAGGTGAAAACTATTAGGTTCGACAGAGGTGGTGAATTTTATGGAAGATATGATGAGTCGGGGCAACTCCCTGGCTCTTTTGATAAACTCTTAGAAAAGTTAGGTATATGTGCCCAATACATAATGCCGGGATCACCCTGGCAGAATGGTGTAGCTGAAAGGTGCAATTTCAGCCTTATAAAAATGGTTAGAAGTATGATAAGTAGGACTAAATTACCAATATTTTTATGGAAACATGCTCTTATAACCGTTGTGCACATCTTGAATCGGGTACCCAGTAAGGCAATTTCAAAGACCCCATTTGAACTATGGAAAGGATGGAAACCCACTTTAAGGTATTTACGTATTTGGGGTTGCCCAATGGAATCTTGAATTTATAACCCACAAGAAAAGAATTTAGATCCTAGGACAATAACTTATCATTTTATTAAGTATCTAGAAAATTTAAAGGGATATAAATTCCGTCGTCCTAATTATACTATTAGAATAATAGATCCTAAAAATACTAAATTCACTGAAGATGGTGAAGTCTGTGGGAGTGAAAAAGAAATGGAATTGATCATTCAAGAAGTTAGGATACCAATCCCTATACCCTGAATTCATAATGTACCTGTTGTTCCCAGTGTATTAGTTGAGTCGATTAATGAATCAATTAATGACAATAAACAATAAGTTAATGATCACTCACCTGAACAACCACATAATGAAGCTTCAATCAACAAACCTATTATTGAAGCACCATAGAAAATGCCATTAAGAAGAACTTAAAGAGAAAGGAGATTGGCTATCCATGATAATTAAATGGTGTATTTACAAGATGCAGAATTTAATATAGGGGAAATTAATGAGCTAGTTTGTTATAAATAAGGCGTGAATAGTAATGATTCTAATAAATGGATTGATGCCATGAATGGGAAAATAAAATCTGTGAATGACAACTAAGTCTGGAAGTTAGTCGAGTTTCCATGAGGACAAAAATGAGTCGGGTGTAAATGGGTCTTTAAGACCAACGTGACTTAAAAGGAAATATCGGACGACATAAAGCTAGACTAGTTGCCAAAGGTTTGAATCAACGAGAAGGAATTAATTATAATGAGACCCTCTCTCCAGTTTCAAAGAAGAAAACTCTGAGAATCATATTAGCATTGGTGGTTCATTAGGATTTAGAGTTGTACCAAATGGATGTAAAAATAGCTTTTCTGAATGGGAGTTTAAAAGAAAAAGTTTACATGGCACAGTTACAAGGTTTCATAAAAGAATGAAAGGAAAACATGGTCAATATGCTAAAGAAGTTAACATATGGAATAAAATAGGTTTCTCCTCAGTGGTAACTTAAGTTTCATAATACCATTATCTTATTTGGGTTTAAAGAAAACAACATTGACCGGTGTATATACCTAAAGATCAGTGGGAGTAAGTTTATATTTTCAGTGATTAATGTTGACGACTTTCTTATCACCAACAGTGACCTTGGTTTATTATGTGAAACAAAGATTTACCTTTCTGAAAAATGTGAAATGAAATATATGGGTGAGGCATCCTTCGTGATCGAGATAGATATCTCGAGATAGATCATGTGGAACATTCGAAATATCTCAAAAAGCTTACATCAACAAATTGTTAGAAAAATTCAACAGGCAAAGTTACAATCCCATCGGCATTCTACTTTAGAAAGGGGATAAATTCAGTTTAAGCCAATATACAAGAAGTTAATTTCAAAAGGGATAACAAGAAAGGCGTGCCTTATGCCCCGCTCATATGGAGCTTACCATATGCGCAAGTTTGCACTAGAACGAATATTAATTTTGTCGTTGGTATGCTAGGCAAATATCAAGGCAATTCGAGAAATCATTATTGGAAAGATGCAAAGAAAGTATTGAAGTAACTCTAAGGGACTGAAGAATACATGCTCACATATAGGAAGAGTGATCACCTTGAGGTAGTCGGATACTTAGAGTTAGATTTTAGAGGATGCCTTGACAGTAGGAAAACCACTTCAGGTTATCTTTTCCTCCTTGCTGGAGGAGCCATCTCATAAAAAAGTGATAAGAAAAGTGTTATTGCATTATCTACCGTGGATGCTGAATTCATAGCTTGATTTGATGCTACAAATAATGATTATGCTCGTAAAATTTCATTTCAGGGCTTAGAAACATGGTGTCAATATCTAAGCCATTGAAAATTAACTGTGATAATATTGCAGTAGTCTTCCTTTCGAAAAATAACAAGTATACTAAGGCGGCTAAACATATCGAGATGAAGTACCTATTAGTGAAAGAAAAAGTTCTAAAATAGCGAATGTCAATTGATCATATTAGTACAAGTGATAACATAGCAGATCCTCCTACGAAAGGAATATCTCCGAAGACTTTTATAAAATAAGTCGAAGAGATGGGTGTCGATTAGTTTGATTATGATTGCTGCTAGTTTAGTTATTTAACACTACTATTTTGAATTAAATAAAAGTGTTTCAGATTTCTTTCATTTTTATCTTTAATGTATGCATGCATGTGAATGTGAGATATTGTATGACAAAAATAGTCTTTTCTCAAAAGACAAACCGATGCCATTATGATAACCCACATTATAGTCCTGGTTAAATAAAACATTGATGTTATGATACATGGAAGGAACCATGCTCCTGAATAGTGTGTGTGGCCATCCCGGTGCGCGCAACGTTCGTTCCGGGGGAAAGGAGGAGGATCTCCCGAGGAAGAACTACATCGCGGTCTCGTACCCTTTTCTTCGAAAAAGTGCTTCGGCCGTCATCAGTGTGGGGTGAATGTAAAGAGATAGAGTTGCCAACCTATTTTGTTCAAAACAGGCAAAAGAACATGTTGTCACTTCAAGAGAGCGAAATCAAGGACAAACTAATGCATACAAAATTAATAGATCGGAGGTTCAGGGGCTAAGTTACGGAATGGGAAAGTGTTAGGCACCTATCCCTCCCTTTCAATCTCTCATAGGCAAATGTTAATATTTTCCCTTATCCCCGTGAAGTGTGTGTATGGGTTTATATAATGGGGATTGGAATTGTTCGACCCATACCATGGAAAAGATAAGGTGAGGTCATTCACTGGAATATTCCCAAAATAATAATAAATGTAGAAGATAGAATATGAGCGTTCATCGAGATATTGATCATTATTGGGAAACGATAATATGTGTGTGATGAAATGCGAACAAGCATATTATATGTATATGTATAAAAATGAGGGATTTTGAGGAATTTGAAAAATAAGAGAAATTAAAAAATCAGAAAGTTGGACTCGAGTCTCGAATTTTAATCCGTGACGCCTATATAGCCTCTAAAGGTATCAAAGTCCACGTAGTTCAAATGTAGAATAGGGGTGGGGTTTATTCCATAGATTCTGACGGAATTTTATTACGCGTGTGCGTGTAGAAAATGTATTTTTGGTTTTGAAAAAGTGTGATGGATAATTTCGTTCGGAATTTATGGGTGTAACCCTCTTTTATTTGTTTTTGAGTTTTTTTATGAAAAATAAAGTATGAGCAATATACTAATAAAAGCGTAGATGTTACTATGTATGAACTAAAATAAAACTAGACTATGAATCTAAAGTAATTTATGCAAAAACAAGAGATTTAAAAGAGAGGGAAAAGGAATTGGACCTTCCTTGGAGCTTGAGCTTGGATCTTGGATGAACTCCTTTGGATGTTGATGGATGTTGATGACAGAGAAGGATATTTTCCAAATTGGGTGTGAAAAGGATGGGTATTTAGGCTTGAATGGAACTTTTCATATGGAACTTCGCTGACTTCGAGAGTTGCTGAGATCATTGATGCTGATGGGTTTGCTATCTGTCTTTGGAATGAGGTCACAACCCTTATTTATAGGGAAAAAGGTGGGTGATGATCGACCTACCCCAGGGGGTTCCTATCGACAGGTCACCCTTGACATTGTGCCGATGGGTAGGGTTCAGGACCTACCAATTGGCAGTTTTGTGGGTACTTTTTTAGAAAAATGATTGTAGAGCACAAACCGTTGATCTGAATCACGCACGGGGTATATCGTTAGAAAGGTATTTCAGATACCTTCAAGAGTCCTTTGGATCACTCCCAGGTCCGGGAGTTGACTTTGGGTCAAATGTGGCTCGAAAGTGCACGTCGGTCCTTTGAACGGGAGATTATCGGACGAAAACGGATCGTTCATCCGTATGGTAAGTCAGAATCGCGAACGGGGTAGACCGCTGGAAATTTTAGTAGATTTAATTCAATATTGCAAAGAGTTTTTCTTGGTTCGAAAAGTTGACCCTGGTCAACCGGAGCCCGAGAATATTCGGTGACCTCTCGGAGTAAAACGGATCGTTCATCCGTACGATAGGTCAGAATCGTGCACGGAGTGGATCGTTAGAAAGGGTATTTAGTTCCCTTTGGAGACTCATTCAGTCTCATTTGAGATGAAGAGTTGACTTTTATCAAACGGAGTCCGGGAGCGCCTAGTGGACTCCTGATCGATTTTCAGGGGAAAACTGGTCGTTCGTCCGAATGGTTATGTTGTTTCATGCATGAGGTGGACCGTTGGAAAGGGGTTTCAGTTCCCTTAAAATATTCAAAGAGATTTTACTCTGACGGTGAAGTTTATTGGGGTCAACTCGGGTCTCGGGAGCACCCGATAACCTCCGAATCGATTTTCGATAGCAAAATGTTTCGTTCGTTTAAACCGTTATGCCAATTCGTGCATGGGGTGGACCATTGGAAAGGGTATTCAGAGCCCTTCAAAGATTCAAAGAGATTTCTCTCTGACAAAAGAGTTAAACGGAGTCAAATGGGGCTTGGGGGCGCCGGATGGTCTCTAGATCGGTACTCGGAGTGCGACCTAGGTTTACGATCGAAAGGGGGAGTGATAGGGGTCTAAGGAGAGACTGAGGGGGTCCTAGAATGTGGTATCTAGAGAGACCCTAGACGGTTGAGCTGGGAACAAGTGATGGGCATCGAATAGACACCACATGATGGAGGGAGGTCAGTTCTGTGGACATAAGAGATGTGGATGACCGATTTAGAGGGTTAAGGTCTATTATGACCTAAAAGAGATGATGATCGAGGACCGAGGTCAATTCTAACCTAACTGAGGTGACTATCCAAGACCGAGGTCAATTCTGACCTAACTAAGGTGACAATCCAAGACCAAGGTCAATTTTGACCTAGAAGAGGTGACGACCGAGGATAGAGGTCAATTCTGACCTAACAGAGGTGATGATCTAAGACCGAGGTTAATTCTAACCTAACAAAGATGACGATCGAGGATTGAGGTTAATTCTGACCTAACTGAGATGATGATCCAAGACCGAGGTCAATTCTGACCTAAGAGAGGTGACGACCGAGGATCGAGGTTAATTCTGACCTAACTAAGGTGACGATCCAAGAATGAGGTCAATTCTGACCTAAAGAGGTGACAACCAAGGACTGAGGTCAATTCTGACCTAACTGAGGCGACGATCCAAAATCGAGGTCAATTCTGACCTAGAAGAGGTGACGACCGATGACGGAGGTTAATTCTGACCTAACTAAGGTGACGATCCAAGACTGAGGTCAATTCTGACTTAGAGAGGTGATGACCAAGGATAAAAGTCAATTTTGACCTATCAGAGGTAACAATCCAAGACCAAGGTCAATTCTGATCTAAATAAGGTGACGATCTAAGACCGAGGTCAATTCTGACCTAGAAGAGGCGATGACCGAGGATTGAGGTCAATTCTGACCTAACTGAGGTGACGATCTAAGACTAAGGTCAATTCTAACCTAAAAGAGATGACGACTGAAGATTGAGGTCAATTATGACCTAACTGAGGTGACGATCCAAGACCGAGGTCATTTTTGACTTAAAAGAGGTGATGATCGAGGACGGAGGTTAATTTTAACCTAACTAAGGTAACAAACCAAGACTAAAATCAATTCTGACCTAGAAGAGGTGACGACCGAAGACTGAGGTCAATTTTGACCTAACTGAGATGACGATCTAAGACCGAGGTCAATTATGACCTAGAAGAGGTAATGAATGAGGACCGAGATCAATTCTGACCTAATTGAGGTGAAGATCCAAGATTGAGGTCAATTATGACCTAAAAGAGGTAACAACCAAGGACCGAGGTCAATTTTGACCTAAATGAGGTGAAGGTCCAAGATCGAGATCAACACTGACCTAAAAGCGGTGACGATTGAGGACCAAGGTTAATTCTGACCTAACTTAGGTGACGATCCAAGAACGAGGTCAATTTTGACCTAAGAAAGGTGACGTACGAGGTTAATTTTGACTTAAGAGAGGTGACGACCGAGGACCGAGGTCAATTTTGACCTAACTAAGGTGACGATCCAAGATCGAGGCCAATTTTGACCTAAAAGAGGTGTACTTTCCTTTGGAAAATTTGGGGGTTCCATTGGGGATGATGATTGGATTTTAGGTTTCGTTGGGGAATAGTGAATGATCCGGGGATTTGGTAGCTGGGAAAAATTTGGAATGTCATTTGGAGACGTTGTTGGGGAGAATGATTCTCTGGAATTTCGCTAGGGGTGTAAAAATTTTTTTTCCTTGGTGAACAAGGTGCTAGAATGGATTTGGTAATTTTAGGAATTTTTCGGGAATTTTTTGGGATTTTCTTGTATTTTTTTTAACTTTTTGTACAAAATTTTAAAGGGTGTGCCGATCAACATGGATGGAGGTGTGCCAATCGACATTGGCACGGACTTTTGGGGTACCTCGAACAGGTGAAAGGATCATTGCCTATCGATGGGTGGAAGGGACTGCCGATCGGCATGACCCTTAGCCTCCTATAAAAAGGGGACAAGCTTTCCTCATTTTGCACAACTTTCTGATTTCTTTTCTTCTGCTATAAACCTCTGCAAATGGTCCTAACGTTTGAAATGGCTGACTTCTCAAGAAGTGCGACCCATATGGCATGGCTTAATGCCGATGAGTGGGCAGGGTTAGAGTGAAGGGCTAGGGTGACCCTCGTATTGGATTTCGAGAACTCTTTTGACTCGTTTGAGCCTTTGGCGGATGATCAGACTCTTCTGTGCAAGCCTTCGCGTCATTGCTCTTCAAGGGTGGTGAACCCTGGTGGCTATGTAAGTAATGCATGACTCTTTGTATTCCTTTCTTTTTTTCTTGACGAGATTTCTTTATTTCTTTAATCTGACAAGGATTTTCTTCATTTCTTGACAGTCTGACGTCTCCATGTCGACTATTCGTGCCCGCAGTACGACAGGGCTTATGGATGTTTGGGAGAACTTTCCTACTGTGGTGCGCTATATGGTGTCCTCTGCGAGTTTTGGGAGGCTAGCGTCGGCTCTAGATGAGATGCCCCACTCCACTGCGGTTCTATGTGCTTTAAGAGAGAGGTGGTGGCACACTACCCACACCTTCCATTTTGGTTTCGGGGAGATGACAGTGACTCCCATTAAATTTTAGCAGTTGCTGGGGTTGGACTGCGAGGGTATCCAGATTGAGGTGGACAGGACACTGAGGGTGATGTCGGAGGCGGTGACGGCGGCTATGGGTGACGTGGAGAGGGTGGTTTCTGGAGATTCCCTTCGCTTGTCTTCTTTGAGGGAGCTTTTGCTGAGGAGGAGGGTTGATGAGAACGATAGGAAGCAGGTGCGTCAGATGGCTCGCTTGTTTATCTTGCTGGTGTTAGGGGGTTTTCTGGTGGCAACGAGTGGCGACTTCGTCCACTTATGGTTTCTTCCATTTCTGAGGGTGTTTTCGAACATTTGCTTCTATGATTGGGGGAGTCTGACTTTGGAGACACTTTATTATTCTTTAGATGCATTCATCCGGTTCTACAGGCCGACTTTTATTGGGACCACATATTTTCTGGAGGTATTCCTTATTTTGTGCATTTTCCTTTATGCATTCGCACGTTCCATTCATGCACTTCTTTTTTATTTCTTGAATGCTGATCCTTGTCCTTTGCAGACGTGGTTCTATGAGGTTATTGGGTTGAACACCCAATTGATTTCTTTTAAGGATGACTCTGTGGGGGACTTCTATCGGATGTTTCGGTGACGGAGGTCCAATCGGAAGTCGAAGAAGAACCTTTCTCTGGAGGCTGTGCGTCCGGTCTTGAATGGCCTGACGGATGAGTGGGTAAGATTTCTTTTGTCGTTGAGACTGTTCTTTTCCTTTGATGACATTTTATTTATATTGATCCTTTACTTTTACTGGGGATTTTCATGTGACCTTTTATCCCCAGGGGACGACTATTCAGCATACCGGGGTGACTGGTGGACATGAGCAAATGCGGCGCTTGTTAGTGCATGAGTTCGGTTACTCCTGGTATCTTGGGGAGAGGGTAGTCTGACAGATTGTGGAGGATGATGTTATGGTACCTCCGACGAGCCCCCCCTATATTCATATGGTGCATGCGGGAGATGTCTGATGATGCCCGGGTGGCTGCGACAATGGGAGAGCCATATTCTCTATATACTGACATAGCGATGATATATGACTATTTGGACCTCATCTCGAGTTTGCTGATGCCCCCCAGTATATATGATGTGATGCCTCTCCATGGGGCAGGCTCGAGTCGGCAGGTGGGGTCCTCTCATAGCTCAGCTGGTGCGTCCACATCAGTGGTGGCAGTGACGACGTCAGGGTCTTCTTTTATGCGGCTGCATTCTCCTAGTTACAACCTTCGGTGAGCTGATGGGGGATCGATGAGTTTGCAACATCGCCCTCATACGATGGACCCATAGGAGTTGGGCCTAACGGAGGAGGTCCTTCGGCCTGCAGTATGTCTTTTTTGGTTTCCTTTATTTCTTTCTCTTTCCTCATGTTTGATTGATTTGATATTTTCTATTCTTCCTTGCAGCATATCATTATTTCGACCACCTAGGAGAAGGACATCATGGACTGGATATCTTCAGCGACTGCTCATATTCATGAGGCAATTTCGGTTTCTTCTTGCTTGGTGCCGTTTACCTCATTCGGGGAAGGGTTGAGCTCTAAAAGTGGGGGCACATCGCCTTGCCGTAGGGGGAAGAGGGAGCACCGTAGGGATGGGGGATCTTAGAGAGAAGAGAGAGAGAGAGAGATGAAAATTAGGTTCGGGACCAGTCTTGTTATTTTTTCTACTTTTTCTGCAAAATATCAATGTAATACATCGAAATATATGAAAGTAAAGAATGAAGTTTTTTGTTAATTTTCTTGTTTAGTGATTAATGCACATGCTCTTTTTACTTTGCTACTCAGACCGTAAAAAAAAATTTAAAAAATTAATTTGAGAAGGATTTTATTTTTTTAAAAAGAGATTAGTAACGATATAAGTATAAAGGAAATTCAGAATTTCCTTAGGATAAAAATTATTTTTGTTGAGTTTTTTGATTTTGACAAAAGACGAACAAGGGGATTTTCCCAAAATAGGGGGTTACCGATCGGCATGACCCCTGTCCTACTTATCGGTATGTCAATCCAGTTCAATCAATCCAAGGCTTTGATTTCACTTTCTTCAATTACTAATACTTGGTGAGAGGAGTTGCTACCCATTCTGGAACTCGGGGAGTACCAATATGTCCGGTTAGTAGGCCTCAGGCAGACCTCTTTCTACTTTTCCTCGTGGCTGCTGCGCCAATTTGGTTGGGAGAAAATTGTTCCACCATGAACAGCGAACTTCTTTCTCGTGGAGGACCTGACAGAGCGTATGCGCATGTGGCTTGGTTCTTTGTGGGAGAATCGTCGTCCATCACCCCGTCCTTCTCAGTCTACTGGGCGAGTTTGGCATGTCTTCGGGGACTATATGAAGTGGTTGTGGAAGAAGGTAGTGGTTAGGATGCTGGATGTGGAGACTTGTCAAAGGTGGTTTGTCATATCTGGCACCATGGAGGGAGGCATTGCGGTCTACCGCAAGCTAGTCCGGGCGTATCGCTCTATGGAGCGTCTGCGATACTCCATTCAGGCAGGGGAGGTTTGGGGAGCCTAGGATGAAGGTGATGATGGTGCTGGTTCCTCTGGAAGTTGCGGGTAGGGCTTTGTGAAGCTTCTTGTAATAGGTGCGTTTTTATGATTTATTGGAATAATTAGAGGGTGATTTTTAGGAGTATTAATGCTTGTTATTATCTATTTTTTAGTATGTGTAGTGTTGGCAAGGGAAGCCGTTTGACTCCTAACGCCGATGTAATCGGACGGAAATTTCAAATAATGAAATAAATAAGTTTTTGATCATCTAGTTGTGCCCCTTAATGACTTTTTGCATTTTGAATTATCTATACCAATCGCTAAGGCATACACAATCCTTTTGTTCATGTGTATGTTAAAATAAACTGTCGTTCTCAGGGAAAAGAAAATAATAGCATTTTCTGAAAAAGAAGGGGGGCCGCGCTCATGTAAAGCGAATGAGCTGCCTACGTACCTCTGAGGGTTTTCAAAATTTTTGAAATTCATGTTTTTTTGAAAATGTTTTTAGAGGATCAGGACCACGTAGTTCTGGGTAGGGAGAAAAAAGAGATTTTTTTTAGAATAGAAGGGATATGAGAAGAGTCATAGCACGCCGAGATTTTGGACTAGGGGTAAAATTCCTTTAGACAGTCCAGGTTGACTAGATGCGCCATTTCTTCTCCATCGAGACCGGTGAGCATAGCGGTGCCGCCCGACAGGGTCTTCTTCATAATGTAGGGGCCGCTCCAATTGGGCTGGAATTTCACTCTGGGGTCCCAGATGGGCTCTACTATTTCTTTGTGGGCTAAGTCCCCTTCTCGAACATCGCGATCCTTGACTCTCTTGTTAAAGGATCGCGCTGTATGGCCATGGTACCCTTGTATGTGATATAGAGATTTCAATCTCCTTTCGTTTAGGAGGGACACCTCATCAAGACGTCTTTGGTATTAGTCTTCTTTGCTGACCTTGCTTTCAAGCATGACGCGCATCGAAGGTATTTCTAGCTCCATGGGTAGAACTACTTCCATGTCGTAGACTAGAGAGTAAGGGGTAGCCCCAGTAGAGGTTCAAACTGACGTGCGGTAGCCTCAGAGGGTGTAAGGGATCCTATCAGCCCAATCACGACAGCTCTCGATCATTTTTATGATGGTGTCTTTGAGATTCTTATTGGCTGCTTCGACTGCTCCATTGGTTTGTGATCGGTATGGAGAGAATTTATGTCTTTGAATCCCATAATCGTCGACCAATTCTGTAACCTCCACCTCAAAATGTAATCCATTGTATGATACCAGTTCATGTGGGACCCCATATCGACAGATGATATTTTTCTTGGTGAATTTGGACACTTTTTTGGCATTTAGAACTGCATATGACTCAGCTTCGACCCATTTAATGAAGTAGTCAATAGAGACTAGGATGAACTCATTCCCATTGGATGCCTTCGGTGTAACTTTCCCTATGATGTCGATGCCACATGTGGAAAATGATCAGGGAGAAGTCATATTGTATAATTCTCGCGAAGGTAGATGCTGTAGGTTGGAGAACTATTAGCATTTGAGACATCTTCAAACGCAGGCTGTGCAGTCCTCAACCATGGTGGTCCAGTAGTATCCTTGCTGAATGATCTTTTTGGATAGCATATAGCTATTCATGTGGGGTCCGCATTCCCTATTGTGAATTTTTTGCATCATTTCTTTAATGTGAGCCCCTACGATGCAGTGTAGATGGGTTCCATCAAAGTTTCTCTTAAACAATGCTTTATCAAAGACAATATAGTGGGAGACCAGTTTGTGAAGAGTTTCTCGATCTTTCTTGTAGGATCCTTGGGGATACCTACTGTGTTTGAGGAGGCGATAAATATCACAGTACTAGCAGTCGGCTATTTCAGGTTCTTTTTTCGTGCAGAGCTCGATGTGGTAGAAGTGGGTTGGTTTGTCTTGCTTCTAGACAAGGAAGGGGACCATAGTTATTCCTTCGAACATGCCAATCATGGAGGCTAAGGTGTAAAGGATGTCAACTACACTACACCAAAACGCTCATTTAGTAACAGGCTATTTTCGGTATTACTAACACTATTATACCATTACTATTCCTCACAATACATTACCCTTAGTAATTTAATTTGTGATAAGTATTGGTAATATTAGTTCAATATTTTTAAAGTAATCATTTTATTGAAAAAAAGAGGGTAAATTTGCCCCTACCCAAATAAGAATCCGAATACACTATACCCACAAACTCTCCAAAGCTAAATGAGATGACCTCGCTAACTTCTTCTCCAAATTCACTTGCCAAAACCCCACCTTCTTCTCCAAATATACGTGCCCAAACCCCATCTTCTTTTTCGAATCGAGATTTGAAAGTACCTAGGGTTTAGATATTTGGAAGAATTGAAGTTTGGAATACCTAGGGGTTGGTCGTTTAGTAGAATAACGATCGATTTAAATCCAGACCCAAGCCTGTAAGATTTCCTTCTAACTCTACTTAATCTTCACTCATATGTATGCACTCATGTTATTATTGCGGAAGATTGTTTCAAGCTTCTTAGCATTCCAACTGATCGTGTGACTAAAGTTTTCGTTAACTCGGTAGAGAAGATATTTGGAGGTAAATAGTCTACATTTGGGGTTTATACAGTGTGTGATAACAAATGATTCCGTTTTAATTATATCACACGTGAATGTACCAACCCAGCCTAAGAATGGATTCATATAAAATTATTGGATTCCCTTAGAAAAAAATTAATGACAAATTACTTTTTTTAAACATTCTTTGTAAAAAATTCATCTGAAATAGTGCATACACAGTATCCTTATTATTTGAGTAATACTTCTTTGACTCTTGATGAGGACTCGAAGTACGGGCTTTCGTTGGCATGAATGATATAATCTTATTGTTAAATATCCTTATGATGAAGTTCAATGATAGAACAAGACCCCACACACAAATCAATGCACTATTTGCATTATTCCCCTATGTTGAGTGCTATCAAAGGTCTATAGAATTATTCCCCTATGTTGGGGCTAGTGATGCAGGTCACATTGTAAAATATGCAAGCATTGGGGATTTCATTGAGGATAAAGTTCCAAGTTTGAAGCATTTCATGAGTAAAGGAAGTGATAATTAAGAATATAACGTATAATCTCTAGTAGCTCTTTCAAAAGCCATGCGATTGCTTCAAGGGTGCTGGTCAGCAAGATTTTCTTGAATTATTATAGTTGTAAATAAAACTTTTTCTTCATGTGTTTGCTCTTATATTAATTAAATTTTACACCACGGGTATGAATTCAAGAATAATCATGGTGAATGGGTCACCACAGTTAAACCTGATTTGGGTAATGGAATATCAGAACGGGTATGGGAAGCCCTTGGGGCAGCAAAAGAAGACACTAACATCTGCCACTCCATAAAGACGGAATTAGGTGTTGCTCTTACTGCTCTCTTAGGGGTACTCTCTCTGTCTCTCTCTCTCTAAACCAAAATGAGTGGTGCTATATTCATTCAGACATTAAGAAGAATTTTTTTGTTATACTTCATATAGTTTGATGCATCCTACTCGATATGAATTATTTGAGACGGTTATGAGCCTCAAGTCATATCTAATTGGAGGCCATTTGAGTTGTGGATGCTTTGGGTCCTATTAAACAGTCAGTGTCCAAGAATTTGAGAACACTAGCTTCCTAGTGTGTTTGATTAGTGTTACATTTTTTCCATGAAAAATATTTATTTTGCTCTTATTTTCTTGATGGAAAGTGGTGTATGACTACATTTGGCAGCGATATATCCGATTAAATAAGCAGAAACGATTTAACAAAACAACGGAAGCGATGCATTAAGCTAAAAAAGAAAAAATTAACCAATTATTAACTTCCAAACTTATGAATAGTTTCTTAAGGATTCCTAGTCAAACTAGACTTAACTAAGAGGAGATAGACATAAAAGAAGATAGTTATGAACTAGAAAATTCATAACTTAAAATGAAGATAAATAGCTAACCTATTAAGAAAACCAAAACAAACTAAGACTCCTGAACCTTATCCAAAGCAACCTCTCCCTCCACCCCTATCTCCCATGCATTGTGCATCACGCTCCCTTTTTGAAAATCTCATCCTCGAGCATTAAAAGGGTATCCGAATTGCCTCTGATGGTACGTGAAAACGGGTGATCAAAACTTTCTCTTTTACAACTTCACAATATTCTCCCATCCTGATCCTTCTGTCGCCAAGACTTTTTTTTCTTTTTTTTCCTGGGTACTCCGAAGCCATTCGACTAAATACCCCACACTCACAGTACTTGAAATTAATATCACGCACGATAAATCTTGCTTGTTGTCGTAGTTGTGGTGGTAGATGCACTTGCCCCTTCAATTTTGGCAGCTAAATTGAGACTATCTTCCACCTTGCCTACGTATTCGACAACCATTTTCAGTATCGTAATTTCCCCAAGATACATCTCTGACTTGGTACGCATATGAAGACCAATAATATAACATCTTGTTATGCTCTTCAGACTCATTCAACTGGAATATGTGTAAAACAGATGAAACTTCTCGCTGTAGTCCGTGATGTCTTAGGTAGTTGCCGTGCAAGTTTTGTGTAGAATCCGCAAAAGACAAAAGACGTTTCTCTGATCGTGTTCCCCATCGATAGAGAGGTCTTTTTCCTCTTCATTTAATGTCTGGTCGGGCCAGAAGCCAGGGCCTATGTACTCTAGTAGCCATGGAGGAGCCGCAGGATGGTTACGCGGTGACGTCGTGTTCCCTATGGTCGTATATACTTATTATTGGAGGCAATTCACATTCTCCACCATTTCTTTGACGAATTGGTTCCTTGACTATCTTACTTCCTGATCAATATTTTGCTGTCTCTGACATAACTCTCATTTTTTCAATAGTCTCACTTAGTATTCAATACACACAGGCTGAAAATACACAAATACCAAAAGCTTACTCAGCTCTGATTCCATCTGATGTGAATAACCGGAAGTGATTTAGCAAATCAATACAAAATATGCACAAAGCCAAAAGATATAATAATTAATCAATGAATAACTAATGAGCAAAAAACCTATTATTTATAGACTCTTGAGGAGTCCTAGTTAACATAGACTTTAATAACTAAAAGAGGAGGTAAGTAGCTAATTAATTAAGACAAAATAAAATAAATTAAAACTCCAATCTCTGGTCCAAAGCAGCCCCCCCTTTCTCTCTCTCATGTGCCTTACATCATACGGGAGGTTGAGTAAAAGCTTTATGATAGAGGGTTAAGTGACAAACATGTAATGTTCAAGGGAGTTGTTGTAAGACTCTATTTTATTCTTTCCTCTAAACTCTTAAAAATTCAAGTTGGTATCAAAAGATCAATTTCGTATTACAACCACTACATGTTGAGAGTTTTTCATTTAGTACATTTTAACTCCTGTGTTATATATGCTATTGATTTGTTTAGTTTACGAACATTAATCATATGCAAGTTATTCTCGCTAATAATTTTTTTCGCCTCCTTTTCCACTGTTATTAATGTAATATCTCCTACGAGCTGCAAAATAGAAGGTGTCATTGGTTAGAATATAAATCTCATATTAAAAAATCAAAATCTTCCATCATAGTATAGATTATGTTATTATAGCATATTATTTCATGGTCATATTACTCCAAACCACCTAATATAATTTCTCCACATTTTTAGCTCAGTCATGCAGACACGAGGGTGCTTGTTGATAATTTTAAATCCTACAAAGTCTTGAACCATAGTATGTAATATCCCGGGGCCACTCCACTCATCCAATTGGTTGTTTAATTCTCCACCTTAAATAATCATCATCACGATCCATGGTTTCAATTTCCTCCCTTTTATACTTTTTTTCCATGAAAAATAACTGTATAGGATTGTGGCATACTCGCAATCCCTTCCGTTCCTGGGCCTCCACCAAAACTACAAACAGATGGATCTACACTGGAAACATTTCATGTCAGGGCTTTTAACTTGTTGTCCATTGCTAGGGTATCTGGAATTTAGGTATATATTATTCATAATTTTCATCCTCTATCACCATAGAATTTATAAATTTCCCCCCTCTCTCTCTCTCCTTCCCTACCTTTAGATTATATATATATGTATCTTCATCCTCTATTAGCATAGAATTTGTACAATTGATCAGAATTTGGTTCACTCTACAGGTGAGCATACCACTAGGGATGTACGATAATCTTCCCATGGCAGTTTCTTTATTGGCAAAACATGGCTCTATTGGGTTCCTACTGAACATTGTTGAGACCCTGTACAGCACCCTAAAGGAGCATGTTGAAATTGCTGAGATACTCAGTTACTGAATTCAGTTTCAGCAGTGATATATGGCTGTAAGTTCCATTTTCTAATTCATAAGTTCATCTTTCACAATTAGGTGAGGTTTTCATCTTTCACAGTTAGGTGAGGTTTTAACTAATATAATGTAGTCTAGATTCTTTTATCTAATACGATGTGGTCCAGGTCCGTGATTTCGGTAAGGTATATGGACCTCATCCAAATACTCTTATTCATCGAATGACCGGATTTAAAATGCTCCCGTTCACCAATGGACTTTTGCGTATATCAAGAAACTATGTGGACTTCACTCAATTAATAATGTTTATAAGGGACCTTTCTCCAACTTTCTAAATTTTTTTCTAACATGTCCATTATTCCATATTTAGACTTAAATACAGTTTTAATTTTATTTTGACTTTCCCAAGTATCCGTGAGTGGGATGTTGAAATTTTATTTTTGGACTCTGGGCTCTCTTTTAGTTCAATACCTTAATTTGAGAATTTGTACTTTGGTCTCACTCTCTCTATGGACTATTTTTGTGTATGGACATTTATATATCTGTACATTCATATATATATATATATATATATATATATATATATATATATATATATATATATATATATATATATATATGTACATCATCATCATCCAATGTATAACTAATTATGTCTTCAGTACATTGAATTAGAACAATACTGATTAATCAGTATTGCTAAACAAAGGCAGAAACCTAAAGAAATCAATCCAAACAAAATCTCATTCCTCTCGTTTCTCAACAACTTCAGAAATCTCCTAACTGAATTAATCGGTATTTTTCTTATTATAACTTCTGGTTCCTTTCAATTATAGTTTAATTTGAAAAGATCTTGATGTTCTAATATTGATTATCACCTGCTCAGATGCTTTCTTCCTCTGATAACTGCTCTTATTTTTTTTGTTTGAAGGAAGAATGATGTCTCATTTTATATCGAGAGAATTTTTGAGAACAAATTCAGAAAACGAGGTTACTTATTCTTTCCTAGTGCTTGGTTTATAAGGGTGATTGCAGATGCATTAGTTTTGGTCTTGTTGGGAACTGGATTGAAATAATCCACTTGGGTGATTTTGCTCTAGTTGTTGCATTACATCCACAAAGCCGTTGTTAAAACTCACAAAAGTGTCATAAAAGACCCTCAAGTTGTGACATTGCACTTTCTTTGATCCTATGTGAACATGGTGTTTATTAGGTATCTTTGCAATACTTCTTCTAGCCAACTTAATTAATTTATTTCACTGCCAAATTTCTGATGCGATTTCAAAGTTGATAAAATGTGCATATATGTGTTTGTGTGCCATTTTGTGTGGAATTATAACATGTGCGGGACATGATTTGAGTTTTAAAATTGTAAGATTAATGGTTAGTGATATTGGTAGACAAGTCTAGATTGGTAACATGGTGTTCGTATTCTGCTCAGCAAGTGTGAGCAAAACCACTGCAGCATTATCAGGTTTCTTGACAAAATGAAGGCATAGTTTTGGATTGGATGGATCGCAGATTTTGTTAATATGGTATTTCATCAAATAGTTAGAGTCATTGTGACCTTTTCTACAGTAGAAATTAAAAAATAAGGGGATTTCTTGATAATTAATCTGTTGCAAAAATCCTCCTATACCACATCCTATCCTTACATGCTTAATCCTTTCTTTAGTTAAGTTCATCTTAATACAAAACCTTGTTGTGCTTGGTCAGGTAATATCCATAGTAACATACTTACAGTAACATCTTGTTTTGGGGTCAAATGGACCTTCCAATGCTATTTTCTTTTTTGTTTATTTTCTTGTTGGCGAACCCGGGCGCAACGGTAAGGTTGCCCCCGCTGTGACTTGAGGTCACGGGTTCGATTCACGAAAATAGCCTCTCTGCGCAAGCAGGGGTAAGGCTGCGTACATCCATCCCCCCAGTACCCCGCAGTGGCAGGAGCCTCGTGCAATGGGTTTTCCCTTTACTTGTTGGCAAATGACGATAAATCTTATCCTACACACTGATTAATCGTGTTGATTCAACTCTGCTTATTATCTGATGCAATTTTTACATTGTTTTCTTGATCTCGTTTATCTTTACTAGTTACGTTTTATGGGTTTCACCTTTAATGACACTTCAAAGGTGATAAAAAAAATTATGTGAAATGACGTGGGAAGGAAAATGATGTTAATTTTATTACCTGGTGACTTCCCTCTTTTTTAATTAACTTTTTATCATACCTTTTTAAATCAATGCGTTTAATAAAACTCTGCAATAGGTTGAATCATTTTTTGTACAAGTTGGATTGTTTAATTTTTTTAATTTATTTTTATTCAATGACAAGAAAAAGCAGACCGACGGTCTGAACTGATGCGATGATGATTGTCTGTGCACCTTCCACTTATGGATCGTTTATGAGAACATTTCAATTTATTTTCTTAACTGAAAATTCTTATTTGTGACTTGTCTTTTTATCAAAGAACAAGGGTCTATTTTTAGATGAACTTAAGTACATTTTCATTTCACAATATGAACCCATAATCAATGGCGTTATTGATATCATTCTTCATCAAACTGCTTTCCTTCCTCTAACTCCAGATCAGATGGTGCACAACCACACCTTATCAATATACAGTTTCAAAAGAAGCTTAATCTTCAAGTACATATTGGTATTACCATTCCTACTACTCTCACTCTTAGCTATTTTATTTATAAACATGTTGTCATTTTGTTTCAGTTGGTTGTTTTGTATGTTGATTTCAAGATTTATGAGAGCTACAACCCTAGTAAGATGCCTATTTGCACTGAAGATGGCTTCCACAACTTGAAGGTAACTTCTCTTCACTTCTTATTATTATCATATTCTAAGCAAAATTAGTACGAAATTAATTTGGTTTCAGGAGATCAAAATTATGGAACTTGTGAATCCAATAGGATGGGTGTCTACATATGTTCTTAGTGTTACATCAGTATTAACTAATTCACCCTCCTTACTTACGGGGGCACTTATTCACAAATTTTAAACGAATAAAAATTCAAACCTATATTCATTTGGTTTCGATCTATGACCCATCATCTCAAACTAACTACTTCTTTGATGGAAACCTTGTGGGATAGGGACTACTTCCAATTGCATTCTGTATGAAGTCTTAGAAGGCTAGTGATGATGAGTTTAAGTGTACTCAACTCAATTGTATCAATAAGACTTCAGACAAGTTCATTAGGGACTTTTTATAGAAGGCCAGTGATGATGAGTTTAAGTGTACTCAACTCAACTCAACAAAATTGTCCCAACGATTTGGGGGTGCATGGATCTTGCTGAACAACTGATTAGAAGTAACTGCACAACTGAATTTGTTTAACAACCGAGTTTAAGTTATACAACTAATTAGAAGTAACTACACAACTTAATTTGATTTCTTTATTGAGTTTGTGTTTACCAAAAGTTATGATTACGAATTCAAGGTACTGATTTGATTTCTTTATTGAGTTTGTGTTTAAATTACTATTGAAGTCCTAACGTATGTTTTGATTTGTCTTTGCTCACTTATTTTAGGTTTCGACGATTTAAAAATTGGGAGAAAATATTTTTTGATAAAAAAGGTGACAGTGCTGGAACCGCGGGACAATGCATGATATCTTGACTCTAATCTCATAAGCCTCATATGTTGAATATTTTTGTGTTATTTTTTTTATTTCTTAAGCAGGGTGGATAGTCCTATAAATAAAGGAAGCTCTGTTCAATTTTTTTTATATTGTTTACAATTATTTGTGTTATGTAATAAATATTTTTGAATTAAGTATTGATGTTATTTTCACGAATTGAGTTGGCATTTGTTTATATGATGTTTAGGATGGATTTTTAGTATTGTTGTTGGAGTATTTTTTCTTTCTTAAATAAGGTGGCCAGTTTTATAACAAAGGAAACTCTCCAAAAAATTTAAATTGTCCGTGTTTATTTTCGAAGTTTGAAATATGATTAGGTCACTATTTTTGTATATGTTCTTAGGATTTAATTAGTGTTCCTGATTTTGAATTCAGGATATTGGATCCTGAAAAATACTTTTTTTAAATATGTACTAAGATTAGTAACATAATTTTACCGTTACTAATTTTGAATTTGACCGTTACTATTAGTGATATAAATTTACCGTTACTAATTTTGAATTTTATCGTTACTATTAGTAACAGAATTTCACTGTTGCTACTCACGAATTTTTTGTGACTATTAGTAACATAACTTTAGAGTTACTAATTCTGAATTTTACCGTTACTATTAGTACCAAAATTTCCCCGTTACAAATTTTGAATTTTACCGTTACTATTAGTAACAGAATTTACCGTTACTAATTTTGAATTTTACCGTTACTATTAATAACAGAATTTTACCGTTACTAGCTTCGTGCCCCACGCCTTTTTTCTAACGGAAAATTGTGTTACTAATACTTTTAGTAACGATAAAATTGTGTTACTAATGGCGTGTTTTGGTGTAGTTCTAGGTTGTTTTTTTCTCGGGGCTAGGAGTGGAAGGTGATTTCTTGGAATTGGGAAACCAATTCTTCAAGGTCGGCATGGAAGGGTAAGAGTTTCTCTTCCTTGACTTTCCACATCCTGAGTACTTGATCGATGATGAGGGATGAATCCCCGTAGACATTGAGGTATCTAATTCCCTTCTTGAGGGTAGCTTAGAGGCCTACCGTCCACATCTCGTATTCAGTCATGTTGTTGGTGCAGGGGAAATCCAATTTGATGGCAATGGGAGTGTGGGAGTCATCAGGGGAAATTAGGAGGGTTTCGATGCCATGTCCTTTTTTGTTGGCAGCTCCATTAAAGAGCATTTTCCACCGAAGATCTTCTTGGGAGGCGCAAAGGATATTCACATTTGGGAACTCAAAAAGCTAGACATCGACTTCTTCTATAAGGTAGTCAGTAAGGTAATCAGAGATGGCTCTTCATTTCATGGATTTTTGTGTTACATAGGTGATATCAAACTCGTCTAGAAGCATCAACCAATGGTCCATTCGGCTGGATAGGGCGGGCTTCTTGAGTAGATACTTGATGGGATCCATTCGTGATAAGCGTTTGATGGAAAAGGCGAGCATGTAGTGCCGCAACTTTTGGGTAACCCAGACAAGAGCGACATATGCCTTTTCCTAAGAGGTGTAGTTAACTTTGTAACCGACCAATTTTCAACTAGCATAATAGATGGCTTTCTCTTTATGGGTTTCTTCAAGGTATTGAGCTAACAGAGCCCCGACTGCAGTATCGGTCACAGTTAGGTATAGGAGTAAGGGAAGACCAGGATGCGATGGCATAAGCACTGGAGGTCAGGTTAGGTATTACTTGATTTGATCAAAGGCTTATTGTCAAGCCTCATTCCAGACTTTGGTTAAATCCTTTTGGAGGAGTTTGAAGATGGGTTCATAGATGGAAGTCAATTGGATGATGAATCGACTGATGTACTGTATTTTCCCAAGGAATCCTCGGACTTCTTTCTCCGTTCGGGGAGGTAGAATCTTAAGTATGGCTTTTAGCTTACCAGGATATGCTTCTATCCCTTTCTCATTGAACACGAATCCCAAGAGTTTCCCTTTGGTAACACCGAATACACATTTCTATTGATTAAGTCTCATTTGGTACTATCGCCGTCATTCAAAGAATTTCGAAGAGTGGGAATATGAGCTTCTCTAGTCTTGGACTTGATAATTGATATGGATAAAGTGTACCCGTCTACTCAGGGTCACTAACCTCAGCTTGTCTCATAGCCGAGTTGACAGGAAGCTTACAACAGCCATCAGAAAGGTTATTTTCTGAAAGGCCGGCTCCTCATTGACCAACCTCGGCTGGCCAACAACCGAGGCCAACAACATCTTATGAGCTTAAGCTATTGCCAAAATCGTACTCTGCCTCAGCCGACGTTACATCCTACCTCATGTCTAACCTCGGCCAGTTTCCCAGGCTGAGGTCATACTGATGATTGACAGGACAAAGCGACTATCGGACTTCCCCAATCTCGTACTCAGCCAGGCCGAGGTTACGACATATAATATCATAAGTCCGAGTATACACAAGCACATGGAAGACTTGGAACATGTGATCAAATCAGTTATAACTAAATCATTCCCCTCACGTGAGGGAATATTTGGTCATCATTCCATACATGTGGCACAGCCAGGTGTTCACCTATGATTGGTGTGTTCAACTCACACATGATCATGGCATGATTGAGGGGTATACTACACCCCCCAAGAACTATAAATACATATCTTCTCCTACCTTGGAGGGGGATCGATATGTAACCCTAGCGGGAGCTCTGTAGAAATACATAGTAGATGGATAAAGTGAGAGATTGTTTCATAGACCATTGGTGCCCTCATTCTAGTGAAACTTACTCACACACTCACAGTGGATGTAGGCCAAGTTGGCTAAACCACTTATATACCAGTGTTTATCCTCTTCTCCTTACCTCCTTCCTCTAGTTCATTACTCTTATGCTGCCATTGTTATTGCTAGCTTGAGATTATCAACACCTCATCTGGTGGTGCTGTTTATAGCATCATCATTTTGGCACCGTTTGTGGGAACGAGAAGCTGTATCTCTTCCTTCTTGAAGCTTGGACTCATCGGAGACTCTGGTGGTGCACCAGTCCTCCCTATTTTTGTGTGGAGCTGTTTCACCATTGAAAGAGTTCCTTAAAGGTATCAATCTCTCTAGTGTTTTCATTTACAATATCTCTAGTCTTTTTCTATGGCACCAGAGTTACCACCTCCACTATCTGGTGTTGGGGGCCCAACTCCAGCCAAGCACCATCCCAGTCCGAGATGGTTGAGGTGGCAGTAGCCTTGAAGTCCTTAGCTATAACTTAACAAACTATGCATGATCAATTTGCCCACCTAAGCCAGAATATAATAATCAGACTACCTGGGGTCTCACCGAAGATGATTATTCCGGTAGCTGCTCAGCCAAATCATGAGGTCAGGGGACTACCCTAGGCACCGCGAAAAGACCTACCTACTCCTCAGTGCAGGAGGGATTTTGTTGTCCTTAGGAGTTTATGCCTGGGGAGGCAAGTAAACCCTTGCCCTGAAGATAAGTACGATGACATTGAGGCAGAGTATGTTCTGACAGACTGTTGGTAGCCGTATGAGATCTCAAACAACACAGTGAGACCTGTTTAGGAGAGTAGAGGTCATCAGAGCCGAGGTCAGTATGAAAGATGAGGTTATGATGCACGCTAAAGAGGATCATCTTTTGATCTCTTAAGTAGAGGGTCGGCCTTTGAAAAGCTCGACCCAGCTAATGATCTGAGGGAAAGGTTGTCCAGATCAAGAAGTCTCTCTGGCTCTAGAAGGGAAGGAGGTGACTATCATCCCTATAATTGCCGACCCCCACATGGCCGAGACTTTTGTCAGGGTGAGGTCAATAGCCGACGTTGTGCAGCAGCTGGGGAACCCTCAATTCACCTTTTGGAAGTGGCTAGGGACAACCTCGGCCAAGACGATGTTGCTAAACTGCGGAATGAATCTATTCAAAGGTTAGAAAATAAAATTAGAGATCTCTTAAAAATCCAAGACCCCTTGCAGAGGGGGTATACATAGGGTTCACCCTTTGTGGCAACAATTGTCATTTTTCAGACCCCGAAAAAATTTAAACCTCCAGTGTTAAGACCCAAGTAGGATGGGAGTACTAACCCAGTCCACCATATTAAGATGTATCAGTTGTGAGCTGATATCTATTCCATCTTTGATGAGATGAGGTGTCGAGCTTTCTCGGGTACTTTGACTGGGGCAGCGCACGTATGGTTCACCTCTCTCCCTAAAAACTACATAGTAAATTTTAAACAGTTGGTTGAGCAGTTCATTCACAATTTCTATTTTCGGGTGAGACCTCAGAAGAGGATGGCTCATCTACTTTATGTCATGCATGGGAAGAATGAAAGCCTCAGAGACTACATCGCGAGGTTCAATTAGGAGAAGCTTGAGGTAGAAGATTATAAAGAGAGTATAGCCATGACAACTCTCATTGGGGGTCTGTAGAAGGGAAAGCTCTTACGGAAACTAGCCGAGGATCCTCCCAAGTCAATGGCCGAGTTGTTAGCAACAGGTGGAAAGGTCATGAACATAGAGGAAGCTATGGCTGCGAAATATGAGGATAAAAATGGAAGTAGCAGTGGGAAGTTTTATAAGAAAAATGATGGAAAGAAGAGGGCTGCAGATGACAAGTTTGCAGACTATACTCCTCTAACAGTGAGCTGTGAACACATCCTCAGAGAAATAAAGAATGATAGGTCTCTGAGATGGTCGGAGAAGGAGAAGTCTCCTCCACATAAGAGAAATAAAAATTTATGGTGCGAGTTCCATCAAGATCACGCCCATCTAACTGACAAATGTTTCTCCCTGAAGGACGAGATTGAAAAAATGCTGAAGTTGACCTCAGAAAGTATGTTGTTACAAGAGCTTAAAAGAATGTTTATAAGGTATGTGGATACAAGAGCTTCAAAGAATGGTCGAGCCGACCTCAGAAAGAAAAGAAATGAAAAATATTAGGAAGATACCCCTGCCAGGAAATATGATGCCTCTGATGATGATGATGATGACCCTGACCTCCCACCAAAGGATGAAAATGTCCCAATAAAGAGAGTCAACATGATCTCTTTTGGTGTGAGCACTATCTGCGGAGGACAAGCAGGAGGTGATGCACATGTAGCTGATCGTAAGGCTTATTTGGCAGAGGCGAAAGCAGTAACCAAAGCCAAGGTTATGAACTTGGCTTCAACAGAGGTTAAACTTGAGAAAAGAAAGAGGGTAAACATGGACACACTCATAGTAAGCTTCTCATGACTTGATTTCATGGGTATCTTAGCTCCCAACGATGACCCTCTAGTCATCACCACAAGGGTACTTGGATGTGAAGTTCAGAGGATCCCTGTGGATGGAGGCAGTTCTATAGACTTTATGTTTTATCCCTATTTCAAGAGCTTATGCCTCAGCAAAGCTAGGTGTGTTCCTTATCATCATCCCTTGCTTGGATTTAGCGGTGAGAAGGTCCATCCATTGGGTATGTATGAAATAGATGTGAGAATAGGAGATGAGTGTCCTAAGAGGTTGATCAGAAAAATAAATTTCTTTATGATGGATGAAAATGTCTTCTCAACCTACAACCTCATCATGGGATGAGTGGCCTTCAGGGAATTTGAGGTCGTTCCTTCAACGGTCCACCAGATGCTAAAATTCCTGACTCCTTAGGGAGTAGTGGAAGTGAAAGTTGACCAAATGTCAACACGTGAATGCTACTTCAACTCTGCAGAAGAGAGAGAGGCTCATAAGAAGGCATCAACCACTTACAACATTGATACTCTTGACCCCAGAGACAAAACAAAGCTCAAAAAGGGAGAGGCTGCGGAGGAGGTAGAATCCATCGTCCTTAACGAGGACGAACCAGAAAAAACCATCCAAGTAGGCAAAACCCTAAAGCCTGAGATCAAGGAGGAGGTTGTGAAGTTGTTAAGAAAGAGACAAAGTATCTTTTCCTAGATCCATGCAGACATGCCAGGTATTAATCCCAAAATTATGTGTCATAATCTCATTGTTATAGAGGATGCCAAGCCCATTAAGAAGAGAAGAAGGATATACTCAAGAGAGAAGTACGAAGTCATCAGAGATGAGTTTCAAAAGCTTAAGGAGGTCGAGTTTATTAGAGAAGTTATATACCCTGAGTGGTCTTCTAACGCTATCATAGTGCCTAAAGCTAATGGGAAGTGGAGGATGTGTGTAGACTTTACCGATTTAAATAAGTCTTTCCCAAAGGATAACTTTCCCCTACCTCGTATAGATCAAATGGTGGATTCCACAGCAGGACATGAGCTCACGAGCTTTATGGATGCATATTCTGGGTATAATCAGATCTTCATGGACTCGGCTGACTCAGAGAAGACAACCTTCATTATAGACAAGAGGACCTATTGCTACAAGGTCATGCCCTTCGGACTAAAGAATGCAGGAGACATTTATCAACGTCTTGTGAATAAGATGTTCGAGGATTGGATAGGCAAAACCATGGAAATTTATATGAACGACATGCTAACGAAGAGTCTGAAGGCTGACACTCATGTGGCCGACCTTGAAAGAACTTTTGACACCATAAAAAATATATAATGAATCTCAACCCGTCTTTGGGGTAGGAGCGGGAATGTTTTTAGGCTTCATCGTCAACCAAAGGGGAATAGAGACTAACCATGAGAAGATCAAGGCTTTTCTGGAAATGAAGACACCCAGAACCATCAAAGACATTCCGAGGCTAAACGGACGAGTTGCTGCACTTAACAGGTTCCTCTCAAGAGCTATAGATAAATGTCTTCCTTTTCTCAAAGTTCTTAGAAAATCCTTCGAATGGAATGAGGAATGTGACAAAGCTTTTAAAGATCTTAAGTCCTACCTCGGATCCCCCTACTCCTATCTCGACCAATTCAGGGTGAGAAGATGTATGTATATTTAGCTGTCTCAGAGTCAGCAATCAGTGCTGTAATAGTAAGAGAAGAGTATGAAGTGCATAAACCAGTGTACTTTAATAGCAAAGCAATCCAAGGGTCTGAGCAGAATTACCCTCGGATTGAAAAGTTAGCCTATGCTTTGATACATGCTTCTAGAAAAATGAAGCCACACTTCCAGGCCCATTCCATGGTCATCCTCACTGATTCCCCACTATGACTGGTCCTCCATAAGCCTGAGAAGTCAGGAAGGCTAATGACCTGGGCAATCGAGTTGGGGGAGTACGATATTGTTTATCAACACAGGGTTTCCATCAAGGGACAGGCACTTGTAAATTTTGTGGTCGAGTTTACCTAGGATGAGGCCGATATTGAGAAGATTTATGAGGCTGCAAATGAGCCGGTAGACAGAAACGTCGGCCGAACTTCGGACGAGGCCGAGACAAGTACTGTTAGATAAAGAAAAATTGAGAATGAAGAAGAGAGATACATCTTCAAGCAGGGAACCTTATCAGAGGGTAGCTTCTCTTCAAATAAAACCATCTGGAACCTCTTCGTTGATGGGCCGTATTGTGAAAGCGAAAGTGGAGCAGGGCTGATAGTATCAGCACCAAATGATACATATATTGAGTATGCTTTAAGGTTTAACTTTAAAGATTCCAACAACGGGTGAGAGTATGAGGCATTAATAGCAGGTCTTTCTTTGGTAAAAGCCCTCAATGTTGGCCTGCTCCTAGCCCACAGTGACTCAAGATTAGTCGTGAACCAAATCCTGGGGGTATATGAAGCTAAAGATGAAAGGATGGCTAGATACCTGAAGAGGGTGAGATCGATGCTAGAAAACTTCAAAGAAGTAAATATGAAGAGGATACCTCGTCTAGACAACAACCGATCTGATGCACTCGCGAGGTTGGCCTCAGCAATAAGAACAAGCATAAGGAGAACAGTACTAGTGGAGATTCTACTCAAGCTGACCATTAAATAGGAAGAGGTTGATACACCTTACCTAAATCTGAGTACGGGAGCCTCATGGATGGATCCTCTTATCAGATGTATCAGAGAGGGAGAGCTACCAGAGTCAAAGTTAGAAATGAGAAAGCTGAGATTCAGAGCTACTAAATTCTCTACTGTGGGAGATGTTCTATACAAGAAGGGATTTCTACTCCCTCTCCTTAGATGCGTTCATCCTTCAGAGGTTCCATACATCTTATAAAATGCTCATGAAGGCCCTTGATCAAGTCACATTGGAGGAAGGTCATTGGATAAGAGGATGATCACTCAGGGATACTGGTGGCCGACCTTGGCTAAATATGCTACCGCGTACGTGAAGAGGTGTTATAAGTGCCAGAGGTTCTCCATCATTCCCCATCAGCCTCATCAACATTTGACTTCTATCAGCTCCCCTTGGCCATTTTCAGTATGGGGGATCAATTTGGTAGGACCCTTGCCAAGAGCTGTAAACAACTATCGGTACTTAATTGTGGCGATTGATTATTTCTCTAAATGGGTAGAAGCTGAGCCAATAATCACAATCACTGAGTAGAAGACCTTCCAGTTCATATGGAAGAACATTATAAGCAGGTATGGCATTCCAAGAACCCTATAATATAACCCAATTTAAGAATGTTTCCTTAGAGAAGTATTATGAAAAAGTAGGGATCAGGCAATTCATCTCTTCCCCTGGCTGACCCCAGGCAAATGGTCACACGGAGGTCACAAATCAAACAATCCTTGATGGGATAAAAAAGAAGTTGGAAGAGGCCAAAGGAAGACGGATAGAAGAGGTATATGCTGTGCTTTGGGCTTACAGGACGACAATGACGACACCCACAAGAGAAACTCCATTTATGTTAGCCCATGGCTCAGAGGCTGTCATCCTAACAGTGATAGGGCTTCCCACTCATAGAGTTCTGTAAGGACATATTTTTAATAATTCCATCATAATTAATTATGTCGTATACCGCTACAAATTCCAAGTTGTCTTCAACATTCAAGCCCAACAATATGACATTTGGTAAGATAATGTTTAAACTTTCATATTAAGAGTCTTGGGATATTTTTTAAAAGAATTATAAAAAGATTTTATATAAAAATGTTTTTATAAATGTTGTTTATAAAAAGGTTTCATTACTGTTTTAGAAAACTTGTGTTTCGAAAAGGTTTGAGAAATTTTCTAAGTCAGTAAGCGTACCTGGGTTTCGACGCCAAGGTCGTTCAAATGAGATCACCATCTCATTCGAGCGACAATGGATGTCGCGCGATGTCGTTTGAATGACACGCGTATCTCGTTCGAGCGAGATGGACTTCTCGTTTGAGCGATGTTACTTTTTGGCAGACACGCTGACCTCATGATTATCCTTTGACCGACTCAAAATTTCTTATAAAAGGGGCAGCCAGCCTTTGTTTGTGACGTGGAGAACAATTTATAACTTTAAAGAGTTTTAACCTTGGAAACTTTTGTTTATCTCCCCAGAATTTGATTCTATAACTTTGGCAGAAAGTTTTTCTCCAATAATTTAAGGGTTCAAATATTTGTTTTGTTTTTCAATTCACAAAAATCCCCATTACTTTTGTGTGATTTGTTTTGTGGAACCCAAGAACATATTTTTCTTTTTTTCATTCTTTTGAACTCTACAACCGACAGCCGTGTGCTATTATGGTGGGAGTCCTTATAAACTTCACAATTGTGGAAAAACAGTTTTCTTCTTCATTGCTGACCATCTCGAGTTCTTGCGGGAGATTTCAGCCGACGATATTTCTAGCCGTTGCTTTGAAGGTTTGACGAAGACACCGTGCATTACACTTATGGGAGATTATCAGGTTGTATGTAAGTCAATGGTCTTGTGAATTCTTCAAAGTTCTAGAAATAAAAGGTGCCCTTCGGGGACTTTTCCTGAATATTTGTGTCGGTTGCTTGCTTAATTTATTTTGTCACGTAGTTGCATATTTAGGGGCTGAATTAATTTGGTTTAAAAATAGACTCTAATTAAATAAGTGTGCAAAATTAGAAATTTGCGAATTTAATCAATTATCACACAACGTCATATTTTACAAATTAGTATCAGAGCGGGTTACGTTAATTTATCGTGTGATCTTTATTTTCCGCAAAAATTTGTGTGATTTTGATTTTTTTTTGAAAAATTAGTTTTGTGAAAATCGCAATTTTTTCGATGGAGCACTTATGTAATCGGATGCCCCCCTTTGATGACACTTGTCAAAGTTTTAATGATTTAAATAGTTTGAATTTGACATTTGCTAAAGGAATTGATTTTTTGGAAAAAGAAAATTCTCGTTTTGAATCCGCGATGTATCTTTTGCAAACGGTTCAAAATCAAAGAGATTTTTATCGTGAAAATTTTATTTCTTTGGACCATGAATTTAATGCTTTAAAATTGTCCAAAAAGGAGAGTGATGATAGGGATTTTTAGAAAAAGAATTAGAGGACCTTAAAAATTTGATGGTTTGTGCCAAAGATGACAAAAATATTTTAATCAATGAGTTTGTGGCACGAGAAGAAACTCTTAGGGAAAAGTTTTCTTTAATTAGGGGGAGAGAGGTACCCTTTGACAAATTGTTGAAAATTTGAAAAAGAAATCCCTGTCTTTGGAAGAGTCTAATTTGTTGCTTGAATAAAATATTTTGAAGTTGAAAAATGATTTAAACGATTCAAGTAGGTTTGATGGTGATGGTAATGGCTCATCTTGTTCTCATGCGTCTAGTGCTAAAGCCAAAACCATTATTTGTTTTAGAGGGTTAATTAATCCCAAGGACATTAGAAAATATCACACTTTAGGTAACATTCCTCCCGTTTACACATATTCACATTGTGGTAGGAAAGGTAACCTTAGGAGATTTTGTCTTGATCTTGGAAGAAGTCCTAGGAAGTCGAAGTCTAGTGTTTTATTGGTTTTCAAAACCCCGTGTCAACGTTTCACATCTATTTGGGTTAGGAAATCACTTTTAGAGGCACTAGATTTTAGACAAGTTGATTCCTGTTTGCTTGCATAAGATTCTTTCCTTGCCATATCATATAGATGATTGTGTTTGCATATTTCTCATACTCTAGTTGTGGTTTCATGATATATGTTTGCTAGTGTAATGACATGTACTTTTTGTATAAATTTTTTCTTTTGAAAAATACAAAAAGACTTTATTTTGATAAAATTTTTGAAAAAATCCAAAAAGAGTTTTGTTTTTTTTGTTTGCACCTTTTATGGATGGACACTTTGGATGATCGAGTCACAACATCATTCCATTTTTCATGTGACTATTTGATAGTGTTTTGAGACAATATGTCAATTCATCCATGTGCTTTATAATGTTTGGAGTCATTAAGATGTAATTAAGTGTTACTTCCTATATGTTTGACTCATGATTTCCTTTATTGCACACGTGCAGGGATTTGTTTGATTATTGTGTTTGTATTATCACATGTTGGTTGGGTGTTTTCACTTCAATCCTGTCCTTAAAATGAACTAAGCGCGATAAAACTTGATAAGAAAGTTGTGCATGTAAGAGCCGTTTGTGAGTTTGTGTGCTTTATTTGAAAACGGGGAAGGGCTGCGAAAGGTTCACATTTAAACTTTGCGAATACTAAGCCACCGTTATATCGGACTTAAAAAAGTGAGGAATTTTAATTATCCGGGGTGAAAAATTTAAAGGCAATAAAAAGAAATTCATGCCAATTAGGTTTTTGCACCAATTCTCCAAAGTTTGAGAATTTAGTTTATACCCCTCTAAAAAGAAAATATATATGAGGGAGTTTAGATGGAGAATTAAAATGGGTTTGCACATCCTTGAAAGTCTTGAAAATGCGCTAAATAGTTTTGGACGTTATTGGGGTGGAAATCACTTTGACTTTGATTTGTTTATTTGCATAAGACGATGTCATCTAAATTCAACAATTTTTACGCCTAAGGATATTTTTGGTGTTCATTCGTTAGGAGTACACGTATTCATCGTGCACATATGATTGATTGAGTTTATTTACCTATCGAATGTGTTCACACCGATTCATTCCATTTCCATGACTTGGTTGTCTGAGTTTAAATCCATGGTGTGATTTTTGCGTCATATTTTACAAATTTTATATTATTTTTGTGCAAAAAATTTGAAAAATTAAAAAGTAGTTTGTGAAAGTTTTTTTTAGATACTCCTTTGCATACGCGTAGTTTGATCCTTATTTGCTATGCATTTTATCATGACACACCATGTTTTGATTGTTTCTTCTTATCTGTCTATTTTGGGACATTATAAAAATGAGGAGAAAGAATTATCATGTTATGGGGGAGTTTTTGCATTATGGGTGAGATTTGATTTATTAATGATTTATTCTTATATCATTTCAAACTCGATGCATCACGAAGGTTTTTTCTTTATCTCATGTGTGTAGGTACAAAATTGAAGATTAATATGTTGCACACCCTGATGAGAAAAGCTTTGAGAGTTTTTGATGTTGAAGAAAATTTGAGAACTTGCAAATTTTACCTTTTCAGTTTTGGGATTCACGGGAGGGTAGATTTGTATAGGCATTTTGGTTTTTGATAATTCAAATGTTTTTATGTATGTACCGGCATAGACATAGGGGGAGATTTGTAAGCACATATTTTTAATAAGTCCATCACGATTAATTATGTCGTATATCGCTACAAGTTGTCGAAGAATTGAGAAGATTGTATCTACAAAAGACGAATCCGAATTACAAGTTGTCTTCAACATTCAAGCCCAACAATATGAAATTTGGTAAGATAATGTTTAAAGTTTTATTTACATTTCATATTAAGAGTGTTGGGATATTTTTAAAAGAGTTATAAAAAGGTTTTATATAAAAATGTTTTTATAAATGTTGTTTACAAAAAGGTTTCATTGCTGTTTTAGAAAACTTGTGTTTTGAAAAGGTTTGAGAAATTTTCTAAGGCAATAAGCGTACCTGGGTTTTGACGCCATGGTCGTTCAAAGGAGATCACCATCTCGTTTGAGCGACAATGGATGTCGCACGAGGTCGTTTGAATGACACGCGTATCTCGTTCGAGGGAGATGGGCCTCTCGTTCGAACGACGTTACTTTTTGGCTGACACGCTGACCTTATGCTTATCCTTTGATTGACTCAAAATTTCTTATAAAAGGGACAACCAACCTTTGTTTGTAACGTGGAGAACATTTTCCAACTTTAAAGAGTTTTAACCTTTGAAACTTTTGTTTATCTCCCCAGAATTTAATTCCATACCTTTGGTAGAAAGTTTTTCTCCAACAATTTAATGGTTCAAATAAATGTTTTGTTTTTCAATTCACAAAAATCCCAATTACTTTTGTGTGAGTTATTTTGTAGAACCCAAGAAAATATTTTTCTTTTGTTCATTATTTGTGGGGAGAACTCTACAACCGACAGATGCATGCTATTGTGGAGGGAGTACTTATAAAGTTCACACTTATGGAGAAGCCATTTTCTTCTTCATTGCCGACCATCTGGAGTTCTTGCGGGAGATTCCAGCTGACGATATTTCTAGCCATTGATTTGAAGGTTTGACGAAGACACCGTGCGTTACACTTGTGGGTGATTATCAGGTTGTATGTAAGTCAATGGTCTTGTGAATTCTTCAAAGTTCTAGAAATAAAAGGTTTTGCCTTTCGAGGATTTTTCCTGAATATTTGTGTCGCTTGCTTGCTTAATTTATTTTGTCACGTAGTTGCATATTTAGGGGCTGAATTAATTTGGTTTAAAAATAGAGTCTAATTAAATAAGTGTGCCAAATTAGAAATTTGTGAATTTAATCAATTATCACACAACGTCATATTTTACAAGTTCAGACATATGACCCTCAGAGGAATGTGGAAGAGAGATGACTTGATCTTTATTGATTGAGGAAAGAAGAGAGGATGCAGAGATAGGATAGGCAACCTATCAGCAGGGAACTGTAAGATTCTGCAATCAGAGGGTAAAGTCAAGGCCGATATCCGTGGGAGACCTAGTCCTCAAGAAAATGTGGCAGAAAACCAATAAGCTCCACCCCAACTGGCATGGTCCTTATAGGGTCATTAATGAGGTCGTACCAGGTACCTATCGGCTAGAAAATTTTGAAGGATAACCTTTCTCCAACCCTTGGAATGTTGATCACTTAAATAAATACTACTTATGATGTTGCAATTGTTATTATCTCTTTGTAATACATGTTTCAGTTTATATAAAGGATGTTAATAAAAAGATAGCAATGTTGTACTGATGCTTTTGTTATTATGTATATGTTTTTAACATCCTTCATGTGGTAAAATATGAGGTGAAACATTATGAACTTGGTGACCTTAGATCTTTAACATCATTCATTTGGTAAAATATGAGGTGAAACATCATTAACATGGTGACCTCAAACCTTTTGACATCATTAATTTGGTGAATTATGAGGTGAAACATTATTAACCTGGTGACCTCAGACCTTTAACATCATTTATTTGGTGAAATATGAGGTGAAACATAATTAACTTGGTGACCTCAGACCTTTAACATCATTGGTTTGGTAAAATATGAGGTGAAACATCATTAACTTGGTGACCTCAGACCTTTAACATCATTAATTTGGTGAAATATGAGGTGAAACATCATTAACTTGATGACCTCAGACCCTTTAACATCATTTAGTTGGTGAAAATATGAGGTTTAACATCATTAACTTTGTGACCTCAGACCTTTAACATCATTGCTTTGGTAAAATATGAGGTGAAACATCATTAACTTGGTGACCTCAAACCTTTAACATCATTCATTTGGTGAAATATGAGGTGAAACATCATTAACATGGTGACCTCAGACCTTTAACATCACTGGTTTGGTGAAATATGCGGTGAAACATCATTAACTTGGTGACCTCAGACCTTTAATATCATTAATTTGGTTATTAACGGCTTTTCCTCAAGTTAACTTGGTGACCTCAAGTTAACGGAATTATATATGTCTGTTGTTACTTTTTTTGATTCCCATTACTCAAATTTTGTGATATGGTGGATAAATGAAACATCATAGACATGAAACAACAAAGTAACAAGTAAAGGAAAGCAACACAAGTGAAGGAAACGAAATTGCATTCATTTGAACTAAAAAGTATTACATCATTCCGAGGGAAAAGGTTACAGTTCATTAAATTAAGGGGTTAAACAAAAGCTTCACAAAAATAAAAAACATGATGGTGAGACACTCAGACTTCAGTTTGTCCCCCGGTTCTGGCCGACTCACCAGTAGTAGGGTTGTTTAGCTCTAGGACTTGATCGAAAACTTCTACCTCGTCATCCTGATGCCCACCATCCTTGGTCTCATTCAACTCAAGATGGCTAGTCTCAGTCGGGCCACCTTCTTCAACCTCCTGCAGCGCCTTAGTAAGATGAGCATTTCCAAAGCCGAGGCCAATAAAGTCCCCGGCCGACAGACTGCCAGAACTTCTTACTTCATCGCAACCCATCGGCTGGTTGCCTTGATGCCCCTCTCCAGATACTCAAGGCTGAAGCTATCAAACTCATTTGAGGTTTGATACTCCTTGATGATCATCTCTGAATCATCTTCCATAGCAGCCTTAATAACTGCTTCAACTTTGGACTGAAGACTATCATCCTTTGCCTTCAGAGCCTGGGCATGAGTATTTTTCAGCCGAGAGATCTCGTCACCCTTCTCCTTCAGACTTTTCTTTAAATCATCAATTTGCTTATTCAGATCCTCCTCAAGCTTTTTAGCATCCTTGCCTTTCTGGATTATAGGTAGCCTCTTCAATGTATAATCGGCCAAATGATGAAGAGATAGGGCACTCTGCAAAAAGAAGAATCGAACATATTAGTAATAATAAACAGTCAAGATAAGAGGTAACACAAGTAGCAAATAAATACCTGAACCGCAAACTTTGCCAGTAGAGGGACATCCTATAGCCCCAAAAACACCTAACCTCACAATCCTGGCCTAATAACCACCAGATAGTGGTGGTTTTACTCGCCGAAAAACCAAAAAACCCAATAGAAAATGAACCAATGTGCAAATATACCTAGAAAGGGGAGAGAAAATGTCAAAGGAGGTAACCTGAGCAATGAAGAGCGAAGAGCAAAGTCTTACAAGCCCAAGATGTGCAGAAAATAAGAGAAGTGATCAAGCTTTGGACATGGAGGGTTTGTAAGGTTTTTACAGCAAAGAAAGCCTTAGTGGGAGAAGTGAGGAGAAGAAAAATAAATGAGGAAAGAGAAAAAGCTTTTAAACCTTCTCAATGATGGGGCTCGATTTCCAATACCCTCATCATCACCCTAGGAAACTCAAAAGGTGCCGCCAAAATTGTCATATATTGGGGAAAATGCTAGTCACTTCAGTGAATGACATGTGTCCAAGGAATCACTCCAAACCGCAAGACATTAAAATGTCCCTTCATTAACCTGACTCTTATACCCCTCAGTCACCTACTCATATAGGAGACTAAGGGATAGGGGTGATTGATATGCCCAAAGTGAACCCTCATACTCAGGGTCACTAACCTCGGCCTGTCTCACAGCCGAGTTGACAGGAAGCTTTTAAAATCCATCAAAAAGGTCATATTCTGCAAGGTCAGCTCCTCATTGACTAACCTCGGTTGGCCAACAGCCGAGGCTAATAGCATCTTATGAGCTCAAGCTATTGCCAAAATCGTACTCTGCCTCAACCGACGTTACATCCTACCTCATGTATAACCTCGACCAGTCTCCCAGGACGAGTTCATGCTGATGATTGACAGGATAAAGAAACTATCGGACTTCCCCAACCTCATACTCGTTCAGGCCGAGGTTATGACATATAATATCACAAGTCCAAGAACACACAAGCACATGGAAGACTTGTAACAAGTGATCAAATCAGTTATAACCAAATCATTCCCCTCACGTGAGGGAATATTTAGTCATCATTTCTTATATGTGGCGCATCCAGGTGTCCACCTATGATTAGTGTGTTCAACTCACACATGCGCATGGCATGCTTGGGGGGTACACTACACCCCGCAAGCACTATAAATACATATCTTCTCCTACCTTGGAGGGGGATCAATCATTATAACCCTAGCGAGAGCTCTGTAAAAATACACAGTAGAGGGAGAAAGTGAGAGATTGTATCACAAGACATTTGTTCCCTCATTATAGTGAAACTTACTCACACACTCACAGTGGATGTAGGCCAAGTTGGCTGAACCACTTATATAGTAGTGTTTCTCCTCTTCTCCTCACCTCCTTCCTCTAGTTCATTACTCTTATGCTGCCATTGTTATTGATAGCTTGAACTTATCAACACCTCATCTGTTGGTGATATTTACAGCATCATCAATAATCATTTCATCTATATATACTTCGATTTCCTTATGTATCAGATAATGCATAATGGTTGTGAGAGCCCTTTGGTAGGTAGCTCTTGTGTTTTTTAGACCAAATGGCATGACATTATAGCAACAAGGGGTGATGAATGCGCTGTTCTCTTGATGTTTAGGGTGCATATTGATCTGGTTATATCCAAAAAACCCATTAACGAATGACTTGAGAGCATGACTGGCTGTGTTGTCCACAATCATATCGATGTTGGGTAGCGGGTAATCATCCTTCAGAGAGGCCTTGTTCAAGTCTCAGTAGTCGACACACATGCGAACCTTTCCTCCTGATTTTGGCATGGGTATAATATTGGCTAGCCATGTAGGATATTAAATTACCCGAATGAATCCCAAATTCAGTTGCTTGACCACTTCTTTTACTTTGAGTGACCATTCAGTGCGGAGCTTTCGCAGCTTCTGTTTGACTGGTTTACATTTCGAGAGAGATGGAATCTCATGTTGTGCTATTTCAGGGTTAATGTCGGGCATATCATCGTAGGGCCATGCGAAGACATCCACAAATTCCTTTAGTAGTTCTTCAAGTTACGTGCGCTCGTGCTCATCAACGGTAGCCCCTATCGTAATCTCGTGTATCTGGCTACTAGAACCGAGATTAATAACAACAGTTTCATCTTCCTTAACTTGAACGAGGTTATATTATTTATTATTAACATTATTTAGATCAGTTAAGAATTGTTCATTTGCAAAGTTATCATATCAAGAGTTTGATTAGAATCAAAACAATTAACGTAAGGCACAGTAAGATACTCAAAATCTTCATTTATTTCATTGATAGGAAAAACAACATTGAGAGCCTCATCATAGGAGGTCTCAATTAAATCAAAGGGAGAGGAAACAACTAAAAGGAAAAGGGGATAAACATCAGGGTTATGTTGAATATCTGTAGGTGGAACAGGAGCAACATGCCAGTTGAGAAGAGGTGCATCAACATTTTTGATGAGGTAGGATGGATTGGATGATGTAGTCCCTGAGTGGATCATGTAGAGTGTCTGCCCAATATCTGTAAGTTGAAAGAATCCTCAAAGTCGCTATCCTAAGAATCCCCGATATCAGCTATGGTCTCCTTAGTGAGTGGTTATGCACAGTGCTGGGAACTTTCAGCCCCTGAGTAGTTATCTTAAAAAAATATCTCCATTCCTCGTTTCATCCATTTGTCTACAGGGTCATACAAAGGTTCAGGGAAGCCATAAAAGGGGAAATCTTCACCCACTCTGATGAATTTTCCATTTAGGGAATCTCCTGAGATAGTTTTGGCCCATTCTAACTTTTTCTTTAGTCAAGGTGGGGGATCAATCTGAGTTCTTCTTCTGATGGTTGATAGCCCAAGCCACAGGGAGGAAATGCCTCCTTCAACACAATACGTTCAGTTATCCCTTGTTGTCTTTGCCCTAGCCCCAGTCCGGGAATGAAGTGCATATTCTTAAACATTTGGATTACATTGACATTTCCATGAGGATCATATTCTAGACAAGCCCTGTCTTTGAAGTCATCCCTTGCTGGGAGTAGGGGTGGTTCGACTTGGAAACCTGACAGTAGTATATCGTTCACCTCGTGTTATATCTCAAGTACCGAATTACTAGTGATTAAATTCTCAACGCTGTCACTATCTTCCAAGATGGTGATAACTTATCCATTGGCGAAGAACTTCAATTTTTGATGAAGGGAAGAAGACACCCTTTTGATGCTGTGGAGCCACGATCATCCGAGTAGTAGATTTAAACAGGCTGGGATGTAAATGACTTGGAATTCAACAACAGGATTTATAGGGCCATCCCCTATTGAAAGCTTGATATATCCCATTACTTCTCAGCGGGTGTTATTATAGGCACGTACGGCAGTAGAGGTTGGAGCATGGTCCTCACTTTTAATCCCAAATAGTTGAGGGTTCTTAACGGGCAAACATTTAGAGTTGATCCGTTGTCGACGAGTGAGAGGGGGAAAGTTTTCCCCATGACTTCGACAGAGATATTAAGAGCATGATTGTGGTTGGGACCAGTCTTAGGCATTTACTCTTTAGAAAAGGAGAGCATTCGAGTAGAGGTTAAGGATCTAAATAGGTTCATTGCTTCTTATGGTGTGGTTGAGATAGGAACTGTGGGTCCTGTGAGTCTCTTGATTAGGGAATTTCAGTGACATGAAAAGTCCTTATAGAGTGATGTTAGCTTGGGTATTCTTTGTTGATCAAGGACCTTACTTTCTTCAAGAGTCATTTCTGGCATAGGGACATTCTCAACGCCTTTCCCTTTATCGCTTCCTAATGGTAGTAAGTTTGAGTTATGGTACTCCCTGACCTGGTCATGTGGTTCACGGAAGAGGGTAAAAATAGAAACCCTATTTCTTTATTGATATCAGCTTGCTCAGCTACCTAGTTGATATCTCCTAGTAGATCTTCGAATGATATCACTTTGCTTAGTTTATCTATAAGACTAGTCTTTCCTAAATCTAGCTCTTCATCTGAATCTTCAGAATCGTCTCCCCATCCAGTGGTGACGATATTGTCTTTCCATGCAAAGTCAGTACAAATTATATGTCTTCTTCGTATAATTCTTACCATTAAGTAGGGAAATGCATGACTGAAGGTACTAGGTGCCCTTGTAATTTCAAAACGTCGAGTAGCTCGGATATGCTACAAATATTACCAGTCTGTCGAAATAAATTTTCCATGATCTAGACTAGGTCATCTAGACGAACTTCATCGGTTGGCACTACCCAGTTGTCTGACTCTCGGGCCCATTTTTGATCTTCTAAGAACATCCCGCTAGATCTATAACAGTTGATGGTTATCTAGGAGGGCAATTTCAGCCCGAACTCTAGGAGTTAGTTCAGCACTTCAAATAATTCCATATCTTAACCTCTGGAACGGGTATGGATAGTGATGCATGCTCTGGTAAGGAGTGATAACGTTTGATCGTCAAGGTTGGTAGGGTGTAAGAGGAAATATAGTCATGTTTGGATAGGTTTAGGAGAGTATATGGGTATGACTGGTGATTTACTTGACATGATTTGGGTAAATGGGTTGAGTTCCGAGTCTTCTTCTAGAAAGATTGCATTTACATGATTCGAGAGTGGATTATGGGTAGTGTTTGGTTTAGGATTAGCTAGTGGGGTGATGATACCCCGGTAAATCAGGATTTGGATTATGTTTCGGAGGTGGAAACATTGGTGTGTGGCATGGCCAGAAGTTTGGTGGAAGTCATAATGGGCATCAAGTTTGATGTTTTTCGTAAGTGGATTTGGTAACGGACGAGGGTCCAAGGGTTTGATCATGTTTCGGTTCAAGAGATACCGGTAGAGTTTGGAGAGAGGAGCGTGAAGCTCGATATATTCCTTTCGGATTGGGTTTGGGCAAATTTCTGGTGCCCATGAAGTGGCAAGCTGAGAGATGTTGTTGATAGTATAGACTGTGGTACTAGCAGGCTTTTCAAACATTCTAGGAGAAAACTGTCTTGAGATTTTCTTCGGCTCAACTTCTATCTTGGCAAGACCTTCTTCAATTTCTACTCCTGCTTCTCGGAGGGCTCGAAAGTGAGGGTAATACTGTCCTCTTATTATTATTCGAACATGAGGTAGAAATTTTTTCTTCACAATACTAACTTGTTCTTCTTTGGAAGGTCGATTGGTCATGGTAGCTACTTTTTTTTTCTCCATCTTGCTATGAAGTTAGTGACTGATTCCCTAGGATTCTATTTAAGTAGCTCTAAGTCACGATGGGTAACCTCTAGCTCCTCGTTGTACTTATACCGTAACATGAACTCACGGGCAACATCTTACCAACTGCGGATTCTAGATTGTTCAAGAAATAAGAACCAACGAAGGGCGCTATCTTTCATAGTCTACTGGAACCTCTGAGCCATTATTTCTTCGAAAGCCCCTAGGAGAGTCATGGATCGAAGATAGCTATGGAGATGAACGATCGGGGGTCCACTGCCTCGAAACTTATCAATATTAGGCATCTTGAATTTTTCTGGTAGCCTGGCTTTAGGACAGGGAGACATGTGGGTGTAGTCCATGTAGTTCCCAGAGATTCTAACCTGGTCGAATTTTTTAGTTAGCATCTTGAGGTCTTCCTTGACCTTGTTCAGTTCTTCTTCCTTCGGATCAACAATTACAGGTAAATTATCTACGGTCTGAGCAAGGTTTGGCATAGAAAGCGGGATGTTGGTGGCCCATTAGCATGAGGATCACGTGGAGCATGACGGTATTCTTCAGGAACCCAAATAGGTTCGAGTGTTGGCGGACCCATGGAGCGAGGGAAAATGACCTTAAGATATTCGGGGAAAAGGACTCGATTTTTTTGCTGAGCCAGAACTGTCAATAAATCTAGCTGTACATTCGGCACTTGATCCGTGTTCTCCATGGAAGGCGGGGGAGTCTCAGACTTGGAGAAAGTAAGGGAACTAACAGAACTTCGGGGCAATTCGATTGAAGACCGAAGCCAATATGGAACCGGGTCAAGGTATGTGATCGACCTGATAAGGAGAAAAATTAGAATTTATTTTCAGAAAAGGAAAAGGGGAACTTGTTATTTTTGGAAAAGGAGGAAAATATCTTTGACTTTTTTAGGAGAAGATGAGGACGAAAATGTTTCTTTTTCTTTTTTATTTTGAGGGAAAAAAAGGGAAAATATTTTTGGTATTTTTGATAAAAGAGGGAAGATGTTTTTGGACACTTTTTTGGAAAAAGAGAGAGGAAAAGACGAGAGACAGGTCTAAGAATGATTATTATGTTTATTAGGTTCTCACTTGTATTAATTTCACCTAAATGTAAAATGAAATGCCGGATGGGACCCGAGGAAAAATTGGGTTTGCAACACATGTAAAGCTCTAGTTGGACTTGTAACCAAGCTCACGGGAAGGGTCTCATTTTTAAATTTGTGCAAAACTTTGGGCGGCAAGTTGACCCAGAATTTCGGAAGGGTTTTGGGTCAAAATCGAAAATCTAACATATGTGTCTTAGGCTTGACACCTATATGCGGGTATGCAGTTGCTTGGGTGAATTGGAAAGGGTTACCCCCTTTGGCATGGCATCCACAATATATGTCTTGTTTTTTAGGGCAACCGGTACGTGTGGACAAGCCATTTGATATACCTGAGTGTACGTGAATTGCCTCACTATACACCTAATGGGGACAGTACATGTGAGAGCGAATTTGATATACTCGACGTACGTGAATGAGTTCCCTACGATATAACTCCTGTCATGACTTCGGTCAAGTAGTACGATGTGGGGGAACCGTTCGATATACATCGAAGGTACTTGGCCAATGGAAGGTGAGAGTTATATCGCTTAGGATAACTGTGACCTGCCGGATCAACACCCATCACTAAGTCACTCTCTAGTTATGGGACAAAATTTTGTCAATAACAATGATCTTTGGTGATGTCGCGTGAATCATGCATGATTCATTTATTAGTATCTTATGGAGAGAGTATCTTCTTCTTTATCATGCCAAAGAGGGAGCAAAGTACAAGTACCAATAATAAAGTTATACCAAGAATGGATAAGTGACGTGTGCAACATATGGATATATGTGTTCCTAGGGGCACGTAGTGTGAAGTGTATATGGAGAGTCTTCTACAAGTGTGTGAATAGTAGCATAAGCATGAGGTACAGATGACTAATAAAGGGTAACATGAAAATAGGGGGATATAAAAGAAAATAAAACACCCATGTAAACAGAGTCTGGCCCACTTAAAAATAGTCCTCCTTAGAATCGCCACTGTGGCCATCCCGGTCGGTGCGGCGTTCATTCCAGGGGGGGGGGGGAAGGAGGACGATCCCCCGAGGAAGAACTGTGTCGCAGTCTCGCACCCTTCTCTTCGAAAAGGTGCTTCGTCCGTTGTCGGTGTGGGGTGAATGTAAAGTGATAGAGTCTCCAGCCTATTTTTCTTAAAATAGGAACATGTTTCCATTTCAAGAGAGCGACATCAAGGACAAACTGATGCATACGAAACCAATAGATCGGTGGTTCGTGGGATAAGTGACACGACTCAGAATGTGTTTCTAAAGTGTGTGCTCTCTAGGCTCAAGTGCAAGCCTATCGTTCAAGTAATAAACCGACAAGTCGGGTATCGATCCTCAGGGAAAAAGGACAACGGAATTGTGACGACGGGATAAGATTGAGGAATCCTAGCGATGACTTTAAAAAGAAAAGAAAAAGATTGATTTGGCTTTTTTGGGATTGGTTAAACTAAATGCAATTATGGAATTATGATAAAATATGCAACTAACTAAATTATCTAAATGAAGAATGCAGAATTAAACTGAAACTTTCAACTAAATGATGAGAAAACAGGATGGGAATACACTCCCCCAACCCTAGTGTAATGCAGTGATAACGTTGATCATAAATTTATCCGATTAATTCAAACCCGGAATTTAGTACTCCCAAGCATTATGTATACGAGGTTCAAGCCCGCGTCATACCTAATCTGAGGATGAGTAAATCGGTATCGCGGTAATTACATTCAAATTGTACTCTAAATCATCACGAGTACCCAGAGGCAAACGAGATATAAAGATCTACAATTCTTAAGAAATTACGCGATACGATTTAAATTAATCATTAAATTCAGCGGATCGACGTTATACACACGCACTAACACATCAGGTTGGGTTCATGCATCCCAACCTTGAAAAACCTAGCCGGACATGTTAAATGGACTAATGCATGAAATAATGACGTTGCATGTGTAGGAATTCATGATGAAACTAGTTATAAACATGTAACTACGTATTGTAAATGCAAAAACAAGTTGAATCAATTAGGAAAACTACGCATGCAAGAACAATAATGAGGAACAAGAATTTTGAATTAAAACTGGTAAAAACAAACCCGAAACAATGAATTCTTGAAGTAATTTGTGCCCTTGATGTTCCTAGATATTTCTCTCCTTTTGTTCTCTCAAAAACTCTCTGAAAATAGCCCTAAAAGCTGCTCCTAGGTTAATGCCTACGTTCCCCACAAGTTTGGAGTCTTTGAAACCTAATAGGAGACTTGGAGATAACTCAGAATAAAATACAAAATTCGCGTGTCAGGTACAGCGAACCGGTTCGGAGGTACAGCGAACCGGTTCGCCCCTCCGAACCGGTTTAGGGTGGGGTTCGCATGTACCAGCCTGGACTTGCTCTCTACACTTAGATTTTTTTCTGGATTTTTCTTCTTTTCTTGGATTTTTCTTCAACTTCAACTGAGCATAACTTTTCAACCGTAGGTCGGATTTGGGTGCCGTTTCTTCCAGTGTTCTCGTTGTTACGAGCTCTTCAACTTCCCAGTTGACTTCTTCTTCCGGATCGGGCTGCAAAATTACCGACATGCCCTTGAACTTGCCTTCTTAGCTTTTCTTGCACATTCTTGTTTCCTCCTTTGCACTGCTTGCATAATTAACCTGTAAAACCAATAGGAGAAGCACGAAACACGCAATACTCGCCAAGAAGGTTAGAAGCATAAAAGTGAATCAAATCCATATATGTTACATCATTCGGGTTCACAAAAGTACTGAAATTAGGGGGATAAATATACAATATTTATGCCCAATCAAACCCCCCTAACTTAGAACTTTGCGCGTCCCGAGCAATGTAAAAGAATGAAAGTAAGAGTTAAGGACACTTCAAGGACTTTATTGGGATAGAGTACCACTTTCGCGGGCAAGCGATTGCATTTAGCGCATGCAACAAGCCTTTAAACCTCTAGGCTACCCTAGTAGGACGAGTTGTGTCTCGTGAGGGTTTGCAGTGAATATACCCACAAAATTCATTATTGACTCAAAGAAAATTAAAAATACGCAAAAATTGTGCAATTCAAATATTTCCAGAAAATAGTCATCATCAAGTCATATTTACAAGTCTCAAACCGTAGTGTGTGTGTGCGAAGCCGGAAATATAACCGCCAATTTCCATCGATTGATCATTACGTTACTTATCCGAAAATTCGTTTTGATTTCAATTTCTCACGGAATGCACTCACAAACGAATCTCTCGGATTGTGGATATTTTCTCGGTATGCGTGATATAAAGAGTAAATGTAATGGACACAAAATCACGCATACAATTAGAAAGATGGAAATTTCATGGTGAAAGGATCTCATCAATGGATTACGGTTTTAAAAATGGGAACATCGCCTCTATTTCGCGCATTTAACCTCTTATATTATCTTTTGGTGTATTAACTCTCCACGCGGTACTCAATTTACGCAATTTGGACTCGGTTAGGACTTTTTCGGGTTAAAGGTTGCATTGGGTAAAATAAAGGCGGTATGGAAGGTTGGAATTGGAAAAGTCATTCGTGATGTCCATTTGTGCATTTTCCGGGCTATTTCTCATTTTTTTCTACTTTTTCTATTTTTTTTTTTCATTTCTATTGTTTTTTTCTTGCCCCTTTTTGTTGCACTTTTCGGACTTAAATTCTGAATTTTTTTCATTTTTCGCAATTTCGGGCTATTTTGGGTTTTTCGGGTTGTCAAACGAAAGGGAAAATTATTTGGCTCAATTTGGGTTACAAAAGGGATAATTTTTCGCTACTTTTTCTGGCCAATATTTTTGGGTGACAAACGAGGGCCTACTTCATTGTCCAAAATACCAATTGCGTTACCATATGCGTTTCGAGGTGAATTTAAGTTTAGAGACTAATTTGGCACGATTTTCAAGGCAACATTGCACACATTTTTCAAAACCGATCAAATGAAAAAATTTGAGATCCTTGACAACTTATTAAGCGCTAAAAAGAACTTTGAGTTAACAATTAACTCGGATTGATTTAAAATCTCGCAAAACGTGATAGGCTCGAATCTCACCGGGTTTGTTAATCTCCACATTTATTCGTTAAGTCGTCAATTTTCGCACAATTTCCATCCTTAGTCAATTTCGGCTTTGTGTATGTTGGATGTTTACAATTTGAGACTCCAATTTGACTTTTAATGATATTTTTGAAAAATTTGAATTCCAATTTTTATTTATTTTGAAGAAAAATATTTTTGGATTTTTCAAAATTTTATGATTTTTTTTTGGAAATTTTGGGCATTTTTTGAAAATTTGTGAAGTTTTAGAAATACGCACTTGTGACCCCCCCTAACTTAGACTTTTGCATTGTCCTTAAGCAAAAAGGACTAAAATCTAATTCAAAGCGAATAATAAGTGCGGGAAAATAAAACAACCAAATATGAAAAAAAAATGCAAGTTTGTATTATAACCAATAGAAGCCTGTGTTACATAAGAAAAGGAAAAATCAACTGTAAACAATGTGCAATCCCTACCACCACTAACAATTACACCAAAATATAAAAACAATAAAAGCTTATGGGGGAGGTGGGTGGGAGGAGCTCGCTGCATTCGGGTCATAGGGGTCATAAAAGAAGGGGGGAGGAGGACCACCAAAGTTGAGCTGGTGAAGGTGGACTTGCAGTTGATACATCATCCGGGTGTCATGCGGGCAACGCATTCGTCTTTTGTGTGTGGGGCACCATTGTTGGGGTATTGGAAGGGCACGGGGAGGATCACCCCTTTGGCACGCATTTTGCGTGCAATGAGAGCTGCCGAGAAGGGAATGGTGATACCGTCGAGATACGCCTCGTGAAGTGTGGAAGATTTGCGAACCAAGGTCGCATAGAATTGACGAATGGCGGTCTCAAAAACGGTATTGCACGTAGGGGCGAGGAAAGAGCACCACCCACGGCGGTCAAAAAGGGCGGTGACTTCGCCCGGAAGGGTGTCCCAATCCACGAAGCACTCGATGTGAATGGCGCGCGTGGAGGGGAAGTAGATCTCGGACCAATGGCGTTCTTGGGCGCATCGGAATACCCCCCTACTCGGGTCATCAAGTATGGTGGTCTCATCATATTTCTATGGGCGGGGAGCGGGGCGGCGCGGCATTTTGATGGAAAAGAGGGAGAGAGAGGGAGGAATTATGGGAGAAAATATGGGAGAGAAGAAAGTGAGGGAGAATGTTTTGGTGTGGAAAATGGAGGAGAGGTGGGGTGTATTTATAGGTGGGAAGGGGTGTGTTTTTGGTGGGAAATATGAAAGGTTGGGAAGGAGAGGGTGGAGGGAATGAATTGGGATGAATTTGGGAAGGAGGGAAGGATTTGGAGGGAAGAAAAACGTAGGGGGAAGAAGGGGAAAAGAATGGAGGGAAAGGGAATGAACTAGGAGAAAAAGGGGGGAAGAATCTGACAGGTACAGCGAACCGGTTCGGGGGTACAGCGAACCGGTTCGCCCCTCCGAACCGGTTCTGGGGTACAGCGAACCGGTTCGGGGGTACCAGACTGGTCCAATCGAGGGAATTCACTCTTCTCTCCATTTCTAAGTGCTCTCTCATCCCCTAACTTGTGCATAATGCCCCTAAAAACCTTCTAGACCCTTGGGCTCTCAAAAACTTCCTCGAATACGACCTCGAAAAGCGTACTAGCACCCTCAAAAAACGTGCTAACCTATCTCTCATGCGACGCAGGCTCCGGACTCCTAACTAAGCTATTTACACACGACTATTTTACAGACAAAGTCACCCCATACGCGTCGGGGGTGCGACGACCTCACTTGCTTAGCTCAATTGACCCCGTAAACAGGGTCCGACAACCAAATCGTGTCGACCTCATCCACAAACGCCTCTAGGTATGGCTTTAGGCGTTGTCCATTTACCTTGAACGTGTTTTCCCCTTTTAAATCGTTTAGTTCAACAGCTCCATGGGGAAAAACGTTCTTTACGACGAACGGGCCAGACCATCGTGACCGCAGCTTGCCTGGAAAAAGGTGGAGCCGAGAGTTTTATAGAAGAACTTTTTGCCCGGGATGAAACTATTTTCTTCGAATGATGCTATCATGAGCAAGTTTCATCCTCTCCTTTGAAATTTTGGCGTTCTCATACGCATCATTGCGTAGTTCTTCTAACTCAATTAATTGTAGCTTACGGGCTTCACCGGCCTTGTCCAAGGCATAGTTCAATTGCTTAATTGCCCAATACGCTTTGTGTTCGAGTTCAACAGGGAGATGACAAGGTTTGCCATACACAAAACGGAAAGGGGACATTCCAAGTTGATTTTTAAACGCGGTACGATAAGCCCAAAGTGCATCGGTCAATCTAAGGGACCAATCTTTCCGAGTAGGATTAACGGTCTTTTCAAGAATGTTCTTGATCTCCCGATTCGCTAGCTCGGCCTGCCCATTCGTTTGTGGGTGATATGTCATCCCAACCTTGTGGACGACCCCATACTTTCTCATGAGCTTCTCAAATGGCCTATTGCAAAAATGCGTGCCATTATCGCTAATTATCGCTTTCGGTGCTCCGAAGCGAGAAAGTATGTGTTCCTGTAGAAACTTTATCACCACTTTGTTGTCATTAGTCTTAGTAGCTATAGCTTCTACCCATTTAGAAACGTAGTCTACCGCGACTAGGATGTATAGGAAACCAAAGGATGGGGGGAAGGGACCCATGAAGTCAATACCCCAACAATCGAATATCTCAATGATGAGTATGGGGGTAAGGGGCATCATGTCACGTCGAGAAATGGCTCCCATTCGTTGGCACCTATTACATGACTTACAAGCGTCATTTGCATCCCGGAAGATTGTGGGCCAATAGAGGCCGCATTGCAGAATTTTAGCGGCCGTCTTTTTCGCCGAGAAGTGGCCTCCACATGCTTCCGAATGACGAAACTGGATGACCTTTGGAATCTCGTCATCCGGTACACATCGTCGGATGATTTGGTCGGCGCAATATTTAAAAAGGAAGGGATCATCGTAAAAGAACATGCGCGACCAATTAAGAAACCTCTTCTTATCTTGCGGTATCCAATCGGGAGGGACGGCTCCCGTGACTAGATAGTTTACTATGTCCGCAAACCAGGGATAGGAAGAGGTGGCAAATAGTTGCTCATCCGGAAAGTGCTCGTCTATGGGTATGGGATCACTAGGTACGTCGGACGAGAGCCGAGATAAGTGGTCGGCCACGACGTTTTCTACTCCTTTCTTGTCTTTGATGGAGAGATTAAACTCTTGTAGGAGTAGGATCCACCTTATGAGGCGCGGCTTGGCGTCTTTATTCGTAAGTAGATATTTTAAAGCCGCGTGGTCGGTGAAGACAGTGATAAGAGAACCAATGAGATACGATCTGAACTTATCAAGGGCAAAGACTACCGCTAGAAACTCCTTCTCCGTGGTAGAGTAGTTGAGTTGAGGTCCGGCAAGGGTCCGGCTAGCATAGTAGATGACATGAGCTTGCTTATCTTTTCGTTGTCCCAAAACGGCCCCAATTGCGTAATCGCTTGCATCACACATAAGTTCGAACGGTAGGGACCAATCCGAAACTTGCATGATGGGAGCGGACACGAGCATGTTCTTTAATTTATCAAAGGAGCTTTGGCATGCCTCGGTCCACTCAAACGGGTTATCCTTCATGAGAAGGTTGTTTAAGGGTCTAGCGATAGCGCTAAAGTCCTTAATGAACCTTCGATAAAACCCGGCGTGACCCAAGAATGAGCGCACGTCTTTAAGCGATCTCGGTGGGGGAAGGTTAGCTATGACATCTATTTTAGCCCTATCAACTTCTATGCCCTTGGATGATACTATGTGACCAAGAACTATTCCCTCAGTGACCATGAAATGGCACTTTTCCCAATTCAGCACTAAGTTCTTGTCCACACACCGGGTAAGTACTTTTTCTAATTTTTCTAAACAATGATCGAAAGAGGTGCCAAAAACGCTGAAATCGTCCATGAACACCTCGAGTCCTCTCTCGACCATGTCGCTAAATAAGCTCAACATGCACCTTTGAAAGGTCGCGGGTGCATTACACAAGCCAAATGGCATACGTTTGTAGGCAAACGTACCAAAAGGGCAAGTGAACGTCGTCTTCTCTTGGTCAAGTACATCTACCTCTATTTGGTTATATCCGGAATAACCATCAAGGAAGCAATAATAAGGGTGGCCCGCAACTCTCTCAAGCATTTGATCGATGAATGGCAAGGGGAAATGGTCTTTTCTCGTTCCCGCATTGAGTTTTCGGTAATCAATGCAAACACGCCAACCGGTGGTGGTGCGTTGGGGAACAAGCTCTCCCTTGGTATTCTCAACCACAGTTATACCCGACTTCTTCGGGACAACTTGAATAGGGCTCACCCATTTGCTATCCGAGATTGGGTAGATAATCCCGGCATCCAATAGTTTGATGATCTCGGTTCTCACAACTTCTTTCATATTGGGATTCAGTCTTCTTTGCATTTCTCTAGAGGGCTTAACATCCTCTTCGAGATGAATCTTGTGGGTGCAAATCAAAGGACTTATCCCCTTCAAATCAGCTATACACCAACCAAAAGCACTCTGGTGCTTCCTCAGAATTCTCATCAATTTGCCCTCCTGCCCTTCGTCTAGGCTAGAGGAGATAACAACAGGAAATGTCTCATCCTCTCCTAGGTATGCATATTTGATATGGGAGGGGAGTTTCTTTAATTCGAGGGTTGGAAATTTTTCACTGGAAGGAGCCATATGTGTATCCCTCGGAGGTAGTTCCTCGAATCTAGAAACCCAATCAATCTCTCTCACGTCCTCGTCCGACGCACTCTCATCAAGTAATTCTCTCAACCTTCCAACATCCCTCTCGAAGTGGGTAGACGTCCCCTCACACTCATAGCTCGTAGCTAAACATGACTCTAAGGCGTCGCCACAAAAAGTTTCCTCGAAGTACTCTTCTACTACCTCATCTATGAGGCTTACCGCGTGAAGATCATCTTCCTCCCCTGCATTTTGGGCTATGTGGAAGATGTTGGTTTCCAAGGTCATGTTCCCAAAAGTGAGCTGCATTCGCCCATTCCTTGTGTTGATGATTGCATTAGCTGTAGCTAAGAAAGGGCGACCAAGGATGATGGGAACATGGTTGCTTGAGTTAAAGGAGGGCTCCGTGTCCCAAATGACGAAATCTACCGGGAAATAGAAAGTGTCCACTTGGACGATCACGTCCTCGACTATGCCTCGTGGAATCTTCACTGATCGATCCGCCAATTGGAGAGTGAACTTTGTGGGCTTGAGGTCGCCCAAGTCAAGTTGCCTATAAATGGAGTAAGGAAGTATGTTTACACTTGCTCCCAAGTCAAGTAAGGCTTTCTCAATTTTATTATCTCCAATGATGCATGATATGGTGGGTGCACCGGGATCTTTAAATTTAGGCGGGAGATCATTTAGCAGAATGGAACTCACGTTCTGAGCTAGGAAGACGTTCTTTTTAACCTTCATCCTTCTTTTTACCGTCAACAAGTCTTTGATACCTTTGCCGTAGGCTGGAATTTGTTTGATGGCATCAAGGAAGGGTAGATTCAGCTTCACTTGCTTTAGAACTTCTAGCACTTCATCACGTGGAGTCCCTTTTTGATTAGGAATCAATCTTCGAGGAAATGGTGCTGCGGAGGGTGGTTTAACTACCACCTCAGGCTCACTAGTGTCTTCCTTATCACTCTCGTCCAAGGGGACATCTTCGGCCTCTTTCGTGCCGGGCGAAATCTCCTTGTCTTTTGTTGTGTCGTGTGGAGGAGGTGATAAATCAACGACTCTTCCACTACGAAGAGTGGTCACTGCTTGACATTGCTCCTGATGTTCAGTGGATGTGGAGCTAACACTAGTTTGACCTTGGGGAGGTCGTTGGCCTTGGACAGGGAATTTGCCCTTCTCTTGAACACTCAACGAGGATTGTATCTTAGACAGGTTTGCATTTAGGTCGCCAATGAGACGATCATACTTGGAATTGGTTGCGGCCTGGATTGCGATGAATTGATTCACAGTATCCTCGAGAGTTCTCCGCTGTGGCGGGATATAATTTCCATGATGTGGTGGTGCTTGCACATGACCTTGCATGTGTGGAGCTTGTTGAAATTGTTGTGGCGGAGGAGGGGCAACATGCGAAGGAGGGTTCATTGCAGCATGTTGTTGCCCGTAGCTAAAACCGGGATGATTTTTCCACGAAGGGTTGTATGAATTCCCGTGCGGGGCACCGAAATTACCCTTAAAGCCTCCTATACCACTAACTTGCTCCTGCAACATTACTTTGCAGGAGGGTATCGTCGGGCATTCTTCAGTTGAATGTCCCGCCTCACAAATTGCACACACCTTTTCGACGGGATTCTTGATGGATCCAACTACCTCACATAAGTCTCGCAGTCCTCTCTCAATGGTGTCCAACCGACAGTCCGACATCGAATTCTTATCTACGTCGAATAGACCGGATGTCGACGGAGCGGTGGTAGATTGTCGATTTCGGTTTTGAGCGTTCGGATCAGAGGTATCCCAGGATTGGGTAGTCTCGACGACATACCTCATGTGAAGATCAGCGTCATGGGCATCTAGATCGACAAATGTACCACTTCCCATAGTTTTAACAAGCTGTTTAGAATTAAGATTTAATCCATTATAGATAAAGGAGATGATTTGCGATGGATCAAATCCATGATGGGGGCACGAAGCCACTAAGTCGTTGAAACGTTCATAACATCGATGGAAAGGCTCATTTTCTTGTTGCCTGAATGCTTGAATTTGAGCCTTTATAGAGATTGTTCGATGTGTTAGGAAGAATTTCTTGAGAAATTTAGACTGTAGCTCATTCCAGGATGGAATCGAGCTTGGAGGTAAAGACCATAGCCAAGCTTTAGCTTTATCTTTAAGCGAGAAGGGGAAAAGTTTAAGGCGGATTACCTCTTGTGTGCAGGTTTGATCGTTGAGAGTATCACACACGTCCTCAAATTCCCTTATGTGGAGGTATGGATTTTCAGAATCCATACCGTGATAATGTGGTAGCGTCTGGATCATCCCATTTTTGAAACGAAACTGCCCGGCATTATACGGGAGTATAATGCATCCCGGAGTGACAGTGCGCTCGGGATATAAGAATTCTCTCAACAGGCGGTACGGGGGCTCATCCTCACCAGTAGCTGCATTGTTATATTGCGACATCTCTATCTCACTTGACGATTCGGCGTTCTCACTGGGTGTGCACGACGTGTGTCCTACGAAGGATAAGGGAGTGTTGCTAGAGATTGAGTGTGACGGTGTGGGAGGTGGGATCCAGAATTGTGGGGCTTGTGGAGTGTGGGGACTATCAGGATTATACTCAACAAGTGGATTTTCGTGAATGCTAGTTGGAGTATTATGGGGTGTGGGAGTGGATTCAGAATTTTGCATTAAGTTCAGGAGAGATGATGATTGTGAATCTTTTTGAATCTTTTTTTTTTTTTGGTCAAAGTGTTGGATTAACTCGATCTAATCCTAAGTCTACCTAATTCCCCGGCAACGGCGCCAAAAACTTGACACGACTCAGAATGTGTTTCTAAAGTGTGTGCTCTCTAGGCTCAAGTGCAAGCCTATCGTTCAAGTAATAAACCGACAAGTCGGGTATCGATCCTCAGGGAAAAAGGACAACGGAATTGTGACGACGGGATAAGATTGAGGAATCCTAGCGATGACTCTAAAAAGAAAAGAAAAAGATTGATTTGGCTTTTTTGGGATTGGTTAAACTAAATGCAATTATGGAATTATGATAAAATATGCAACTAACTAAATTATCTAAATGAAGAATGCAGAATTAAACTGAAACTTTCAACTAAATGATGAGAAAACAGGATGGGAATACACTCCCCCAACCCTAGTGTAATGCAGTGATAACGTTGATCATAAATTTATCCGATTAATTCAAACCCGGAATTTAGTACTCCCAAGCATTATGTATACGAGGTTCAAGCCCGCGTCATACCTAATCTGAGGATGAGTAAATCGGTATCGCGGTAATTACATTCAAATTGTACTCTAAATCATCACGAGTACCCAGAGGCAAACGAGATATAAAGATCTACAATTCTTAAGAAATTACGCGATACGATTTAAATTAATCATTAAATTCAGCGGATAGACGTTATACACACGCACTAACACATCAGGTTGGGTTCATGCATCCCAACCTTGAAAAACCTAGCCGGACATGTTAAATGGACTAATGCATGAAATAATGACGTTGCATGTGTAGGAATTCATGATGAAACTAGTTATAAACATGTAACTACGTATTGTAAATGCAAAAACAAGTTGAATCAATTAGGAAAACTACGCATGCAAGAACAATAATGAGGAACAAGAATTTTGAATTAAAACTGGTAAAAACAAACCCGAAACAATGAATTCTTGAAGTAATTTGTGCCCTTGATGTTCCTAGATATTTCTCTCCTTTTGTTCTCTCAAAAACTCTCTGAAAATAGCCCTAAAAGCTGCTCCTAGGTTAATGCCTACGTTCCCCACAAGTTTGGAGTCTTTGAAACCTAATAGGAGACTTGGAGATAACTCAGAATAAAATACAAAATTCGCGTGTCAGGTACAGCGAACCGGTTCGGAGGTACAGCGAACCGGTTCTCCCCTCCGAACCGGTTCGTGGTGGGGTTCGCATGTACCAGCCTGGACTTGCTCTCTACACTTAGATTTTTTTCTGGATTTTTCTTCTTTTCTTGGATTTTTCTTCAACTTCAACTGAGCATAACTTTTCAACCGTAGCTCGGATTTGGGTGCCGTTTCTTCCAGTGTTCTCGTTGTTCCGAGCTCTTCAACTTCCCAGTTGACTTATTCTTCCGGATCGGGCTGAAAAATTACCGACATGCCCTTGAACTTGTCTTCTTAGCTTTTCTTGCACATTCTTGTTTCCTCCTTTGCACTGCTTGCATAATTAACCTGTAAAACCAATAGGAGAAGCACGAAACACGCAATACTCGCCAAGAAGGTTAGAAGCATAAAAGTGAATCAAATCCATATATGTTACATCATTCGGGTTCACAAAAGTACTGAAATTAGGGGGATAAATATACAATATTTATGCCCAATCAATAAGTTATGGAATGAGAAGGTGTTAGTCACCCATTCCTCCTTTTCGGTCTCTCATGGGCAAATGTTAATATTTTCCTTTATCCCCGTGAATTTTGTGTATGGGTTTATATAATAGGGATTGGAATCGTTCGACCCATACCATGGAAAATATAGGGTGAGGTCATCCACTGGAGTATTCCCCAAATAACAATAAATGTAGAAGATAGAATATGAGCGTTCATCGAGATATTGATCGTTATTGGGAAAAAATAATGTGTGAGATGAAAAGCGAACAAGAATATTATACGTATATGTATAAAAATGAGGGATTTTAAGGAATTTGAAAAATAAGAGAAATTGGAAAATTAAAAAGTTGGACTCGAGTCTCGGATTTTAATCCGAGATGCCTACATAGACTATAAAGGCATTTAATTCCACATATTTCAAATGTAGAATAGGGGCGGGGTTTATTCCATAGATTTGTATGGAATTTTATTAGGTGTGTGCATGTAGAAAATATATTTTTGGTTTTGAAAAAGTGTGGTGGATAATTTCATTCGGAATTTACGGGTGTAACCCTCTTTTATTTGTTTTTAGATTTTTTATGAAAAATAAAGTATGTGAAATATACTAATAAAAGCGTAGATGTTAACATGTATGAACTAAAATAAACTAGATTATGAATCTAAAGTAATTTATGCAAAAACAAGAGATTTAAAAGAGAGGGAGAAGGAATTGGACCTTCCTTGGAGCTTGAGCTTGGATCTTGGATTAACTCCTTTGGATGTTGATGGATGTTGATGAGAGAGAAGGATATTTTCCAAATTGGGTGTGAAAAGTATGGGTATTTAGTCTTGAATGGTACTTCTCATATGGAACTTCGCTGACTTCGAGAGAATGTTGCTGAGATCACTAATGCTGATGGGTTTGCGGTGTGTCTTGGGAATGAGGTCATGGCCCTTATTTATAGGGCAAAAGGTGGGTTACGATTGGCCTACCCCATGGGGTGCCTATTGACAGGTCACCCTTGACATTGTGCCGATAGGCAGGGTTCAGGACCTACCAATTGGCAGTCTCGTACGGACTTTTCTGGAAAAATAACTGTAGCGCACAAACCATTGATTCAAATCATGCACATGACATGCTGTTGGAAAGGTTATTCAGAGACCTTCGAGAGTCCTTTGGGCTGCTCCCGGGTCTGGGAGTTGACTTTGGGTCAAATGTGACTCGAAAGTGCACATCGGTCCTTTGGACGGGAGATTATCGGACGGAAACAGATAATTCTTCCGTATGGTAAGTCAGAATCGTGCACGGGGCAGACCGTTGGAAAGGTTAGGAGACGTAATTCGATATTACATAGAATTTTGCTTTGTTCGAAAAGTTGACCTTCTTCAACCGGGGCCCGGGAGCATCCGATGACCTCTCAAAATAAAACAAATCATTTGTCCGTATCATAGGTCAGAATTGTGCACGAAGTGGATCGTTAGAAAGGGTATTCATTTTCCTTCAGAGATTCATTCAGTCTCGTTTGAGTTGAAGAGTTGACTTTGGTCAAACGAAGTTCGGAAGCGCCCGGTGGCCTCCGGATCGATTTTTGAGGGAAAACCAATCGTTCGCCCGAATGGTTATACTATTTCATGCACAGGCGGACTGTTGGAAAAGGATTTCAGTGCCCTTCGAAGATTCAAAGAGCTTTCTCTTTGACGGTGAAGTTGATTGGGGTCAACTCCGGGACCGGGAGCACCCGATAGCCTCCAAATCAATTTTTAGTAGTAAAATGGTCCGTTCGTCTGAAGTGTTATGCCGATTCGTGCACGAGGCAGACCATTGGAAAGGGTATTCGGATCCCTTTGAATATTCAAAGAGATTTTTCTCTAACGAATGAGATGACCAGAGTCAAATGGGACCCGATTGTCTCTAGATCGGTACTCAGAGTGCGACCTAGGTTTGCGGTGGAAAGGGGTAGTGATAGGGGTCTAAGGAGAGACTTAGGGGTCCTAGAATGTGGTGTCTAAAGTGTGGAACAACAATGACTCACATTAGTGAATTATTTAATTATGGCAATAATTGTTGTTAATTATTCTACTTAATTGTGCATCTTTTGTTCCATAAACAAAATATGAGTTTGTTCTTATCAGAACCAGGTGGTAGACTGTTAGAAATTAGTTAACTAAATAATTACATAATTAATTAATATCCCACTAATATGGTACTTAATAATTAAAATAATTTGAATTTAGTTGAGATTTGAACAGTCAAATGCCACTAGGTGGTTTCCTTTCTTTTAGGCCCACTATAATGAGAAGTGGAATAATAAAAAAGGGTAATTTCGTACCCTCCCTCACCCATATAATCAGTAAAATAATTCCATCATTAGCACACCATATCACACAATTATATTGGGTAGATGGAGAAAATATAAAATTTTAAAGAAAAACATATTTTTTCTTCAAAAATATGGAGCATTTCTGGAGCATCAAAGAGAGGAGAAACATCATCACCTTTCATCTTTAAACAATGGAAAAAGGTGTAAAATTCATTACATAATTCATAAAAAATTAATCTGTAAATACATGAAGATTAAATTTCCAAGAATTAAGTAGTAATTTTATTTTGTATAATAATGCTTGAACAAAACAATATGTATACCACGCCCTTCCTTAAATTTTACGAAACTATTTTTTTGGAAAAGGGTGAGGAACTCTGGTTTTGTTTACGGGTACTATACCTTAATATGGCCTTTCTCATTGATTAACCCATTAATCTTAATGACTAGAGCAATGAGGATTAGATGGTCATTGATCTTAGTGGCACGATTTTATTGCTAACTATTATGAGGTGTTAAGTGGATAGGATGCTAGAAATTCTGCCAAAGAGTTTGAAGGTCGATCTCAACTCAAAAAAACCATATTAAGTGTCTCCTCAGGTATTAATCCATAATATAAAAGATAACTATTAACGTTTATATTCTGGTTAGTTACTACATATAATTCTTTGGTCAAACTTATAGGAGCAATGTCCCCTTTGGGAGTGAGTCGGGTGGGGGAAAAATCCAAATGAGGAAATAAAAATGGTGCTTCGTACCAGTGCACCAACGTTCGCGGAAGAAAAAATGGAAAGGATATTCTTTTATTATGTCTCAAGAAATGAGGTTGATGAGGTTATAAGGAGATCCTTAATGAGAAGAATGTGGAGGAAGGGGATCGACTCTCTCACATGAACTAGATTAATATGAGGAAAAGATTAAGTTCTTCTTTCATAACATCAAACACTTAGACATGGAGACTTTATGCGATAATCCAACTTATAGTCACATCGAAGCTTATGTGTAGTATGACACCAATGTAAATAATTAATAGTTTATTTTACTTGCATATTTCAAGTGTCATAATTAGGACACCTTTATTATAAATATATGTAAGTATGCTTGGTTGTTCGATGGCTCAGTGTGTTAAAGTCGCATTTGATTAGAAGGATAGAGTAGAGAAGAAACTTGGATTTTCCCTCGGAGATAATGAGAAGTCTCAATTACGATTGGAGGACTCTTAGGAAAGGATTACAATACACTAGGTGAGGCTCGACGACCAATAATAAAATTGTAAGTTCCTTACATGCCTGATGCTTTGTGACCCCTTCATTTGAGCTAATAAGACCGCGTGACTTTCTAAAGTTCAAATATTTGTAATTATCCATTTGAATCATTTACAATCATGTATATGAGATGGAGATTCTTATTAAATAGTACTTTACATACACAGACACAGAGAGAGAGAGAGAGACACACACACACACATATCGATATACATGAAAAAATACGATAAATAAAGGGATTGCTAACGACCCACTATTTTAGCCTTACAATCTCGTGGTTATATAGGAATTTTTCCATCCACCTTTCAAGGTAGGTTCACACTCATTCTCCATTAGAGACTTTGTTAAACCAAACTCGTCTCTTGGTGATTTATCTTAGGTGATACTCCTTAACATACAAAACTCATAATATTAGTAACTTTTTTATTATATGTAATATTATAGTATACTCATCACTCATGTGACCTTGCTTTGTTAGTGTTGATGTTTAAATTTGGGTTTGATATTTGGATTGATATTATCTCAAGTCACCCAATATTTATAATCACAGATAATTATGTTATGCTTAAAGAAATAAAAGAGGTGAAAGGATACACAAAGGTTCTATGTACTTCAATCCAAAAATAGTTCCTACATCCACGAGGTAATGCCACTATCTTTTTGGGGTTTAATATATGTCTCTTAGTAACACTCTCTAGGGTAAGAAACAAGGAGTTGTGTCTCCAAGCTAACAAGAGTAGTAATATATTTATAGTAATTGAAAGCTAAAGAGATGTGACACCTTTATACACTAGGTTTTTACATATTTACACGATAACATGCAGTTGGAAATTGATTCACGTGCATGTGCATGGTGGCCGTTGAATATCCCACACGTATATGTTCGCATTATTGATGGTTCATCTTCCTGGGTGTGGTCGGGTAGATGTCCGACCATAAGATATCTGAGCCGAATGGGTTCATTCCCTATTTTAGGATCCAGTGAAAATGTTGATAGGTCTCATTACTTTATAGGTCCACGTGGCATGATTACTTTAGTCTACAATATAAGCCCCCAATACTTAATCCTTTATAGGGTAGTGAAAGGATGGAATATTCTTCTTCGAAAACTTCTCGGCTTCCTAGGAGGGTGTTTGTTGACTACCGACCTCAAGGATTTATAAATTTTAATCCATCACACTAAGGTGGTGGAAATTTTGATAAATAGTTGAAAAAATAGCAAACTGTCTAAATGTATGCTGGTCTTTTGGAAGCATGGGGGAATAGGACATTGTTGATATCTAAAATGTTGGTACATTTAGTTATTTCACATTTGGATATTAAGGGACATCCTTTCACTTATAAAAGGTCTCTTCCCTCTCAATATTATCTCACCTTAAATTTCAAACTTTCTCCCTTACTATTGAGCTTTCCATTCATTGTTAAGAAGAAAATCGCAGCTGAGTGTATTCTTCACTATAAGAATCTTTTTCTCCTGTATTTTCCCCTTCGAGTTTTTATAATGGTTTATAGTGTGCATGAGAGTTATTTGTAGGATTTAGGGTAAAATGTAGGATCCATGAATGGGTAATAACTGAGTTGGTCATTGGTCCGTCTAACTTGTGTGCTTTGGATGAGGGCCACTGGCTTCTCATAATTTTTATAGAAAAGTGTGGACTGACGCTCCCACCTAGTCATTTGTTTATTAAAGTTTGTTAATATTTTGGTGTGGTTCCATCTCAAGTGTCCCCAAATATGTGGAGAGTGTTAAATAGGGTCAATCGCATTAATGAGTTGTTTAGAACTCATAAAGACATAACAAATCTGAAGTATTGTTATAGTTGGGGGACCACTACTGACAACATATATTATTTGAAAACTAGATATTCCAACAAAGCTTTGGTTGTCAATTTACTTAACTCCAATAAATATTATTGGGATTATGGATTAATTGTTAGGAATTAATAGTTTTCTCCTCTTCCCGATGGTGAAGAATACACTGGGCCACATTGCCCTCAAGAAGGGCGTGCTATAGGTCAGCATCTTTATTACTTGCATATTTTTTACTTTGCTAATTTTAACTCATTCATGGACTGATCAATATTCCTATGTTTATGTTTGGCAGAGAGAAGGAAGAAAGATATTCCACCTGAATCTGAGGTCAATCACTTTGTTTGTTGTTCGATCGAAAGATGATATACCTGTAGCCCCCACAGACTTAGAGGATTTGACCACATCTTCCCCATTCTCTTCTTTAGTCTCTTTTCCAAGTAGAAATGGATTTTACTGTTGGAGGAACTTCGTCCTCCTTTTAATATTTGGATATAAATTATATGCCAATTATTACTTCGTTGCTAGAGAAATGGTGAAAAGAAAGATCTCTAACCTTCCTGATGGAGATTAGTCTCCTTTCCTAGTTGAGAAGAAGAGTGTTAATGAGGGCAGTTCCAAGCGCCCTATTGTGGTGGTACCTGACGAGGTTAAAACCCAGGAACCTCAATTTAAGAGATTGAAAAATGGACTTTCCAACCATCAAGAGTTGGAAAGAAAGAAAAAAATCCAACCAGGCTTCTGTTGGTTTGGCTTCTGTTATAATGATCACTGGTCTGGTCATGGGATTGACAGGTTCGGGGGTCATTTTCATCGAAGAGTCTGCTGCTACTGGCCTTTAAAGGGAAAGACTTTTGTAGAGAGACAACCATAATTTGGCATTGGTAATTGTCACTTCCATTAATTTTATTTCATCTGTCTACGCCTTAATGTTGTGGGTTATTAATTTCCTTACCTTTCTTGAATTCTACACTTTTTAGTTATCTATGATCAAATTCTTAGGAGAGATGACCAACTGAGGAAGTCCTCGATAGATGTTAAAGATGCCTTTAAGGGTTTAAAGGATTCCCTGGATGCTTCCCAAAAGGCATATGTGAAGTAAGAAGATAAGCGAAAACGGATTGTAGAGAAGGATAAGAAAGATAAGAATAATATAATGAAGTTACCGAGGAAGCTGTGAAGAAGGATAACATGGCTGAGAGGACTGCTGCCGATGTCGATGGTAAGTAATAGGGTTTGAAGTCCAAGTTCAGTAAGGAGAAAGATGATTCTTATACCAGGGGCTAGGATAAGGCCTTTTCTACTGTGTTTGTGCAAGTGGAATTTATAAAGAAGTCATCCATTAAGGAAGGATATGACACTGCTCAGGTTGGCAAAACCTCAGACTATAAGATGCTTTAATAGGTAAAAATCCAGGACTCCTCCTATGGTTGATGAGGAGATGGAGGAAGAGGAAGGAGTGGCTAAATCTTTTGTGGCCCCTGAGATGGAAGTTTCAGTATTTCATCCCGAGGAGGAGGTTGCTCAGGATAAGGAGAAGGTTTAGCAATCAAGGATTGTTTTCATATTTTTTGTCTTGTAACATAATGTGACACCCCGACTAATTAAATACCGGGTAGCTACTCCTTTATTCAAATTAATACAAAATGTCAAGTTGGTTCAGTTCATAGCATCACTGTCGAAAAACATTTTTTTAATTACTAGCCACCTAATATTTAAAAAGTTAGTTGTCAATTTTAATTAAATCCATTTTACATACATCTAATGTAAATTAAGAAATACTGATACCACAACCACATCACAGTCGCAATAAGATAACAATGTAATAAACTTAATCTGGAGGAATACACCTCACAACAATTCGAATACTGAAATAAACAAAATACAAAGTCTGAACCATTAATTAATTACAACCCAAAATCTGAAATAGAACTGAATAAGTAAGATGTCTCTAAAAGGAAAGGGTGACATGCCCTACAGATGAGTAAATCTGAAGTAGAGTCAAGATAAAAAGTGGAGGCGTCTACTATTGAGGTCCTGTAACTTCCACAGCAGCTACATCACGTCACTGGGATGGAACTCCTATGCTTGGTGTCCTTGTGACTAGGCACCTAAAAAGGTTTTTACAAAAAATAGATTTGAAAGCAAACGAGTCAGAGCCCGATTGTGAAAACAGTTTAAAATATAGCAAGTGTTTAATATCATTAAACAGTGAATACAAAATACATGATAGTGCCTGCACTCACATGAATTCCTCACCTCTCAACTAAGTATGCACTCCTATTGTACCCATACCCGTTCCAGTTATTCCCATATCTAACTAGTCCAATACATAATCTAACATTACTATACGATTATCGATTCAATACCCGACATCTTAATTTAAACAGAGAGTTGTACTTTTCTTCTTAGTTCTCAAAATTAGTAATACTCGACACTAGGGATTTTTCCATTTTTAACTCTACAAAATGTTGCTATTATTCACTTACATTTATACATGACAGTTCATTTAAATTAACAGTATATTATTCTCATCATAAATATACAATACTGGCACCCCGAGGCTAAGCTGCGGTGCACACATACTCTGCTATCCAATCCCGGTACATCACGTACATAAGGACCACGTATTCCGAATCTCTGAGGAATCGTTCCGACAAGTAACAAACACACAAAATGGAGGTGAACATAGTTCACATCACATGGGTCACGCACATACCTACGCTCCCATGATCAACAGACTTATTAACTTCTCAATAAGTCCTTCTCTGACCTATGTCCTCGAGGTACCAATCTAAATCCCCCCGTAGGCGCACAAAGATTAGATGGCCCTGATCGAACGCCGACCTCCCGTGATAGCAACTATGGTAGGTATGTTATACACAATTGACTATATATACCAAGAATTCACACATCTTAGATATTCCATAATATTAATAGAGGTATATTTCTCGTCTTTATACCGTCATATAATGTTGTACATTTACAAGTCCCCTATTAATACACATTAAAGTTGTTAACTCTTCTCACGTCGTAATTTTAGGTCCTCGTTTCCTAATCCATAAATGTCATCCGGTTTAGTACACAATTCTAAGTTTTACTCCTCAACGTACTCCAATCTCACAATTATACCCACTAGTCAATAAGGGAAGGTTAGTACTCCATTGAATAAGTCTACGGGAAGTTTGAAATAAAATCAGGCCTAAAAGGCCATTCTGTCAACTCGTTAGAAGTTTCGTTCGAACGAGTGTCGTTCGAATGAATGGCTTCGAACGAACTACCAACTCGTTAGAAGGGATACTGTCATCTCTTTAGAAACTCGTTCGAACGACCTGGGCAGGTCTTCTAACGAGATGGCAGAATACGCCAAAAAATGTCCCCAACTCGTTTTTCTTCAATTCCTCTTTTCAAAAATCCATTCTAAGATTATCCCAATTACATTTTATTGTTTGTAAACTATTTTTAGTCACCCTAAATCATTCCTTAACATACTTTTGGGGTCAAATCTTACAAATTAACATGCCAAAATCATAAATCCCCAATTCTTGTCCCAAACCCTATGAACTTGAACCCAGAATTTAATTTCATAAAAAGGCTCCTTATTAATCCGTTTTTAGATCATCAAAAGTTATGTTTTGTATATATAATTCGTCCATAATCATTCTACATGCAAATTCCTACCCAAAACCACAAGTTTCTTAATAATTCCATTGGGTGTTCTTCATCAAAATTTCCAAGACATAAACAGTTTTCTACACTACACATGGAGGAAATATTCATTGCAAATAACGACATCAAAACACTGGCCTTAGATTTGTTCTTCAAATGTGTTGCCGGTGTTTCAAGGTTGATTCTCCCCTCTTTTTGGTCACAATCTTTTCCAAAATGATGGTGGTAGATGTTTTTTGTTTGGAAACTCTTTTCCTTCTTTCTAACTTCTCTCAAAAACTTCCGTAGCCCACACTTTCACCTTTTGGCTGATAATGGCCTTAAGATCTTTTAATAATAACTAAATTAACACTAAAATTCGTGGGTTTTAATCCCTTAATTTTTAAATTACCAAAATACCCTCCTAGGTTGCCGGTTTGGCCTAAAAATGCCCCGGGACCCAAACTAAACCCCCGGCTAGTGTTTTCTGACTATTTCGATCCTTCCGGACACGTTGGCGCACTCAAAATGATCATTCGATTGATAAAAATATAATTCACTTTTTAATTTAAATAATTTCGTTCCTGACGCGACTGACACGCGCATTCAAACTAAATTCTCCAAATTATCGTATTTCTGACTCGCGACAATTTTAATATTTTCAATACTCATATATTACCATATATACTCAAAAATATTCAATTTTACATCATAATCAAATACTAACTCACATCTCACTAGTATTTATATCCGGATTAATTTCCAATTAATTCTCATTTAATTCAATTAATCCCTTAAATAAAAATCAATAAAATTACGGGGTATTACATACTTCCCCCATAATAACAGAATTTCGTCACGAAATTCGAAACTAAAGAGTACCTGGTAAAAATAACTCTGTATAACGCTCGTGCATCTCATCCTCGCGCTCCCATGTGGACTCCTCGGCATTATGATGTTGCCACTGAACATGTACTAATGGTACTATCTTTGACCTCAGTTTCCGCTCGCTTTGGTCCAAAATAGCAATCGACCCCTTCTCGTAGGAACTATCAGGCTGAAGATCGATGTCCTCTAAAGCAATGTGAGTATGGGACAAATCGTCCCTAAGATATTTCCTTAGCGAGGAAATATGGAACACATCATGAATTCTATGCAAGTGCTTCGGTAACCCAAGTCTATACGCAACTGGCCCAATCCTCTCGATGATATGAAATGGCCCCACATATCTTGGTGCCAGTTTCCCCTTCTTCCCAAAATGCATAATTCCCTTCATAGGAGATACTCTGAGTAACACCTGGTCTCCCACCTTGAATTCTCTGAAGAACCTCTTGGCATCAGCATAGCTCTTCTGTCGGTTCTGAGCTACCCAAATACGGCTTTGTATCATCTCTATCCTTGCCGAAGTGTCCTGAATCACTTCCGGCCCAAGGAGTTTGTTATCCCCCACTTCTAACCAATATGCTGGGGAACGACAAGGTCTACCATACAACGCCTCAAATGGAGCCATGCCAATGGTGAACTGGTAGGAGTTATTATAAGCAAACTCCACTAGTGGAAGGTACTGCTCCCAACCACCTCCAAAGTCTAGGATGCACATACGCAGCATGTCTTCCAACATTTGATTTGTCCGCTTTGTTTGTCCATTAGCTTGCGGGTGATATGTCGTACTCAGCCGCAACTCTGTACCCATGGCCTCCTAGAAACTCTCCCAAAATCATGAAACAAATATCTTGTCTCAGTCAGACACGATATTTAGAGGCACCCCGTGAAGTCTCACTATCTCCGCAATAAAAATCTGGGCATATTGTCCTGTAGTGTAGTCTGTCCTCACGGGCAGAAAATGAGCAACTTTGGTCAACCTATCCATAATTACCCATGTGGAGTCGTGACCCCTCTATGACGTAGGTAACCCCTTGATAAAGTCCATGGATATGCTCTCACATATCCACATCGAAACCTCTAACGACTGTAGAAGTCCTGTCAATTTCTGATGGTCCACCTTTACTAGCTGATAAGTGGCGCATTTAGAAACGAACACGACGATATCTCTCTTCATCCCGCTCCACTAGTACTGTCGTCTCATGTCTTGGTACATCTTATCTCCACCAGGGTGTACCGCGAATCTTGCGGCTCTGTCATTACCTCATGTCGCAAATCTTCCCCTTTCGAAACAACCAGTATCCCATTGAAGCGTAATCCCCCGTCTGAACTAACGGTATAGGACTCGGCTCCCTCTGCTAGTAATCGAACTATCTTCTCCTGACAGAACGATTCATTTGCCTGGGCCTTTATCACTCTCGTAACAATCTGAGGTGTAACAGTCATCACAGACATGAACGATCGGGCCACGACATCCTGGTGTCCCAACTCCTTCCATTTAGATTTCCACACCTCGGCCACCTCATCTACTGGACTACGGCTCAACGCGTCTGCTACCACGTTAGCCTTCCCGGGGTGATATTGGATATCAAACTGATAATCCTTTACAAACTCAACCCACTGACGTTGACGCATATTCAGTTCCTTCTACGTGAAAAGGTATTGTAGAGACTTGCGGTCTGTGAATAGCCAAAATTTCTCCCCCAATAGATAGTATCTCCAAATACGAAGAGCGAATACAACTGCCGCTAACTCCAAGTAGTGGGTGGGGTAATCTTCTCGTGAGGCTTAAGCTTACGGGAAGCATAAGCTACGGCTTGATCTCATATTGCAGCACACCTCCAAGTCCTTGCAAGGACGCATCGGTGTAGACTAAATACTCAACTCCCGGTCCGGGCAATGCTAACACAGGTGCTGAGGTCAACTTGTCCGTCAACTCATCAAATGCCAACAGACAGGCATCTCTCCAGATGAATGGCACACCTTTGCGAGTCAGATGTGTCAAAGGACCCGCTATCTTTGAGAAACCCCGAATAAACCTTCTATAATATCCTGCTAGGCCCAAGAAACTACGGATCTCAGTCGGTGTCGTGGGCTGTCCCCACTCCCTCACCGCGGATACCTTCCCCGGATCGACACATATCCCCCGCTTTGAAATGATATGCCCCAAAAACTGAACCTCCTTCAGCCAAAACCCACATTTTTCGTACTTTGCATAAAGCTCGTTCTGATGTAGCGTCTGTAAAACCTGTCTCAAATGTTCAGTGTGCTCTTCTTCTGTCTGGGAGTAAACCACAATGTCATCAATAAAGATAATAACGAACTGGTCTAGGAACTCTCTGAATACCCTATTCATTAAGTCCATAAACACGGCTGGAGCGTTGGTCAAGCCAAAAGGCATAGCCCAAAACTCGTAGGAGCCATATCTCGTCAAGAAAGTAGTCTTCGAGATGTCCTGTTCCCTGATACGCAACTGATGGTATCCCGATCATAAGTCAATCTTTGAGAAGAAGGAAGCTCCTCTCAACTGGTCGAATAAGTCATCGATTCGGGGCAACGGATACTTATTCCGTATCGTGACTTTATTCAACTCCCAGTAATCTATACACAACCTCAACGATCCATCCCTCTTCTTTACGAACAACACAGGGGCACCCCACGGTGAAGTACTCCTTCGGATAAACCCCTGACCCAACAACTGCTCTATTTGATCCATTAGCTCTCTCATCTCCGCTGGACCCATACGGTAAGGTGCATGGGCAATTGGCCGAGTGCCCATCGTCAAATCGATAACAAAATCTATCTCTCTACTAGGAGGTAATCCATGTATATCCTAAAATATGTCAGCAAACTCCCTAATGAATGGAATCGAATCGAGTGGTATCACCACTTCCTTAGAGGTCTCCTCCTCTATATAGTACAAGTGAGTGGACGATCCTCCCTCGGGGCGAGGCATCGCCACTAAAAACATCTCCTACCCGGGAATGGAAAAAATGATACTCCTACTAAAACAATCAATCATGGTTCAGTACGCAACCAGCCAATCCATATCAACAATCGCATCATACTCAGTCATATCTAATACAAACATATCAGCAGGTAAAGTAAATCTCCCGATCTCTATACCCACACCTCTACAAATAAGTGAAATCATGGAACCCCTGCTCAACGGTGAATCTACACAAGTAATTATGCTCTCTTCAGTGTCTAACAACCCCAAAGTGCGTGAAAATATCGTGGCAATGAAACAGTGTGTGGCCCCCGTATCAAATAAAATACGCCCCATAGTCCCCTGAATATAGAACATACCTCAATGGCAGGTGGATCCTGTGGGATTGCGGGATGCTGGAGTTGGTAAACTCACCCGTATTGAAGCTATCCCTACTGGACTGGGATTGCTGGGATGGGTGGCAAAGATGGCATCTGTGGTGGTGCTGGGAGGGCGACGGGAAACATAGGTCTCTGGGGCTCATGTCGAGCACCCTGCTACTGCTGTTGTGGGGCCCTGCCCCTATTAGGACACTCCTGGCACTTGTGGCATATCTTGCCACAAATGAAACATTTCCTCGAAAAGTTCCCCCCTCTTTGACCCTACTGCCCACGGACCTGGTGGCCGTTTCCATTCCTCCCCTGGCCATGTTGGCCCTGATGAAACTGCTGCTGTTGGCCATACTGGCCGTGCTGTCCCTGAAGAAAACCTCCCTGACTATTCCTGAAACCCCCAGATCTGAACCTCTTAAAATCCCCCTGCTGGGAACCCTGATCTCCCTGCCTATGCTGACCCTGAGTAGATTGTGCCCCGCTGGCACCATTTCCCCTGTCCTGCCCTGCTGGCTGGACTCTCCTGATTGCTTACTCTCTGATATGTGGAAGCGGTGGTCCTGGCAGTGAAGTAGTGTTGCGTTAACCACATCAGAATAAGTGGCCAACGATAGATTATCCAACAAGTGCTGACAGATTCTCTAAGTCAACCCATCCATGAACTTCTGAATCTTTTTCTCCTCAGTTAATCTCATCGGGAACAATGTTCAAGAGATTAGTGAATTTGGCCTCATACTCGTCCACGGTCCTCCCCTCCTGCTTGAGGTTCATTAACTTCCTCCTTATTTTGGTGTGAACAACTAATGGAAAATACTTGCGGTCAAACCGCACCCAAAACTCCTGAATAGAAAGAACGTCTCTCTCCTTACTGGTGGTAATGGACTCCCACCACTGCAACGCTGATCCTACTAGCTTAAAAGTAGCCAGTATCTGCTTCTGAACATTCGTGCACTTGTACATCCTTAAGTGCCTTTAAATTTCCTTCTTCCACTGACTGGACACAAAAACATCGGAGCTACCTGCAAACTCCAGAGGGTGTGCTTTCTGAAAAGTGTCACGAATAAGTTCCCAAGAAGACGGGAATGCATGGGCCTGAACTGGTGCTACTACCGGCGCCTGAGGTGGTGTCTGCTGCACAACTGCTAGGGCGGCATTTACCGCTTGGGCTACATTAGCTTCAACCTCTGCGGCATTCAAAGAGCCCTGAACTGGTACAGGTTGTGGCTCGGGCTGAGCATCCCTGGGAACTCACTATGCACGTCGTGGAGGCATATGAAATGAGTGTAATGTATTATAAGTTCGCAGTTATTATCTCAAAATAGCTGAAGAGCGAAAAACACACAAAAGAATACAATAATCCTACAACATAGGGATCTAAATCAAAGAAAGCTCGACGGAAACATAACAAGTCGTACAGATCCGAAGGACACTAGAACCTGATGCTCTGATACCACCTGTGACACCCCGACTAATTAAATACCGGGTAGCTACTCCTTTATTCAAATTAATACAAAATGTCAAGTTGGTTCAGTTCATAGCATCACTTTCGAAAAACATTTTTTAAATTACTAGCCACCTAATATTTAAAAAGTTAGTTGTCAATTTTAATTAAATCCGTTTTACATACAACTAAAGTAAATTAAGAAATACTGATACAACAACCACATCACAGTCGCAATAAGATAACAATGTAATAAACTGAATCTCGAGGAATACACCTCACAACAATCCGAATACTGAAATAAACAAAATACAAAGTCTGAACCATTAATTAATTACAACCCAAAATCTGAAATAGAACTGAATAAGTAAGATGTCTCTAAAAGGAAAGGGCGACATGCCCTACAGATGAGTAAATCTGAAGTAGAGTCAAGATAGAAAGTGGAGGCGTCTAATATCGAGGTCCTGTAACTTCCACAGAAGCTACATCACATCACTGGGATGGAACTCCTATGCTTGGTGTCCTTGTGGCTGGGCACCTAAAAAGGTTTTTACAAAAAATAGATTTGAAAGCAAACGGGTCAGAGCCCGATTGTGAAAATAGTTTAAAATACAGCAAGTGTTTAATATCATTAAACAGTGAATATAAAATACATGATAATTCATGCACTCACATGAATTCCTCACCTCTCAACTAAGTGTGCACTCCTATCGTACCCATACCCGTTCTAGTTATTCCCATATCTAACTAGTCCAATACACAATCTAACATTACTATACGATTATCGATTCAATACCCGACATCTTAATTTAAACAGAGAGTTGTACTTTTCTTCTTAGTTCTCAAAATTAGTAATACTCGACACTAGGGATTTTTCCATTTTTAACTCTACAAAATGTTGCTATTATTCACTTACATTTATACATGACAGTTCATTTAAATTAACAGTATATTATTCTCATCATAAATATACAATACTGGCACCCCGAGGCTAAGCTGCGGTGCACACATACTCTGCAATCTAACCCCGGTACATCACGTACATAAGGACCATGTATTCCGAATCTCTCAGGAATCGTTCCGACAAGTAACAAACACACACAATGGAGGCGAACATAGTTCACATCACATGGGTCACGCACATACCTACGCTCCCATGATCATCAGACTTATTAACTTCTCAATAAGTCCTTCTCTCACCTATATCCTCGAGGTACTAATCTAAACCCCCCCGTAGGCGAACAAAGATTAGATGGCCCTGATCGAACGCCGACCTCCCGTGATAGCAAGTATGGTAGATATGTTATACACAATTGACTACATATACCAAGCATTCACAAATCTTAGATATTCCATAATATTAATAGAGGTATATTTCTCATCTTTATACCGTCATTTAATGTTGTACGTTTACAAGTCCCCTATTAATACACATTAAAGTTGTCAACTCTTCTCACGTCGTAATTTTAGGTACTCGTTTCCTAATCCATAAATGTCATCCGATTTACTACACAATTATAAGTTTTACTCCTCAATGTACTCCAATCTCACAATTATACCCACTAGTCAATAAGGGAAGGTTAGTACTCTATTGAATAAGTCTACGGGAAGTTTGAAATAAAATCAGGCCTAAAAGGCCATTCTGTCAACTCGTTTGAAGTCTCGTTCGAACGAGTGTCGTTCGAATGAATGGATTCGAATGAACTACCAACTCGTTAGAAAGGATACTGTCATATCATTAGAAACTCGTTCGAATGAGGTCGTTCGAACGACCTGGGCAGGTCTTTTAACGAGATGGCAGAATACGCCCAGAAATGTCCCCAACTCGTTTTTCTTCAATTCCTCTTTTCAAAAATCCATTCTAAGTTTATCCCAATTACATTTTATTTTTTGTAAACTATTTTGAGTCACCCTAAATCATTCCTTAACATACTTTTGGGGTCAAATCTTACAAATTAACATGCCAAAATCACAAATCCCCAATTCTTGTCCCAAACCCTATGAACTTGGACCCATAATTTAATTTCATAAAAGGCTCCTTATTAATCCGTTTTCAGATCATCAAAAGTTATGTTTTGTATATTGAATTCGTCCATAATCATTCTACATGCAAATTCCTACCTAAAACCACAAGTTTCACAATAATTCCATTGGGTGTTCTTCATCAAAATTTCCAAGACATAAACAATTTTCTACACTACACATGGAAGAAATATTCATTGCAAATAACGACATCAAAACACTTGCCTTAGATTTGTTCTTTAGATGTGTTGCCGGTGTTTCAAGGTTGATTCTTCCCTCTTTTTGGTCACATTCTCTTCCAAAATGATGGTGGTGGGTGTTTTTTGTTTGGAAACGCTTTTCCTTCTTTTTAACTTCTCTCAAAAACTTCTGTAGCCCACTCTCTCACTTTTTGGCTGATAATGGCCTTAATGGCTCTTTTAATAATATCTAAATTAACACTAAAATTCGTGGGTTTTAATCCCTTAATTTTTAAAATTACTAAAATACTCTTCTAGGTTGCCGGTTTGGCCTAAAAATGCCCCGGGACCCAAACTAAACCCTCGGCTAGTGTTTTCTGACTATTTTGACCCTTCTGGACACGTTGGTGCACTCAAAATGATCATTTGATTGATAAAAATATAATTCACTTTTTAATTTAAATAATTTCGTTCTTGACGCGACTGACACGCGCGTCCAAACTAAATTCTTCAAATTGTCGTATTTCTGACTCGCGATAATTTTAATATTTTCAATACTCATATATTACCATATATACTCAGAAATATTCAATTTTACATCGTAATCAAATACTAACTCACATCTCGCTAGTATTTATATCCAGATTAATTTCCAATTAATTCTCATTTAATTCAATTAATCCCTTAAATAAAAATCAATAAAATTACGGGGTATTACACATAACACTTTTGTAGTCTGGATTAGTCCTCCTTTTTATGTATTTCCTTAAATAAGTTTTAATGAAATTTCTCTTTCTTTCAAACAAATAATGTTTATGCTTGATGTGCCCTTTCTTTAACCTTTAATATTCATGCCATATTTTTTAGTTTAACTCCAGGAGGGCCGTTATGGAAGTTATCGAGAGTGACTTGTATAGAAGGAGTGTTCATATCTCTGAGGTTGGTCATGAGAATCTAGAAGAGGATGAACTGGAATAACTGTTGGGCCTAGATGCCTCCAATCAAGTTAAAGAAACCTACCTTCATCTACATAGTCTATTCTGCCAAACTGTGGTGACCAATGCCTTATACTATAAAATGATATTTCAAATGCAAAAGGATCATAAGGAGTCTCTCGCCAGTTTGAAGGCTAATTATAGGGATATGTTTGCTCGACTGAGAAGTGAGGATGGTTTTGATAAAAAGTAATAGGACATATCTTCATCTTATAATAAAAAGGATTTTATGATAAAATGTGAGGCAAATAGTGCTAGGGAGGTAGTCAGTTTATTGGAGCAAGAAAAAAATATGCCGAGGGATGAGTTGGATGGATTGAAGAAGTTGGCAAGTGATGATTAGAGTGAAGTGGTTCTTTGATGGAACAAGAGAATGTCGGGCTACTGGAGGAAATTAAGAAATTGAAAAAGTGAAAGGGTAGATAATCCTCTAGGCAGGTTATGGTAACTCTCCCCACAATTGAAGAAGAAAGGACCAATAAGACTTTGGCCGACCATGCCAACTTAATAAAAAGTCAATCGAGAAGAATAAAAAATAAGAAAGTGGATTGTCTTACCTTTTATTTCCACAAGCAGCCACACACCCTTTGAATGAATGGGTATGCCGAAGCCCTCGCACATATGGGTGATGAATTGGAATATACTAGGATAGAAGGGTACACATATGGATGGATCAATACCTTGACTATAGTGAAGTTGCTTGCGAAATATCCTTTATGTTACTGGTAAGCTCCTGGTTGTTTGGATCACCCTACTCATCCCTTTACGCTGGACACCAAGTGGATTTCTACAAATGATATACCTATAAACTTTGTTGGGATATTTCTTGGAGATTATGGACTTCATGGGGAAGATACTCTCATTCGGCTTTTGCATTTGATGGACAAACCCAGTTATAGTATGCAAAATAGGCTTAGGGAGTTAGGATCTAATGTTCTTCCTTCGACTCTGGACGTCCCTCTTGATACATGGAGAAATCCTTGGGAAAATGTCCAGCAAAATGAGAAGCTCCTATGTTGGTCTTATGTTTGAATTTTGAACAAGAACTTGTAATAATGTCATGTTTCTCTTTTTTCGGAAGAAATATAAGTTATTGCTAATGTTTCTTTGTATGGTTGTGGCCTATCACTAGCTTAACATTACGATTATTTGGTCTGCCATTGGCCGACTAATTTTCTTAAGTGATATCTAATTTGGACAAACTTAAGTTGTCCAGCCTTAGGTTTTATTAACACACTTGCAGTTATCAAAATGCATCTCGTCATTTTTTGGCTAAGTGTTTGTGTTAGTTACCATTGGCGACCAAATGTTATAGGATTTTTCCTTAATTTGGTATGGTAAAACTTCTTGTTCTTGACTTTAAGAGGTCATAAAGGAAGTTTTAGGATTAAAAACTTCTTGCTCGTGGTTTTTAAAGACGAAGTCATACATGAAGTTTTGAGATTTCTCTTGCTAGTAATGAGATTTGTAATAATTTTTTCCTCATATTTGAATTTATTTGTTTATTTTTGAGATTTTATGACATCTCCCATTCCCCCGAAAAAAACATAAAAAGGAAATCAATTGATGATAAGTTGATAATTTTCATTGATATTGAAAAAAATGTTCTCCAAAGATATTTGAAACTTTAATTCATAATCACTGGTAATATTTCTTCAAATTCTCGGCATTCCAGGGGTTCTTGAATTTCTCTCCTTTCAGGGTTTCTAGGCGATAAGTAACTGGTCAGACGATCATAGAAATATGGTATGGACAATGCCAGTTAGTCTCCAACTTCTTTCCTTTTTGGAGTATTTTCTTCGGAACATAATCGCTCTCCTTTAGGTTCCTCAACTTTACTCTCCTATTGTAGAATATAGTAGTACATTGCTAGTAGGTAGCCACACGCAGCGTTGTAATTTCTCTCAGTTCTTTTACCAAATCTAAATCCAGTCTCCTCATATGATCACTCTTAGGAGAGTTAAAGTTCAGCACTCTGTGACTGGGTAGATCAATTTCAATATGGATTACAGACTTTGTCCCAAATGCCAATATATAAGGAGTTTCGCTGGTAGCTATCCTCGATGTTGTTCTATAGGCCCAAAGCACACTTTGTAGTTCATTGATATAGTTTTATTTAGCATCACCTAGACTCTTCTTTAAGACATTAAGAAATGTTTTATTGGTTATTTCTGTTTGACCAGTGCATTGATAATGCCCAGGTGCATAGTGTAATTTTTGAATTTTAGAATGGATGCATTAATCCCCAAATTTTGATTGTCAAATTGAGTCACATGGTTTGTGATAAAGGTATATGGCAAACCATAATGACATATGATATTCTTCCATATGAAGGGGAATACTCTCTCATAAGGCATTTCAACTAAGGGTTTAACCTCCATCCATTTGGTAAAGTAGTCTATAACAATGACTAAATATTTAAACCTTCCTCTTGTCTTTGATAAAGGTCCGACTAAGTCAATACCCCACATGGAAAAAGGTTATAGATATGTGATCGGTATTAGTGCATCCCCCAGTCGCATTGCCTAACATATGAAGCATAATCTGCCTATATGGTTAGCCAGTAATATCCCTATATGGCTACTCTTCGTACCAATGATCGAGCTACTGAATGAGCTCTGCATTACCCTTCGTGTACCTCCTTAATCAGATCTTATACCTCTAAAGGATGAACGTATCTAAGCAATGAGACAGTGAATCCTCTTTTATATAAAACACCTCCCTCTAAGATATAGCCAATTGCTTTGTATCTCAACTTCCTTATTTTTTTGGGTCTTTTGGCATAGTGCCTTTCTCAATATATCCCTTGATGGAATCCATCCATGTGGTGCCCAAATTTACTGCAATCATATTAATTGTTTCTTAGCCAATACCCCTGCTTGTTAGACTTTTTACAAGAATGATCCTTATTAATTATGTTCTGGTCACTGAAGCTAGTCGAACAAGAGCATCTGCTTGATCATTTTTAATTTTTGGCAGTCTGACCATTTTAATCGCTGGAAACTTGGATATTCTATCTTTGGCCTTTGCCAGGTATCTTATCATAAATTCTCCTTTGACTCCGTATATCCCCAACACCTCATTGATGATCAATTGGGAATCGCTGGGGGCCATGACCCGCTCAGTTCCCAATGAAAGATCTAATTCGAAGCCTGCGATTAGCGCTTCATATTCTACCTCATTGTTAGAAGCTTGAAATTGAAAATGGAGTGCGTATTCCACGTCTATATCATTAGGAGTATTGATGATTAACCCCATACCACTATTAGTAGCACATAAAGATCCATCTACGTACATCTTCCATACATACAATTCTCTATTGAAGTTCCTTTCATTCAGGGACCCATATTTGAACACTTTTTATCTTTGCTCTAAGTATAATTTGGTCTCTTCTTGTGCAGTGGATGTATTTGGTTCTTCTGTTTTGGAGCTATCTTTTGGAGAAATGTTATAGGGATGGTTTGCCTTTGATATCTTTTTCAAAGATATTTGCTTGGTTAATTTTTCTTTTACCACTATCTAGTTAGCAAGATTTTCATCATAAGTGAATTTGGCTATGAAATTGCTACCTTTTGGCCTTTTACTACTGTCATAGGTTCATAGTGTATATCATATTTTACTAACTCCATCTCCTACGCCATCAACCTTCATGACTTCTTTGGTTTGTGAATGGCTTGGTGTAGTGGTTAGTCTGTGTAGACCATAATAATTTGGTCTTGTAAATACGATTTCATCCATCATAAGGCTTTGATGAGGGCCAATGCAAGCTTCTCCAATCGTGGATGTCGAATTTTAAATTCTTGAAAGGCCTTTCTGATGTAGTAAATCGGTTTGCCTACACCATTTTCTTATCAAATGAGTGCAGAGCTAACCGCCGACTCAAATACTTCCAAGTATAAGTATATTGTTTCTCTCATGACTGGTCGGGAGCGAAATGGTGGAGATTCCAAATGTTTTTTCAACTCCAATAAGGCATTCTCACTTTATTCATTCCACTTGAAAGTCATTCTTTACACTTTAAAGAAGGGTAATTATTTGTTAGTAGCGCAAGAAACAAATCTGTTAGGGTATTCTACTCATCTAGTTAGCTTCTGTACATCCTTCTTGCATGAGGGAGACTTCATGTTAATCAAATCTTTGATCTTATCCGGATTGGCCTCAATGACTCTCTGAATTACCATGAATACCAAGAACATTCCTTCTTGTACGTCGAACACACATTTGGTAGGAATGGGCTTTATCTGGTGCTTCTCTAGTTAATCAAATGTCTATCCTAAGTCCATAATGAGGTCGGCGTGTAAGAGCATAGTTTGCTCATAGCTTAGGCTAAGTATAGTTTTTGGCATATCTAGCTACCATTTGATTCGAGCCGTCACAAATAACTGAATTTCCATCATCTCCCAATTTAAGAATATCTTCACAAAACAAAGGTATGAAATAATTTAGGATTTTGAATTTATTTGCGTTTATATTTGGGAGTTATTTTATTTAAATTTGAGGCATTTTTTCTAGCTTATTGTTCACACGAGATGGTAATCTCGTTCAAACGAGTATGCATCTCGTTTTATATATCGTTTTAAGTTTACTTCGATCAAACATTTAATGAGGGCCTACTATTTTTCCACGTTCGAAGCTCGTTTGAATCTTGTTCAAACGATATTAGAGTTTTGTTCTAACGACCTTGCTGTCGTTATAATGAGATGCTGTTCTCGTTCAAACGAGGCTTATTTTTCATTAGATCAAGTGTTTCCACCTTGAATTTTGTGCCATGATAATACGCAAATATTGTGTATTTCATCCATCGAACCTACACATTTTAGCCCCCTCGGTATTTTTAAGTCCGTTAACCAAACAACCTCAGTTTTTATTGTTAACATGCTATATGAGGTATAATTGGGCTTTTGTAGGTATTTAGGTACTAAGAATGGAGTTCAGACGCATTTCGCTCAAGTTTCGTACGCAATCGCACGTTCAAGGGCAATTCGGTCAATTCACAGTTTAGGCGCCTGGCCCGACATCACCATGGAAGTTGTATCCCTACTCGCAAGCTTTACATGGCCGTGAACGGTGCAAGATTCTGAGTCCGAATGAAGAAGTTACGGCATTTCTAGCGGACGAGAAATTCATACATGCCAAAATAGGAGGAAAGGAGAAGTTGCCCTGCTTGATCGATCGATCAATCGATCCTTCAGATTTTGGCCACGATTTCAACCATCGATCGATCTATCAAAGGGATCGATCGATCGATCCCCTGTTTTTTTTAGATATTTTCCTTTTTTTTCTTTCTTATTTTCTTTTATTCCAACTTACTATATAACCCAATTTTGTTGTAATATCAAATATACTTAGTTTTTATTAGTTTTAGCTTAGGGTTTGTGGGTTTGAGAGATTGGCTTCATTTCTCTTTGGGTTGACAACCATTTGGGCTTTGTAAGTTACACTTTCCATCTCATTTATCATTAATAAAGTTATTCTTATTGATTTCTTGCTTTGTAGATTAGTTTCATGCTTTGTTAATTAGGTTAATTTCTTTATTTCTTGCTTTCCTATTTTAATTAGTTGTAATTTAGTTTAATCATTATGTGCTACTAGATAAATAGGGTCGGGATTTCCTTTCGCCATTAACGGGATCCGAGCTCCGAAAATTAGGTTTTGTGCAGAATTGCGTTTAATTGAACCCGCGAGAATTAAAGTCATATTATTATGCGTTTAAGTTTCTCTGTCATGCATCGTTAGTGTTTATAGCGATAATCTGAGTTTAATCCGCGTGCGACCATTTTCGGTTAAATGTTTAATCTCGCAACTTTGGATTGAATTCCTTATTGTGTACTGTTTATGATTAATTGATAATGCTCGATTAAATTGCTCTCGAGGCGGAATCTTGATTAGTAGTTGTTTTCGATCTGTATGATAGGATGATATCCCAATCCTCGTTTTTACTTTATTTAGACTTAACTTATTCTTTTCTTTTATTTTCAACCAATCATCACCTTTTTCACTTTTATTCCTGAATTAATAATCCGATTAAATTATGTCGAATACTCCCTGTGGATTTGATACCCAACTTACCGCTATACTTGTATCGCAAGTGCAGTTGTAATTTAAGTTTTTGTATTAACGCGGTGAAATGAATTCAAAGATTAGCATTTTGACACGGCGCTACTTTTCACAGCTAATCAAAATGACGACGTTACCGGAGATTGTTTTGTTATAGATTGTAATTGTCTTACTAGTTCGTAGTATTCTTTCTTTTTTATTTTTATTCTTTATTTTGACCTTTTTTACAGGACTTCTACATTTGAGCGCCTAGAAATGCTTGAATTTTCCCGTCGCACATTGATTTGTGAAATTTTCCCACTTGAGTCTTTGTTGGGGTAAGAATGTCTCATTCCAACTTTTCTGGTAATCCTAGTGATAATTCTCAAAATTCACATAAACCTATGACTTTTGGTAAATACTTGCAAGCCGAAAAAATTGCAACATCTAAAATGACATGGGATGAGTATTACGAAAGTTAAAGTTTGGATTACATCAATTTTGGGGTGATCATTTTGATTCGCAAGATCCTTATGATAAGAATTTTGAAACCAATTGTAATCATTTTCAAAATTCTTATGTTAATGATTTTGAGTGTAGTCCCGAGAACAATTTCCAAACCTCTCAATTCCAAGAATCCGCCCCTCGCCCTATGAATTTCGGTGAGGGATTGCGCATGCTTGAAAATGAGAGGATTGAAAATCGTTATCGAGAAGAAAATCGTTGTTGGGAACACGAGTTTGATTTATTATTTGAATCCGACAACGATTTTTCTTTCGAGACTTACGAAGTCGAGGACTGTTTTGAACCAAATGAGGACTTCGTTCCTACTTTGGAACAATTCATTCTTGACTTGACACATGGTATAGTAGAGAATGAAAATGAGGATGAAACGGGCGTAGTATCCATTTGCAATGAACTCATTTCTTCTTTGATTCTCGAAGAAGAAAGTTTCATTGCAAACGTTCCTACTTCCTTCGAAATTCAACTTTCAAGCAATGATCACTCATCGCCTGAGATTGAATTTTATCATCCACGTCTTTATTCTATATTGTCACACCAATTCTAGTACCCGATGAATCGGTTTAAAACTTTAAAGTTCCAAACCTTTTCACCGACGAGGAGTACTCGCTCGAGTCGCCTTCCATGATCGCATCTTTGCCCTCATGTGCGCCGCCTCCCATTCCAACTTTAAAATACTTGGGAGAAGATTCAATTTTTCTTGGCCCACATGTGTATTTGTTTCCCCTCCTATCCAAATCCCCCATCCTCCCTCCCAAAATTTTAATTGGGGATGGGTCCTCTTTTCCACCACCCACATGCCTTCTGTTGTTTGAACGAAATCCCTATTTTCTGGGAGGCATGCATGAGAGGGAAGGTCCATCATTGATCTTCCAAAGTCAAAATGTTGCTTGGGTGGACCCTCAAAAATTCTTACTTTTAGTATGTAGCTAATTAGAATTCCTATGTGTAGGTTGTATATACTAACTTTTTCATTTTTTATTTTCTTCTTAATTTAGTCTAGTGTAATTAGTTAATCTTTTTTTATATTTTTTGTATGCTTGGTTCTAAATCTTTATATAGGTTCAACGGACTTGAAATTGCAGAAATTGTGCGTCCCGACATACTTTTGATAAGAAAAAAATGACAACAGTCATAAAAAGATTTTTTTTCTTTCTTTCACACACACTTATTCTCATGCATTACCATTTGTTTTTCTTTTTCTTTTTATTATATTTTTCATTTATTTGTGAACATGCGTGTGTGATACTCGTTGTATATATTTTCCATTTTTTGTTTGACATATGTGTATGCATGTGCATATTTAGTCTAATTCTTTGTTATTTTATTTTATTTTTATTTTTTATTTTTTTATTTGAAATTTTATTTTCTTATTACTTTTATATACTATATATATATATATATATACTTACTTTCCCATCTCCCCCCCCCCCCCCCCCCCATACTCCCTTAAATGCCTTTTCCCCCCTTGTTAGAAACAACTTGCAGTGGGCTTTTTCCTGTATGATCGCTCGATCGATCGATCATCCAGTTAAAGGACGAAATCTTCTTCTTTTTTCCCACTTTCCTACATTTCTTTTATCTCTCTTCTCTCCACTTTCGATCCCTAATTTCCCCCAATCCCATTTCCTTCAATTTTCAGCGCTAGTTTACACTTCAAAGGTATAGTCCTTCCTCTTTACTTATGTATTTGTAGATTTTGGTTGAATTATGTCATGTTTTCACTATTTTATCCATTTTCTTGACAAGTTTGAATGTGTGTTGGTTGTGTCCCTCTTTATGCTGTTCTAACAGTTTTTCTTGCTTAATATTTCTATATATCCATTCATGAACACATTTTTGATGTTGCGTTGTGATTGTGTTCATGAATGGGGCTACTTTGTTGGTTCAAATGGTATTTTTCACCCTCGCCGCACATTGCGCACGCCAAGTGTTCGCTAAAATGCCCTAAACAGTTTTCAATCCATTTTTGGCATACAGTTTTGTGATTTTCACTCGTTGGCACATGTCGACAAATTTTATCGCAATGTTGATTCTTTTTTGCTCGGTTTTGCGCATGTTCACCCACTATTTCAACTCGTACACTAACTAACCATTAATTCTGCTTACAATTTTTTTGTATTGCTTAATTATTTTTTTGTAGGTTGAAATGGCAAATCTCAAGAAATACAAGTTCACTAGGTGTGTGCCCAACCGGGGCTTCGAGGGATTTCGTTGTGAGCAGGAGCGAGATTGGTTTCAGGCTTATTTTAAGACTTCCGAGAGACCATTGGGTTATCATTTTGTCTGGACCCTTGATCATATACCGCATGAGGGGCGTGTTCTGTTGCGCCGACAGGGATGGGAGCCCTTTCTCACTACCAATGGGCGCGTCAATGAAGAGCTCATCCGTATGTTTTACACGACATTGGCAGAGGTGAGAGGGAAGGGGCCTACTACATTTGAGGCCATGGTCCGTGGGGTGCGGATACCGCTACGCCGTTCTGATTTGGCAACCTTTGTGGGTGTTCCAAACCCTGCGGATCCTGTCAGTTTCTTGGATTGGGATATGTTTCGCCATGCGACGTTGATTGAGGCCCTTGCACCGGGCGAGGTATGGAAGAAGGGTGGTTTCCATTCGGATGCAATGGAGGACTTACGGAGACTACTCCACTACATCAACGTCCACTCTTTCATGGTGATAAGCAACTGATCTGAGGTGCGTCACAAGCATGCGACATTCATCTACACTATGCTTAATAATTTGGGCGATATCAGTTTGCCCAAATTCTTTTTGGAGATGATGCTCGCGCAATCCAAGGAGGTGGCTTGGAGATTTTCCCTTCCTTTTTCTACCCTCATCATGAGGATCTTCCTTTCACACGGTTGCCCTGAGTATGACGCTGATCGTAAGCGTGAGACACTAGGGCTTCTCACAAAAGACAACATTTCAAAAATGTTGACACATGCATGGGGGTAACCGAGGAACAAAAGGCGGAGGGCAGAGGCAGCTGACATGGAAGAGGAGGAGGCAAAGATGAGACATATGGAGTAGGGTGAGGGTTTTCACGTGCCACACACAGATTTGGATGCTCGCTTTGAGGCATTTCAAGCAGTGCAGGACCAGCGCTGGGAGGAGACCCAACTTAGGTGGGCTACATGGGAGTCCCGCCTGGACCAGTAGTAGGCCAAGCAGCGGTAGGAGCGTACCAAGCCAACGCAGGCGATGATGCAAGACATTTATTTGCAGTGGCATGATTCGGAAGCCCCTTTACCTCCTCATTTTCATGATCCTTCTGATCCTAGTGGTTCCGTCCACTAGGCTACCGCTGTATTGGGTCATTTTTGCATTTCTGGGATGGATATTATGTTGTATTTTTTATTTTATTTTTATTTCTTTCTTTTTAATAGTTGTAATGTATTAAGTTGTTTTGTATGGAACTTATGAAATGAGCAATGAGAATGTAGTTTGAGGCTGTTTATTAGATTTTGATGTGTGTGACCTTCCATTTTATAAAATCAAAATGTTCACCATTAATTTATCTAGTATTTTCACTTCAATCCCTCTATATTATTGTGACTTGTGACATAGATTCTTTTAACTTAATACATCAGTATATATTGTTCCTATGCTTTGTACTAACTTGTTTTGCAGATTCATTTGGACTTGTACTTATGGAGATCGCTCCAAATTTGGGTAATATCATTTTTATCCTACCTTTGTGTTGTGTTCTTTAATTGAGGCATTTGGGACAATGCAACATTTAGTTTAGGGGGTGTGGGATATTCTATCCATCTCATTGTTTAGTCCTTGAATTTAATTACAATTTAGTTACAAAGCATGTTTTTGTTTAAAAAAATTCTAAAATATTTTCTTTCTTTTTTCTCTTTTGTTGGGCATTTTGCCCTTGTGTTCGATGATAAATTTTAATAATTGCCCGATCCATTTGACAATTCAAAGATGCATGTTCTTGATTTTAAAAGTTATTAGACTTTAGTCCTCAAATCATTAATATTATGAATAACTTCATGAATTAAACTTTATCCCTTGAGCACATGCATTTTTCTTGTTATATTGATTTGGTTTAAGATTTTTATAACCCGGTAATCTTTTTTTGCGTTGTATATACTTACACAAAGTGAGATTAGAGATTTATCTTCATTTGTGAGTGTATACACTATTCTCTCCTCTTTGAAAACGTTACAGTCGTTGGTAATCTCTTTATTCTTTCATTGACCGTTCATTAATGGAGTTCATATATGAAATGTATTCCTTGAGCATGATTTTCATTTATTGTTTTGACTTGAGAATTGCGTAAACTTTTTGAAATAATCATAGGCCATCTTTTTATATCACCCATATGACCTTGAACTCACCTTTTATATGTTCCCTAGCCAACCCCTTTGAGCCTAAATACTAGACTTTCGTTTCTTTACCCAAAATCCCCTAACCAACTCCAAATTGGAGTTTCATACCATACACATTACCTTACATACCCTAATTTGGATTATTTACTTGGTATTGAATGATATTGTTGTTTTGTGGTAGCAATTTGAGCATGAAAAGAGTGAGAAAAAGAAGAAAATGTAGTGAAAAAAGAGAAGAAAAAGAGTTGAAAACAAAAGAAAACAAAAGAAAAAAGTAAGAAAAAGAAGAAAAGAAAAAGAAAGAGAAATTTTTATATATTGCTTATTGTGATTCAATAATCCTTGTTACTCTCTCGATTGTTATATCTAATGCTCGTTTGGAAATAATTTGTCTAATTTTAAAATTGCCCACTTTTTCCCATTATCTTGAGTTTCATCCCCAAACACCTTTGAATCCGTATATACATCCATTTCATTTCGTACCCTAACCTAACCTACATTACAACCCTATTAAAGTCCTATGTGATCTTAAGTGGATGTAATTCAAAGGTTTAAATAGTTTTGATAATCTGTGAAAATGCATTTCGCCACCTTTAATGAGCGGTATCCTTTCACTGAGATTACAGTTTTTATTTCCTATATAGCGTTCTTCAATTGTGACATGTGCACGGGCTAGTTTCCCTTTACATTTACTCCTTATGCCCGCATGTCCTGTGTGTTACCTCCCTGTTTCAAGTGAATTCATTCGATGAGCGTAATGCCCGTGAGGATTGACTTTTATGCATGCTTTGATATTTAGTATCCGATTTATTTAAGTTTTTGCCAAATCATATTTTGCGTGTGCTCACTCCCCTCCCACATTTTAAAGTTTCAATTCATTGAGGTGCATTCCATAATGTTAATAACTATGAACTTTTCACGTGAATTCGTTTGCTATGCTAATAACATGTTGAAATCTTGTTCGTATTGTTGAGTTTGTCGCATGCTTGATTGGGCATATTTTGAGGAAACTTTATGATGTTTGTGGGTTTCATCCCTGAAAACTCTCACGACACGACACTCGTCCACTAGGGTAACCTAGGGGTTTAACGGCTTATTGCATATGCTAAATGCAATCGAATCTCCCGCGAAAGGGGCCTTTAGCTTTTATACCATACTTTTGTACTATATACTGCTTTTGGTTTACTTGTTGTTCTTGTTGAATCCTATTTCATTTCTAGGGACTAGCAATGTGTAAGTTAGGGGGTGTGATAATACGAAAATATTGCATATTTCATCCATCGAACCTACGCATTTTAGCCCCCTCAGGTGCTTTAATCTCTATTTTTAAGCCCGTTAAAAAAAACTCGATTTTTATTGTTAACATACTATATGAGGTATAATTGGGCTTTTGTAGGTATTTAGGTACTAAGAATGGTGTTCGTACGCATTCCGCTAAAGTTTCGTATGCAATCACACGTTCAATGGCAATCCACTCAATTCAAAGTTTGGGCACCTAGCCCGACATCTACACAGAAGTTGTATCCCTCCTCGTAAGCATCGCGTGGCCATGAACGGTGCACGATTCTGAGTCCGAACGAAGAAGTTACGGCGTTTCTAGCGGACGAGAAATTCATACATGCCAAAATAGGAGGAAAGGAGAAGCTGCCCTACTTGATCGATCCTTCAGATTTTGGCCACAATTTCAACCATCGATCGATCGATCCCCTATTTTTTTGAGATATTTTCCTTTTCTTTTCTTTCTTCTTTTCTTTTATTCCAACTTACTAGATAACCCAATTTTGTTGTAATATCAGATATACTCAGTTTTTACTAGTTTTATCTTAGGGTTTGTGGGTTTTGAGAGCTTGTCTTCATTTCTCTTTGGGTTGACAACCATTTGGTCTTTGTAAGTGACTATCACATGAAAGACGTGCTCATGTAAGGGCACGGTCATTGTTTTCGTTTCATCGCGTTAATACAAACAAACCTAAATTACTACTACACTTGCGAGGCAAGCACATCAGTAAGTCGGGTATCGAAAATCCACAGGGACGAGATGCTAGAATTTATATGATTTAATTCTCCAAAATAAAAGTGTAAAATATGATTACAAACTAAAAAGGAAAAAGATGCATAGAAGGGAAATATTAATATAGGCGAGGGAAAATAAATCTAGACTAACAAAGCGGTAAAACTATAGGTTGCGTCGAATATCCCTCACCCGAGTTAATTTGTATAAAATGGTCACATGGGTCGACGAGTTATTTAAAATGCATCTCGTTTCAATAGTTAATTGAATCAAGGGTTGTCATTCCCCTAAATCCGCATAAAAGCCTAATACAATTTTGGCGTCAACAAATACTCCGAAAATTGCGCACACATGGTCGTAAGCACGGGACATACATGATATGCCCTATCAAATCTCCTAGGTGAAATAACTAGGATAACGCACCCGAAATAGACCCGCAAACACCATCACCAAAGCAAAGAAATGCGTCAACCCGAGTGAGTTCCATTCAAACATAACCTAATTTAAATTAGCTAGAAAGCATGGTAAAAATACGGTAAATAAACGCGGTAAATCTACACTAGAAAGCGATTGAAATAAAGCATGTAAACCTAATTAACAAAGCATGTAAATTAATTAGAAAGCAAGAATAAAGTAAATAAACACTATATTGATGGAGAGGGTGAATGAATAGTCAACTTACAAACCCAAAAGGGTGTCAATCCAAGTAGAAATAAAGAAGAACTCTTCAAAAACCCAAACCCTAAGCTAAACTATCTTCTAAAACTACAATATCTGATATTTACAACCAAAAATGCTTTATATAGTAAGTGGAATAAAAATAGAAAAGAAAAGAGAAAAGAAAAGAAAAGGCCAAAAGATCTCTTGGAAAAAGGGGATCGATCGACCCCTTTAGTCGATCGATCGATGGTTGAAATCGTGGCAAAAAAACTGAAGGATCGATCGATCGATCCTTTTGATCGATCGATCGATCAAGCAGGTATGAGTCCCCTGCATGCTGTTTTGGCTTGTTTGCCTTTCCCGTCCACTGAAATTTCCGTAACTTCTTCGTTCTGAATCGGAATCGCGCACCGTTCACGATCACGCGAAGTTTGCGAGGAGGGATACAACTTTCATGTAGATGTTGGGCCAGGTGCCCAACCTGTGAAAAGACTAAAATGCCCTTGAATGTGCGATCACATACGGAAATCGAGCGGAATGCGTACGAACTTCACACTTAGCATCCAAATACCTATAAAAGCTCAATTAACCCCTGAAAAACATGTCAACGTAGAAATCCGAGATTGTGTGATTAACATAAATATAGGGAATGAGATAACCAAGGGGGCTAAAATGCGTAGGTTCGACGGATGAAATACGCAATATTTGCGTAGTATCACACCCCCTAACTTACACATTGCTAGTCCCTAGGAATGAAATAGGATGCAACAAGAACTACAAGCAAACCAAAAATAGGAGATGGTACAAAAGTATGGTATAAAAGCAAAATGCCACTTTCACGGGCGATTCGATTGCATTTAGCGTATGCAATAAGCCGTTAAACCCCTAGGATATCCTAGTGGAGGAGTGCCATCTCGTGAGGATTTTCAAGGATGATACCCACAAACATCACATGGTTTCCTCAAAATGTGCCCGACCCAACATGCGACAAGCCCAACAATGGTGAAAAGGATTTCATACGCCTTATTAGCACATTGAATGAATTCAAACAAAAGTCCAAATCATTGACATTATAGAATGCACCTCATAGAATTGAAACCTTAAAATGTGGGAGGGGAGCGAGCACATGCAAAGTGTGATTTGGCAAAAACTTATATAAACCGGATAAGCATTAAAGCAGGCATATATTCAATCCTCACGGGCATTACACTCATCAAGCAAATTCACTCGAAACAAGGAGGTAACACACGGAACATGCGAGCATAAAGAGTAAATGTAAATGGAAACTAGGCCGCACACATGTCACAAATGAAGAACGCTATATATAAACTGAAAAATGTAATCTCAATGAAAGGATACCGCACATTAAACGAGGAGAAATGCATTTTCACAGATTATCAAAACTATTTTGACTTTTGAATTACATCAACCTAAGATCACATAGGACTTTCATAGGGTTGTAATGTAGGCTAGGCAAGGGTACGAAATGAAAGGAATGTATGTACAGATTCAAAGTGTTCAGAATGAAAACTCGGGATAATGGGAAAATGCGGGCAATATCAAAATTGGAAAACAAGTTCCAAAAAGGCATTAGATATATCATCGGGGAGAGTAATCAAAGCTTATTGAACACTATACACAATATTTACAACTTTCTCTTAATTTTTTTTCTTCTTTTTCTCAATTTTTTCTTTTTCTTTTTCCTTTCTCTTTTTCTTCACTTTTTCACTACTTTATTTTATTTGCTTATCAAACTCTCATATGCCTAAATTGCAACCGACATCATAACAATAAGATTCAATCCCAAGTAACATTCCAAACAAAGGTGTGGAAGGTGTATATATGGTTTAAAGCTCCAATTTAGAGTTGGTTATGGGATTGGGGTTATGAAACGAAAGGCTATATTTAGGCTCAAAGGGGTTAACGAGGGTAAACATATAAGGGTGAGATCAAGGCTAATATGGGTTATATAACAAAGAATGCCAATGATAATTTCCAAAAGTTTACATAATTCTCGATTCAAAACAATATATGAAAATCATGATCAAGTAACACATTTCAAGTGTAAGCTCAATTAATGAACTGTCAAATGAAAGAATATAGAGATTACCAACGAATTCAATGTTTTTAATGAGAAAAGAATAGTGTATACACTCACGAATGACGAACGGTACAAAGCTTACTCGGTGTTAGTATATACAATGCAACAAAAGATTACCGAGTTATAAAAATCTTAAACCAAATTAATATAGCAAGAAAGTGCATGTGCTCATGGGGTTAAAGTTTAATTCATGAAGTTATTCATAATATCAATAATCGAGACTAAAGTCTAATAACTTCTAAAATCGAGAACATGCATCATTGGGTTGTTTATTGGATCGGGCAATTATTGAAATTTATCATCGGAAACAAAGGCAAAACGCCCAAAAAATGAGAAAAAAGAAAGAAAATATTTTTGAAAATTTTGAGATTTTTAAGAAAAGCATACTAAGTAACTAACGTGTGAGCAAAAACATGGATTAAATAAAGAAATGGATAGAATATCCCACACCCCCTAACTTAAAACTTGACATTATCCTCGATGTAAATTAAGAACCAAGTCAAAGAGAGGAAAATAGCGATATTACCCAAAATTGGAGGGATCCCCATAAGGCGGAAGAAATGAGCAATCGTCAATTAAAATTTTTGGAGGGACGATGGGGGGTTTGGATTAAACGGGTGACAAAAGCATGTGGGGACCGAGAAAAGCCGAATATCCTCCCAAAGATTTTGAAATTAGAATGGGAGGCGGTGCACACGAAGGCACGAATGCGATTGTGGAAGGCGACTCGAGCAAGTACAACTCATCGGCGAAAAGGTTTAAAACATTAAAGTTTGAAACCGAATCATTGGGTACTTGTGACGGTGTGATAACAGAGAATGAAAATGGGGATGAAAGAAATTCAAACTCATGAGATGAATCATCATTGCATGAAGATTGGGTTTCGAAGGAAATAATATCATTTTCAATGAAATGTTCTTCTTTGGGGGCCAAAGAAGAAATCATTTCATTACAAATAGATATTACGCCATTTTCATCCCCGCTTTCAATATCTATTACGCAATGGGAAAAGTCAAGAATGGTTTGTTCCAAAGTAGGAACAAGTAACTCATTTGGTTAAAAAAATTCCTCGACTTCGAAAGTCTCGGAAGAAAAATTGTCGTCGGACTCAAATAATAAATTCAAGTCACGAAATATGCAATATTTGCATGAAAGGCATGATCGTGTAAGGGCACGGTCATTGTTTTCGTTTCACCGTGATAATACAAACAAACCTAAATTACTACTACACTTGTGAGGCAAGCACAGTGGTAAGTCAGGTATCGAAAATCCATAGCGACGAGATGCTAGAATTTATGTGATTTAATACTCCAAAATAAAAGTGTAAAAGATGATTACAAACTAAAAAGGAAAAAGATGCATAAAAGGGAAATATTAATCTAGGCGGGGGAAAATAAAGCTAGACTAAAAAATCGGTAGAACTATAGGTTGCGTCGAATATCCCTCACCCGGGTTAATTTCTATAAAATGGTCACATGGGTCAATGAGTTATTTAGAATGCGTCTCGCTTCGATAGTTAATTGAATCAAGGGTAGTCATGCCCCTAAATCCGCATAAAAGCCTAATATGTTTTGGCGTCAAAAAATACCCCAGAAATTACGCATGCAAGGTCGTAAGCACGGGACATACATGATATGACCCATCAAATCTCCTAGGCGCAATAACTAGGACAACGCACCGGAAATACACCCGCAAACACCATCACCAAAACAAAGCAACGCGTCAATCCGAGTGAGTTCCATTCAAACACAACCTAATTTAAATTAGCTAGAAAGCAAGGTAAAAATGCGGTAAATCTACACTAGAAAGCGATTGAAATAAAGCATGTAAACCTAATTAACAAAGCATGTAAATTAGTTAGAAAGCAAGAATAAAGTAAATACACACTATATTAATGGAGAGGGTGAATGAATAATCAACTTACAAACCCAAAAGGGTGTCAATCCAAGTAGAAATGAAGAAGAACTCTTCAAAAATCCAAACCCTAAGCTAAACTATCTTCTAAAACTATCTAAAACTACAATATCTGATATTTACAACCAAAAATGCTTTATATAGTAAGTGGAACAAAAATAGAAAAGAAAAGAGAAAAGAAAAGAAAAGGCCAAAAGATCTCCTGGAAACAGGGGATCGATCGATCGACCCCTTTGGTCGATCGATCGATGGTTGAAATCGTGACAAAAAAATTGAAGGATCGATCGATTGATCGATCACGCAAGTATGAGTCCCTTGCATGCTATTTTGGCTTGTTTGCCTTTCCCGTCCGCTGAAATCGCCGTAACTTCTTCGTTCTGAATAGGAAACCACGCATCGTTCACGGCCACGCGAAGCTTGTGAGGAGGGATAAAACTTTCGTGTAGATTTTGGGCCAGGTGCCCAAGTTATGAAAAGACTAAAATGCCCTTGAACGTGCGATCGCGTACAGAAATCGAGCGGAATGTGTCCGAACTTCACACTTAGCATCCAAATACCTATAAAAGCTCAATTAACCCCTGCAAAACATGTTAACGTAGAAATACGAGGTTGTATGGTTAACGAGCATAAATATAGGGAATAAGATACCCGAGGTGGCTAAAATGCGTCGGTTCGACGGATGAAATACGCAATATTTGCATAGTATCAATAAGTTACACTTTCCATCTCATTTACCATTAATAAAGTTGTTCTTGTTGATTTCTTGCTTTGTAGATTAGTTTCATTCTTTGTTTATTATTTTAATTACTTTATTTCTTGCTTTCCTAGTTTAATTAGTTGTAATTTAGTTTAATCATTATGTGCCCCTAGATAAATAGGGTCGGGATTTCGTTCCGCCATTAACGGGCCCCGAGATCCAAAAATTAGGTTTTGTGCATAATTGCGTTTAATTGAACTTGCGTGAATTAAAGTTGGATTATTATGTGTTTAACTTTCGCTGTCATGCATCGTTAGTGTTTATAGCGATAATGCAAGTTTAATCCGCATGCGACCATTTTCGGTTAAATGTTTAATCTTGCAACTTTGGATTGAATTCCTTATTGTGTGATGTTTATGATTAATTGATAATGCTCGATTAAATTTCTTTCGAACCGGAATCTTGATTAGTAGTTGTTTTCGATCCGTATGGTAGGATGATATCCCGATCCTCGCTTTTACTTTATTTAGACTTAACTTATTCTTTTCTTTTATTTACAACCAACCATCACCTTTTTCACTTTTATTCCTGAATTAATAATCCGATTAAAATCTGTCAAACACTCCCTGTGGATTTGATACCCGACTTACCGCTATACTTGTATCGCAAGTGCAGTCATAATTTAGTTGTTTGTATTAACGCAGTGAAACGAATTCAATGATTAGCGTTTTGACGCGACGCTACTTTTCATAGCTAATCATGCCACCTTATAAATACCTGTTTTGTATAGTATTTTGGTGAGACTTTTGCGAAAATAATTTCTGAAAACCTACTGTAAAAGTTCCCACTTTCTTTAGGTCAAAAACCTCTTTTGAATTACAATTATCACTCCCAACTAAATATTTTAATCTATTTAAACCCTCGATAGTTCTATGTCTGAGTTATTCTTGTGAATAGATTCTCTTCATTGGTGACTATTATGGTTCTCTAGGGGATCACTACTGAAGGAAGACAAAGGCTGATGGGTGAATACCGAGGGTGGACCGACACCTGTGGATGACTCTAGACTAAGCCGTATTCATTAGAGGTTTTGTAAGTTGCATTTTGTAAAAGCTTTATAGTACTGATTAAAAGGTTTTACCCGCAAGGGTTTTTCCCTCATATTTCCTTGTTGTGTTTGCATGCTTAATTTCACCTAGTTTCTTATATAGGGTAATAAGATAAAATTCGGACTTGTGTGCGCTAGACACTTAATTATAGAAATTTTGCATTAAGATCGCAAGCGCACTCTCAAATTGGTATCAGAGCATACACAAATTTACTACGTGATCTTTTTCGCAAAAATATTTTTCCGTTGATATAAATATTTTTTTTAAAATTGTTGATCTTTGAAAAATTTCATTTTTAATGGATAATTTGTATAATCGAGTGCCCATATTCGAATGGTACAGATTATACATACTGTAAGGCTAGGATGAGGTCTATTTTAAAGGCCATAGATGAACGCATTTGGGTAGTCTGTGAAAGAGGGTGGAATCCTTCCACTGTCATAGTTGATAATGTCGTCGGCCCTAAACCTATCTCACAGTGGACAAAGGACAAATTTAAGTGGAGAAATTTCAAATCCCGCAGTTTGAGTGCCATCTCAGGATCCGCCACTCCTGATGAGTTCCACCGCATTATGACGTGCACCACATCTAAAAAAGATTGGGATATCCTACAGCTCACTCACGAGGGTACCAATGCTGTGAAAGATTCTAAGATGCAAAAATCTCACCACCCAATTTGAAACAAAAGCAATGCTTGAGTCTGAATCTTTTGACGAATTTTACACAAAACTTTCTAACATAGTTAACTCGAGTTTCAATTTAGGTGAGAAAATACCCGAGACGCGTGTAGTTAAGAAAATCTTAAGACCGCTTCCTTCCAGCTTTATTCCTAAGGTTAAGGTTCTTAATTCGCTAGTGATCTTAGATACTCTTAGGTTAGAAGAGCTTTTAGGATATCTTTAAACGTATGAGATAGATATGTTCCTGAAAAAAGTTAAGTCGAAGGATAAAAGGGTAGCACTTAAAGCCCAATCTAGAAAGATAGAGGAAGTGTCTAAAAAGAGAGGGGAAACATCATTCGATTCAGAGTTTGGTTATGATTTAGATGATTTGGAACTTTTTACTAAATTTTAACAAATTTCTCAATATTAAAAATAAAAATACTTCCAAAGATAAGAAGAGTTTTAAGAAGAATTTTGAAAAAGAAAAGAAAGAAATCCCAAAGAAAGATGAGAAGAGATGTTATGAGTGTGAGGGAAAGGGTCACAAGGCTCACGAGTATCCGACTAGGGTGAAACATCAATTGAAAGCCAAAGATGACTTAGATGTCATGTTTAGTGATAGTGAGGTCGAGTTGGTGAGTTCGGGAGATGAATCATCGCATGGATGTAACTTCACTGAATTCATGGCTATTTATGTTGGTACATCTAGTGCACCCCACGATGATGAGGAAACTACTAAACATGAAAACCTTGGTAGCGCGTCTTGTTATTCCAAGCAGAGTGAGGGAGGGAATGCATTGAGTGAGAGTGAGAGTGACTTCAGCATGCCTACATCGAACTTTACGATGAGTCCTTTAAAATGACGAAATATAATAAATGTTTAGCGATGAGAGTTTTAGTTCTTGAGAAATAGTTGCGTGAGGAAAGAGAGAGTGAATCCTTAGTGAGAGAATATTTGGGAGAGAGAGTTTTCGTAGTTGATAGAGAGAATGAGGACTTGATTAATAAAGTGTCTAGTCTTACGAAAGATCTCCAAGCATCTATGGAGACTCATGAGAAACTTGAAGACTTTGTATCCCATCTCGAGAAAGATCTCGAACTTGTCTGGGAAGTCAAGTTGACTATCGAGGATACATAGAAGAGGGTTTGTAAGATGCTTCGCAACCCACTTTAGGAAATGTTGAGAGGCCAGGAATAGGCTATGGTGGTGCATCCACTTCCCATATCACACCCGATCCGGTTCCCGAGTTTATGATGGACCCTTATGGCCCTCGACCGAATCCACCTAGGAGGACTAACTCACCAATAGGAGTTCCACCTAGAAATGCAAACCGAGGTAGATCCAAACCTGTCTATGTTTGAACCTATTGCAAAAGGAGAGGTCATCTTATAGAGTTTTGCTATAAATTAGGTAGGACTAGTCGTACACATACTCCCGTACACCACTTTAGACACTTTTCTAGTCTCAGGGAGCAATTTGAATTTCCAGTCATAAACTTCTCGTAGTTTAATGGAAGAATTTCAATGGATGTCTTTACCGTTTGAGAACACTTTTAACATTCCGACTAGAGTCAACAACGATAAGGGCAAACAAAAGGTTACCGCCACTTAGGTACCTAAGCGAGATGAGAAAACCCTTGTTGTTCCTGTTTCACTCATGGATCAAAATGCTTCCAAATGGTATTTTGATAGTGGGTAATCTAGGCACATGACAGGTGACATCTCATTTTTTACCCACTTTGAGGATCTCAAGGAAAGCAAAGTCACCTTTGGAGATAGGAATATATCTAGAATTTTATGTGGCTGTGAGATATTCGGATTTTTAAGCTAGATGGTGTGTTGCACATGAAGGGGTTGAAAGCGAACTTGATTAGCATAGGCCAACTATGCGATGAAAACTTTGTGGTAAAGCTTGATCGGTCAGAATGCACTTTTTATGATCAATCCGGTAAACGTTTACTACAAGGTGTAAGGATGAAAGATAATTTTTATGGGATTGTGACCAAGTACTATTTTATGTGAAATAGTGCTAGGTTTCCACTATGGACCTTTGGTATCAATGGATAGGTCACATATTTAGAGATCTCAAGCGATTAGTGAAAAAGGACCTAATTCGTAACTTACCATCACTTGGTAAACTAACTTCCTTAGTTTGTGGACCTTACCAACACGGTAAATAAATTCGAAGTCCCCATTAGAAGTTGAATACCATTACTACCACCTGTGTTTTAAAGTTAATTAACATGGATCTTATCGGTCCTACTCATTCGGAGAGCTTAAGTGGTAAGAGATACATTCTCGTGATGGTCTATGATTATTCTAGATATTCGATTGTAGGATTCCTTCGAGAAAAGTCCGATGTAGTTGAGGTCCTTACAACTAAGCGTCGTGTCCTACAAAACCAACATGTTATCACTATTAATTGTATGCGTAGTGACAATGACACTAAATTTAAAGAAGAGAAAGTGGATAGCTACCTCAATGAAGTGGGCATAAAACATAAGTTTGCAGCCGTTCATACTCCTCAGGAAAATGGGATTATTGAGAGGAATAATCGAATGATACAAGAGATGGCTATATCCATGCTTCTTAGGAGAAGCATGCCTAAACATTTTTGGGAATAAGCATTGAGCACCTCATACCATATGGTGAATAGGGTAACACTTCTTCGCACACACTTCACATGCCTTATGAGTTGTGGACACGAAAGAAGACTAACCTATTATATTTTTGTGTCCTTAGGAGTACATGCTACAGCTTGCGAGATAGATATCCCCTAGGAAAGTTCAACTCCTAAAGAGATTAGGGGATATTTTTAGGATATTCATCAATGAATAGGGCTTACCGGGTTTATAATATGGCTAGCTCTAAGGTTACAAAGAAAATAAACTCCACAATTAGAGATTACAAGACACTCGAGTTTATTTCTCCTAGGCCGTAGTGTGAGAATGATGCATCCCTAGTGAAGATTCCATCCTTCTTCATGCTACCACTGTAGACCGCATTCCTGTTTTGGGGGAGAGATTGTCTTATGTTTGAAAGAGTCATGACCCTTTTACTATACTTGGTGATCCCACGCTATGTGTCAAGACAAGTGCTCAACTCGAAATTATTGTTAACTGTGTGTGCTACACATCCCTAGTCGAGCCCAATAACGTGAAAATATCACTCAAGGATGAGCATTGGATATCGACCATGAAATAAGAGTTACTTCACTTTAGAAAGAATGATGTCTAGGAGTTGGTCCCCCAACCTAGCGATACTAACGTGATAGGTACCAAGTGGATTTTTAAGAATAAGGTGGATGAAAATGGTACCATAGTTCGTAATAAGGCTAGGTTGGTCGCTCAAGGCTACATACAGATAGAGGTTGTAGACTTTGATGAGACATTTGATCCTGATGCTAGGCCTGAGTTTGTTCATTTAATACTCAACATAGCATGTCATATGCACTTCAAGTTATATCAGATGGATGTCAAGAGTGCCATTCTGAATGACATTCTACAAAAGGAGGTTTACGAGGAACAACCGGAAGGATTTGAAGACCCTAAGAATCCAGGACACGTCTATTATCTTAAAAAAGACTTGTATGGTTTGAAATAAGAACTATGTACTTGGTACAAGTTGTTTACTTCCTATCTCTCAACTCACAGTTTTTAGAGAGGTGGAGTAGATAAGATGTTATTTGTGAAGAGAGAGAGAGAGTAGTACTATTTTGGTTACCCAGGTCTATATGGATGACATAGTCTTTGGATCCACGTGCTCCTTCCATGCTCACACTTTTGAGGAGGAGATGAATAGTGAGTTTGAGATTAGAATGGTAGGTGAGCTTACATTCTTCCTAGGTCTCCATATTCTTCAGTTTACGGATGAAATACTCATATCTCAATCCAAATATGCAAAATACCTTGTGAAGAAATTCAGTCTAGACTCCGCTAAGCATGCCGCACTCCTATGAGTTCATCAACAAAGCTTAACAAACATGCTTTAGGCAACGACGTAGATAAAACTTTATATTGCAGCATGATAGGTAGTTTTCTTTACCATGCCTTTAGTCGACCCAATATTTCCTTTAGTCTTGGAGTCTGTGTGCGATACCAGGCATCTATGAGAGTTACACTTGCATGCTCTTACATGTATTATCAGATACGTGAGTGGGGCTCTATCATATGGTATTTATTTTTCTTTTGATACCGATGATCGCTTATCTTACTATTCGGATGTCGATTGGGTCGGGGATGTCAATGGGTGTTGGAGAACTTTGAGTGGGCATTTCTACTCTGGGAGTGCTCTTCTTTAGTGGATGAGAAAGAAACAAAACTCTATATATTTGTCCATGACAAAGGCTGAGTATATAGTCGTTGAGAGTTATTGCACTCAACTCTTGTGGATACAACAAATGTTGAGGATTATGGCATTTCAGAGGGCACAATGACTATTTCCTGTAATAATACGAGTGCCATACACATTTCTCATAATCCAGTCCATCATTCGCGCACAAAGCACATTAGGATACATGAGCACTTTATTCGAGATCTAGTTAAGGATAAGGTCGTGTCCTTGAGCTTTGTGATCACCGATCGCCAGTTAGCTAATATTTTCATGAAACCTTTAGATAAGCTTCGATTAGAGGATGTTAGGAAGTCTTTAGATATTTGCACCATGGATTGAGATTGGATATGTTATGTAGTATAGGATTATTTTCATGCATATTAATACTTATTCCTATTTCTAGATTCTGCTACCATCGCATTATCATTGTATTTATCTTTTTCCATTTGGATATATTTTTTAAAAAATCCAAAAAGATTTTGTTTTTCTTGAAATGTTTTAAAAAAATACAAAAATATTTTTGGTTTGTTTTTTAGAAAAAATGAAAAAGCCAAAAAGATTTTATTTTTGATAAATTTTTGAAAAATCTAAATCTAGTTTTGTATTTTTTACACCATATGTGGATCAACATTAAAGATGTCCGAGTCACCCATTAATTCCAAATCCACGTGACTATTTTGTATTGTTTTGAGATGTGACAACATTTTATTTTTGTTCTTTATAATGTGTAGAGTCATTAAGATTTGATATGATGATTACTTGCTACATGTTTGACCCCTTGTCACTTTAATGTACACGAGCACGGACTTATTTGAGTATTGCACTTACCCTTCACGTATTTATTGTACTATTTTCATATCAATACTCCTTTTAAAATAAACCAAATGTGAAAAACTAGATAATAAAAGTAGTCCTTGTAAGATCCATTGCTCGAATTAGAAAAATAGAAAATCATATCTCCTATAAATTTGATATATTTTAAGCAATGGAATCGGGATGCAAAAGACAGATTGACTTTGCATGAATAGCCACCATTTGCAAAAATAAAAGATCACGAAAGACTAAAGGCACATAAAAACAAAAGGAAAGTACGAGGACAATTTCGAGGAACATTGATGCTTCGCTACATATGAGCATTGATTTCTTCAAAAAAATTTAAGAGAAAAAAATTAATATGTGAGTTTAGAGGGATTTAAGTTGAAGATTAATGGTTTTTCACGTCTTGAAAAAAATCGTAAACCATTATATAGTGTTGCGCATTATTGGTGTGAAAATCACTCTCAATCTTGATTAGTGGAATAAGTTAATTGGATTTCACTTGAGTTCGCCATTTTTACACCTAAGGCAGACTTTTAGATCTTGCATTAGTGGTGTCTCATTCCTTCGTGTACATATGCTATGATTGTCTACGTTGATTAACATGTAGAGTGTGTTCACACCCCTACATTCCATTTCCATGATTCAGTTATATTTGTGTTTCTCTATGGTGTGTTGTTCTTGTAAAAAAAATTTACTAGAAAATTTTGAAAAAAAAAAATTGTGGTATGTTTTGAGATTATCATTGCATGATTATTTATTCATATTTTTTGTGATGATATATTTTTATTCCCGTTGATGTTCCCTATATTTTCCATGATTAGTTTCAACTCCTTGTCAATTTCGGACAAAATAAAAGGGGGAGAACAAATTACGGGGTAGTTTGATTTATGGGGGAGATCTTATCTTTATGCAACTTTATTTAATATGTCAAACTCGATGCGTCACGGGGTATTTTCTTTGTTTCATGTATGTGGGTACTTTTGGAAGATCATATTTGGATTACACTCGATGAAGACAAAGTGCCCAAGAGAAGACAAAGAATGAGCATCTCGTTGATTATATTTGGGAGTTATTTTATTTAAAATCAATGCATTTTTTTTTCTGGATTTAAAATTTTTCAAAAAATTAGCATCGCTTTCAAATGAGTATGCATAGTTTACTTCGATCGAACATTTCATGAGGGTGTACTATTTTTCCATGTTCAAAGATCATTTGAAGATCGTTCAAACGATATTAGGGTTTCGTTCAAACGACCTTGTTGTCATTCAAACGACATGATGTTCTCGTTCAAATGAGGATTATTTTTTGTTTGAACGTGTGTTGCCGCCACGAATTTTGTGCCGCCTTATAAATATATGCTTCATACAAAATTTTGATGTTGCTTTTATGAAAATAATTTCTAAAAGCGTGCTGCAAAAGTTCCCACTTTGTTTAGGTTAAATACCTCTTTTGATTCACAATCATCACTACTAACTATATATGTGAATCTGTTTAAAACCCTAGATAGCTCTATATTTGAGTTATTATTGTGGAGATATTCTCTTCACTACAAACCATTGTAGTTACCAAGGGGATCACTACTGAAGGAAGAAAATTGTCGATCGGTGGATACTGAGGGTGTACCACCACCTTTGGATGACTTTGGACTGAGACGTGTTTTGTAGCAGTTTTGTAAGTTGCGTTTTGTAAAAACTCTATAGTGCTAATTAAAAGGTTTTACTCACAAGGGAGTTTTCCTCATATTGCCTTGTCGAGTTTGCATGCTTAATTTTATCTGCTTTATCACTTAGTTGCTTGTTTAGGGTAACAAGATAAAATTTGGACTTGTTTATGATGGACACTTAATTATAGTAATTATCCATTAAGATCGCAAGCGCACTCTCACGGTGGCCTTTTTTCTTTTAGTGAGAATCTCATCCACATACACCTCCTTATATTTACCAATTTGTTCCTCAAAAACCTTATTCACCAACCTTTGGTATGTTTCTCTAGCATTTTTTTAGCCCAAAGGACATAATGTTATAGCAATAAGAACCTCGACTCGTGATGAATGAGGTTTTCCCATCATCCTATAGCTTCATCTTGATTTCGTTATATCCGGAATAAGCATCTAGGAAACCGAGAAACTCATGCTCAGATGTGGCATCAACTAATTGATTGATTCTGGGCAAAGGGGAATGATCCTTCAGATAAGCTCTTTTGAGATCCATAAAATTAACACAGATGCGCCATTTATTGTTCTTCTTTTTAACCATCACCATGTTAGCAAACAATCAGGTTATTTGATATCTTCAATGAACTTTGCTTTCTGTAATTTGTCCACCTCTTCCTGGATAGCCATGTTCTTCTCGAGATTAAACACTCGTTGCTTCTGCTTCATCGCCTTAGCATCTTTGATAATATTTAACTCATAACATATGAATTTCGGTCAATCCCTGGCATATCCTCATGGCTCCAAGAAAATATACTTTTTTGCTCTTTAGGGAATTTTATCAATTCTTATTTAAGGGTTGTCCTCTCTGGGCGATCGTCGTAGAGGATGATTGTTTCTATTACTTCTACAACCTGTCTTTTAACTAAATCCTCGCGGGGATCTAAGGTCTCAATCTGGTAGGTAGTGTTAAGTTTTTTTACTTTTTCCTTGTCGAATGATGTGTACTACCATTCCCTAACTTCAATTTGATTTATCATGATAATGCCGACCCCATAATGTGTGGGGAATTTTAAGCATTGGTGGATAATAGATGATACTTTTTTGAACTTTTTTCAGGCCAACCCTACCAAGGATCATGTTGTAAGCTGATTGGACGTTCTTGTATATGACGAAGAATCGAATCCTTTCAGTTTATCTTATTGGACATGGACCGATAAGAACTTCCAACTTGATAGTTCCCAAATGATACACTTTTTCTCTTGAGAATCCTATTAAGGGCCTGTGGTAGGGCTCCAATTTTCTATTGCATGATTTTAATCCTTTGAAGTAGTCATAAAATATGACATCGGCTGAGCTACTATTGTCTACTAAAATTTTGACCACTCTTGCCTTATGTACTCATATAGTGATTACTAGAGGATCATCAAAGGGATATATCATTCCAGATAGATCATTCTGAAAAAAACCGATTACCAACTTATCTTTGTTTACCTTCCATAGAGACCATCAACATCATCTAACAAATTGATTTGCCGAATGTATGAAGGGGATTTCACTTCATTTAAGTAGGCTTTCCTGTTATCTATTTTGTCGTCACCACCAGTGTCACCTCTTGCTATAAAATGACAGGTAAAAGATATCATCATTGCCTAGAGTTCAGGCTCTCAAGGTTTATTTGGTAGATCTCGATCATCTTTTGAATCATTATCTCTACGTTTTTTCTTGTCTCCCCTTCCTTTGCAAGGGGGTTCTGATTGTCTTTTGGTGCTCTTTCCTCTCTCGTGTCAACAAACTTTGAAAGCATGCCATGTCGAGTAGGCTTTTTATCTCATTCTTTAGGGCTATGTACTTGTCAGTAATATGTCCATGGTCTTTATGAAATTCACTGTACTTAGACTTATCTCTCTTATTGGGGGAAATTTCAGTTTTTCAGACCATTTTAGTTCCTTACATCCCCTAATCTCTTATAGGATGTGATGTATGCCAACAGTGAGGGGTGTATTCATCATACTTCTTGGGTTTTTAGGCTTTTTATCCTTTTAGTCCTTTTTGCAGAGTTATTTTGCCCGTCAGCCTTGGAATTAGGGGCTTTTTCAGCAGCATAGCCTCCTTGGTGTTCATGATCTTGCCAGCTTTAGCCATTAATTTAGTCATGGTCTTGGGGGGTCTTTATCAAGAGCATAATACAAGTTCTCATGGAGCAAAATGCTCATTAAGGCAGTGATGGATGTCGTTTCTTCGTAATCCACCACTTTTAACTTTTTTTTGTTAAAACGAGTAATATATTCACGATTAGTTTCTCTCGATCATTGACAGAGGATTAGTAAATAAGGCAACCTTTTGATGGGTTTGACTCCAAAGAAGAAATTAATAGAGAATAGCTCAGAAAGTTTATGGAAGCTAGAGATTTGCCCAGAGGGAAAATTATCATACCAAATCTATGTTGACCCGATAATAGTGCTTGAAAATGCTTACCAACACATTTTATCTGGAATTAACTAGATGCCGAATGCATCCTTGTATTACTCTACATGAAGGATAGGATCAGTTTTTCCATCATACTTAGGAGTAACTACATGTGGTTTAAATTTAGTTGGCGTGGGGAAGTCCACGGTAGCTGGAACAAAGGGTGATCCTTTCACAAAACTCTTTTGTAAGGGTTTTTTGGAATTGGCCATTTCTCCTAAACGATCTTCCATTCATTAGATTGAACCCTTCTATGGATGCTCATCTAGATTGGTTTTATACGAAGAAATTTTAGCGGATCGACCGTGTGTTTGTGTTGGACTCTCTTCCTGGGAAGTTTTATCGGCACACATGGATCCTCGCACCCTGGTTCTTGACTTAAAAGAATCATCTCTACGTTATTAAGATCTAAATGTCTCCATATGATAGTGGCCTCTATTTACTCGGGGATGTAATAGATCGAAGGAAAATCCCTTACTTAGTATGTCTAGGTATCTCAATTGTTCTTGAGAGAGAGAGATCCCATTATAGTAATTAATAGATATGAGGGAGGAGGTCATGCTAGGGCGATAAGACCTATTATTTGAGGATCTGGAGTATCTGGATCTACTTTTTGCGTTCCTGGGAGATGGAGGTGGCCTTTTTTCTAGAAGATGGAGCGATAACTGTCCTGGCTTGGAATGTTTAAATAACTTGTCTTACTATTTCCTGCATTGCTTCTTGCCCCTTTGCAATGTTCATCAGGAATCCTTGAAGATCTCCTATGTTCAGGGGGCAGTAGGATTGAAGGTGTTGCCTCCAGTAAGACTTACCTCTGGAATGTCTATGATACTTCAAAAGTATGATTGAAAAGTATAACTTGAAAGAAATAGGTAATAAACAACAATAACTTGTCGGTTCCCACAAACGGTACCAATCTGTTGATGTCTAAATTTGGGCTTGATATTTCGATTGATCTTAGCTCAAGTTACCTAATATTTATAATCACAGATACTTATGTTATTATTAAAGAAATAAAAGAAGTGTAAGGATACAAAAGTTTTTACGTGGATCAGTCCATAATTGGGGCCTACATCCACGTGGTAATGTTACTATATTTTTAGGGTTTGATACAAATATCTTAGTAACACTTTCTAGGGTTCGAACCAAATGTTTGTGTCTCCCAACTGAGAGAAGTAGTAATCTATTTATAGTAACTGAAAGTTAAAGATATGGAACACCTTCCTAAACTAGGTATTTACATCTTAACTTGATAATATGTTGCTAAAAATTAATTCACATGCATGTGCATAGTGGTTATTGAATATCCCACACTTGTCTGTTCACATTACTGATGGTTCACCTTCCTAGGTGTGGTCAGCTGACCACAAGATATCTGAGCCGATCGGGTTTATTCACTATTTGAGGATCCAGTGATAATATTAATAGGTGTTATTACTTTACAAACTGTTAGATTGTCTTATTCCAATTTCAAAGACACATTTTCTATGTCCTTCCTTGAGTTCCTTGTTCTACAAGATAGCTTCATCAACGTATAAGACCTGGAAACCAAGATTTTTTCACCCGTATAATCACATGATCACATTTAGGAAGAAGATTAATTGACCTAGAGGAACTATTTTTTTGCAAGTTCTTAGGAATGCATTGATAAATCCTAATTATGATAAAATAACAAGTGGAATTTTGTCATATATATTACAGAGTATCAAATAGCATGTTATTTTTTTAGACGCATTATTCTTCATACAAATGCTACTAGACGTATATGTGTTTATAATGCTAATATAAGTCGTGTGGGTTGATCAGATTACAGTGATGATGTGTTGTTTGTTAATAATATTTTGCTATCTTAGTTTTTATTAAAGGATTTATTTGATTTTGAATTTTAGTTTACTATGTTATTTGGTATACATTTTTTTATTATAGCATCTCTCACTTTTGGGAGAAACTTGTCATTTTCAAACGGTATAAATTTCTTAATATGGTATATTTAACTTAAATAGTTTTGTTTCCTTGTTTCATTACATTTTTATCGATTTTTAATACCGGATATCTTATTTAATAATTTTTTTTAAACTTAACAAATATCACAATTCAATAGCAATTGCAACCTTTCCACTGTCATTTAGCACACAATAAATTAATTTTGAGATTAACATTCTTAGCCTTGAAGAGAACATCCTTTCAGAGTGCAAATCAATGGTAAGTTTTTCGATTACATATTTATAAGGAAATTATTAAATAAACCTTTGGTTAATTTCCTTCCCCGAAATGTAGTCTTTATTAATCCGTTTTTAATAAAGAATACATGTTATATCCTGTATAAATGGTTTGTATTCCACACGAAATAAAGAATAAAAAGGAGTTAAAATTTCCCTTAATCTCAACCTTGATGGACGGTTGAAATTAATTGACCTTTAAAATTCAGACCCTCTCTCCACCTATAAATAGATGCATTTCGTCCATTAGAAATCATCTCAATTAAAACACATACCTAAAGGTTTATAAGAAAGGAGAGAGAAACCAAATTCTCACTTAAAGGATTGCTAGGGCGATCACACCGGCGACATAAAAGTACTCTTTTCACATATCTATTGACGTTATTATCATATTATTCAAAGATGTTAGGAATCATGTATAAAATATAACTAACAATATTAGCATTTCATCATGGATACATTCAGTTTACTCCGTTGTTCCCATACTGTCTGAAATTTTAACACTGATGTTAAGGTCACATTTGTGTACATTGAAATCAAGCATACCGAGTTGGTGGCTGCTTAGCTAACATTTGACCACATTACAAGGCTACAATTTTAGAAAAAATGTGGTACTTGTTACAATTTTAGCTATATGCACTATTTTCATGAGTTTGTATTTTCCTAACAATTCTTCTTAGCTCGTGCAACTACTAAACTTTATGTAAGTTACAAAAATCGTTCTTCTTTTCATGAGCCAGGACACTTTAAGACATGTTCTTATATTGTTGACTCTTTTTTAATTTAACCATGAAATATTTGTGATTTCAATTTTTGATTATACTTTTTTTTTTGTGTAACAAAAGCTTTATGATGTTTTGTCTTGTCACAAACATTGCCTTTGGAGCTATGGCATGAGTTGGTTCAGGTGCTGGTATTAGTCCTTTATACCTTGAAAATTGCATGGCACTTGAACAAAATAGATTTTCAAATATTATCCAATATATATTACTTCATTCATGGATCCTTGTGCAATTTCACAAGTTAATTCCAATACCAAAGTGCGACTTCAAGAGTAACCATGCCAATACTATTTAGTGATAATCTGTACTATAATTTAGGAGTTATGAAGCTTTTAAAATGTTTTAAACAATAGTGATTGGGATGTATTTATGAATAAGCCAACGATTGAAAATTATATAAATGCTCAAATTGATGGAAACTACAAAATAGTGATAAAAAAATGTCTTTAAAATAATTCGAATGACCTTGAACTTTGAGAAAACTAAAAAGATAACTAAAAAGGTTATTAGAAGTAATAGAATAGTATTATCCCTACCCAACTTTCCAAAACATATAGTCTCTGTTTGGTTGTGTAAATTGTTTGATTATGTAAATGGGTTCATTGTGAATTGTATATGAGTGGATTTGAAGTTTAAATTCATTTTTACGCAATGTTTTGTAATCTAAAATTGATATTAAGGTTCTATGAGAAAAAAAGACAAAAACAAATTGTATGTGTGTTGGGGGGGGGGGGGGGGGGGGGGAGAGTGGATAAGGGATGAAAGGGGGAAAAGAGAGAGAGGAGCATACACTTTATGTAACTCCAATTTCAAATGGATGCATTCCACATTTTTTGTGAACAAATTTTACAAATGAGCTAAAATGGGACAATTAATGAATCATTTTATTAATGAAACTAAACACGATTAATGGGTAAATTTATAAAATGGACCCATTTAATAATGAGCCAATTTATAATTTTGGGACAACCAAACGCAGCCATAAAAATTGCATCCATTTTGAGTCCTACCATATATATGGGTCGATCCATGGGCACATATACACCTAGGGATGGCAACGGGTTGGGTATGGGGTGGGTTTGCCGAAACTCAAACCCGCCCGGCGAAAAAAAATATTAACCCGCCCCGCCCCGCCCCGCGACCGGTTATTTTTAAAACCCCGAACCCGTTTAAGTATAACATCCTCAAACCCATCCCCGCCCCGCTTGAATTAAACGGGTCAGAACCCTCCCGCCCCGCGGAATAAACCCATAATTTTTATTTTTTTATTTAAAAAAAACTGATTTTATTAGATCCACTCTTATACCAACAAATAAGAACAAGAACAACCTTTGAATAATCAAACCCACTGTTATACCAACAAAAATGAACAAAGAACAACTCTAACTGAATAAGAACAACTCTTAGAACACCAATTATGTTCAGTAGCAAAAATTAACATCAGTTATGTTCATTTTTTATCAGCAGTAATAATTAAAAACATTAATATGATCAGCAGTAACATTAATATGATCAGCAACAACAATTAACATCCGTTATGTTTGGAACAAAATTAAAAAAAAAAATGCTTGAAACAATGATAAAAGCCGCTTGGAATGCCGCCGCTTGGAATGCTGGCGCTGCTTGGAACGCCGGATCTCTAAACGACGGATGGCCATTCTGTAATCCCCTGAAAACATTTAGAAAAATACACATGTATAAGAAGATGGGTAAGAAGATGTATAAAAAATAAATTATAGATATCACCCAAAACAAATATCACCCAAATTAATTGTAACCTTGAAGTTGGTATCCAAAACAGATGTATATGAGAAAAAAAAAGATCTAAAAATCCAACAACGATCTAAACGATCTAAAAAAAACCAACAACGATCTTAATGATCTAAAAAACAAATCAGTGCAAGAAGGATCTACAAATCAGTATAATCGAAATAAAATGCTCTAAACGAGAGAAGAGGAGATTAGTACCAGCCGAAGATTACCGATGAGAGAGTGAGAGCGATGGTGTAGATCAAAATCGGCGAGAGGAGGCCGTTCGGAGGAAAGGGTATATTTTCAGATCAGATTTAGAGAGAGAATGGGTGGGTGGAAGCGTAAATTAAATTATGGCTTTATATCTATAAATATATATGTGGTTGGGAGTGTAAATAGGTTGGTATAAAAAGGATATAAAAATAAATTTAGTTACTAAACGAGGCGGGACGGGGTGGGGTGGGTTAAGCATATTATTACAAAACCCGAACCCGTCCCGTTTAATAAAGTTTTTTTAAACCCAAGCCTGTCCTTATTATTTTAAACGGGTTTTTAAACCACCCCATTTGGGTCGGGTCGTGTCGGGAACCTTACAGGTCGGGTTAAATTGCCATCCCTATATACACCACAACAAAAATCCGACTTTGTCACTATTACAATACTCTGTTAGTTATTATGTATGTTACCTTGATATACCTTTTCAATCCCACTACACTACATAACAACTTCAACTTGTAATTAGAAGGTGTTCTGACGTGGTATACCTGATGTGAATAGTTATAATTTATTCGGGATATTTTATCAGTTGTTGGTTTTAACTTGAATCGAGGAGCTTAGATTTTATCCCATTAACCATCACTGTGGAGGGTTTAAACACTACCCTCACCCATCTCAACTACTTGCTCTACCCTAAGTACTTCCTTTTATGATAGCCAAGGATACATTGGCTTTTAAATTAAAAAATAGTCAACCATCAGTATATCCCTTTCAACCATCTAAAACTATAGTCCTTTCACCTCAGAACAAAAAAAACACCTCTCTCTAAACTCGGGACCCATCACAGCGTTGAATCAAACCAGTAAAATCCCACACACTCTCCAACCATGAGTAGATATCAACTTCAGCAATGAGGTCATACAATAGATTTAGGATTGAATTTTTTTTTTGTGGTATAATGTAAGTATATTACCATGAGTAAGGGGATTACAAAAGAATATATAATAAAACCCACAACACGGCCCTCAAGGTATCAACTAGGCCCCAAAATATAAAAAAAATGGTTGAAGCCACCCAACATACTACCTACTCAAACCATATAGAAAACGCATTTAAGCACTAAGAAAACCTATCAAAACAACCTAAATTCATTATGGCGGCAATGCCACAAGCCACTCACTAGTGCACATTGAAATTACCAATATAACATCGCAGTATCACAACACTCATCATAGGAAACATAACAATAAAATGATGAAGCACACAACACAACACAACCAAACCACCAAACATCGCCAAACGCCGCAACATCTCAAGGCACTGCAAGTCTACCAAAACCGCAACACCGCAAGACACGGAACCACCATCAAAACAGTACTAGAGACCAGACCACTCATAGATCTAACATGAAGAAAATCATAAAAATGGTGATCCATAACAAGCACGCTATACAGCCTCAGAGCGGGGGTGGGGGTGAGATGTCTCCAACACTAAGCGGAACCTCTAATGAGGTGCTGAAAAAATAACACTGGCCACACCAAAATGCGAAAAAAAAAACAAACATTAGACATCACTGCTCCATTTGACACGAAGAACAACAAGAAGATGGGGAACCATAGCATAGGAGAGATCTAAAAATTGGAGAATCATCCATGTAGGTACAACCACCACGTTGATGAACCCATACCAATCCTCATCTGACCTTAATACCACACGAAAACAACAGAGACATAAAATGGAAAAGGCTTCATGCCTTGTTTGCGAGTTCTTATTTTGGAGATAAAATAAAGGAAGGGAAGGGAAAGTGTGTTTCCTTTCCTTCGTTTGGGAGTTTAAGGAGGAAAGAAATTGATTTCTCTCGTTTGGAAGTTTAAAAGGAGAGAAAAGAAAGATTTTTTTTTTTTAAACTTTGCCTTCCTTTCTCTGCAAAACTTTCTTTCCACATAGGAAATAAATGGAGAGAAAGGAAAGTTTTTTAATGAATTGTTCCTTTCTCTCCTTAAAAAAATCATTTTCCTCCCAAACTCCCAAACAAAAGAGAGAAAGCTATTTTTATTTATCTCCCAAACTCCTTTCTCTTATTTTCTCTCTTATTAACTTTCGTTTCTTTTCTTTTCTCTCCTAATAAAATTTTCATTTCCTTTATTTTCTCTCCAAAACTCCCAAATGAGCCCTCAATCTTATGCAGGGTGGGGGAAAATGCTAAAGAGGAAGGGAATGGGTGATGGTATTGGTAATTAAACTCTAACTCCGATCAGTAAAATCAGGTGAGCCCAACGGCCACCGCATAATGTATGACATAACTAAACTCCGACAGAGTATAGCCACAACAAACATCTTCACCCACATAACTACCGTTAAAGTCAAACTGAACCACTCATCAATAGGTAAACCGCCAAAATTCGCATAACGAGAATCTCCAAAACAAACGCAGAAAGGGAACCGCTAAAAAAAATCAATGAAATCAAATGCAACACCAATGCATCTCCACTAAGGAAAACCACAAGAACTTTTTCTCTAAAGACTGACATCATCCTTATCAACATCTCGGAACACCAACCCAACGATAGATCCGTAACCCAGAACACCTTCAACCCGCAAACCTAAAATGAGGACCTTCAATAGGATGGCGGTATATAGAAGACGTGCCACACAGCGGGATGAAAGGTTGGGGGTGAGAGAGGATACACACAGCAAATGAAACCACCAAAGGTTAAATCAAATAGACAACCCGTACGCCGAAGATAAAAAAACCACACAATTTGATATAAATTTGTCTGAAAAAGGATGTAGATTTATATCCAAGGCAGAGTCCTTCCACCACATAGATGACTAGAAATATGAGGGAACACCCAACCATATAGAGGAGCACTTCCTAAATACATATCTAACTTGAATTCCACACACAATAGGATAGCAATTATGAGTTGGGAGAGTGGTCAGCCGTAAAGTATGGGGCATAAACGAGGTATAGAGGGAAGAGGAGGGGTGCCGGCTTCATAACATATAGAAGATATACGATCAAAAATGGAAAAGAGAGGCACTAGGGTTTTATATTGACATAAACTAGAATAAAATACAATGAAAAGAAGGAAAGAGAATATATGTCCTACTATAATTACCTAATAATAAAATAAAAGGAAAAATACTAAAGTACCATTAATGCTAAATAAAACTCTAATAACCCCCCTCAAACTCACGATGCTGCAGTGAGAAGCATTGAGAGTTTGCCAACCAAAAAATGAAAATGGCGAACTGGATAAGACTTCATAAACAAATCATCTATCTGTGCAGAAGAAGAAAAAAAAGGCAAAGTGATGACTCCATGCGTAAGATGATGACGAGTGATATGACAATCAATCTTGATGTGCTTAGTCCTCTCATGAAAAAATGAATTGTGAGCAATCTGAATAGCACTCTTATTATCACTGTACATAGGAGTGGGCTGAGAGAGAGATGCCCATATCTGCAAGTGACCGACGCAGCCAAACAACCTCACGAGTAGTAGAAGCCATAGCACAATACTCGACTTCCATGGAAGACACATAAACAACTTGCTTTTTTCTCTTCCAAGAAATAAGAGAATCACACAGAAATACCCAAAATCCAGTAACTGACTTGCGATCTATAGGATCACCAGACCAATCAGAATCAGAGTCTACACGCAGCTCCAAAGAAGAAGATGAAGGGAGTAAAAGACTCTGAAAGTGAGTGCCTCTCAAGTATCGCAATATATGATGAACAGCTACCCAATGAACCGTAGTTGGGGCAGTAATAAACTGACTTACAATATGGACCGCATGAGCTACATCTGGACAAGTAATAATATGAAAAACCAAGCTGCTCACAATAGTGAGATATAAGGTAGGATTGGGGAAAAGAACACCATCATATGGGGAAAGATGAACATTAAGTTATAGAGGAGTATCAACAATCTTAGTATCAGTGAGGCGAGCATGCTCAAGAATGTCCCCAATTTACTTAGACTGTGAGAGAAGATAACTCTTTGATGAATGAGCTACCTCAATACCTAAAAAGTAACATAGGGGACCCAAATCCTTCATCTCAAAACAACGAGATAATTCAGAATTTAATGTTGTAATTTTACCAACATCATCCCCAATAATAATCATATCATCAACATACAAAGAGACCAGAATATGACCACCCGAGGTGCACCTGATAAAAATAGCTGAATCATGCTCACTTGGAAGGAACCCAAAATAGGTAATCACGATAGAAAACTTCTCAAAGCAAGCTCGTGGTTCCTATTTGAGACAATATAAGGCTTTTTTAACCCTAAAAACTTCACCAGGACCATGTGGAACACCCATAGTAGGAGTCATATAAACCTCCTCATGAAGATCGCCGTTGAAGAATGCATTTTTAACATCCATTTGCGATATATGCCACTGACGAACAAATGCAACAACAATAAGAGTATGAATAGTAGTCAATTTGGCAACAAGAGCAATGGTCTCGTCATAATCCATACCATATTGCTGAGAAAAACCTTGAGCAACCAATCTTGCTTTGTATTGCTCAACTGTCCCATCTGACCTAGTTTTGATTTTATAGAACCAACAACATCAAATTGCCCTCTTACCAGCAAGTAAGGGGACCAAACTACAAGTATCTATCTGATGCAAAGTAGAGAGTTCCTCAGCCATAGTCTGCTGCCAAAGAGGATCAAGAGATGCCTCTTTATAAGACAAAGGCTCAGAGAGGTGGTGAATATAGGATAAAAATAAAGATAAAGAATTCAAATAACGATAATAAATAAAATCTGGTGACTGAGGGGCCTTACATGGACATTTTGGAGAGCGAGAAGGAGGTTCCACCGTTTCAGCAGGTGCTTGGGTGGCCACACGAAAAGGGGGAGCATCAGGAACGTCATATGGCAAAGTACCTGTATCAGTAGAAATAATAAAATCAGGAGGAAAATGGCGTGGAAAACTGTCGGTGGTGCAAGGTGCTTGAGATGGCACACTCCCATCATTATCAGAGAACGAATCAATATTGAAGATATCAACTTTAGTGAGTTCATGAGGATTATCAAGAATAAAAAATAAAGGGATATGCTTAAGAAACACAACATGGCGAGAGACATATAATATTTTTTAGTAATTGGATCATAATAACGATATCCCTTTTGACCCTCACCATAACTAAGAAAGACACAAATAGCTGACTTTGGGGATAATTTGGTACGTTCCACATGAGGTTGAAGAACAAAAAAAGTACAACCAAACACCTTTAAGGAAGAATAATTAGGGGCGGACCCATACAACTATTTAAAAGGTGACAAACCTGAGAAATGAGAGGTCTAAATCTTATTAATCAAATTGACAGAAGTAAGGATGGCCTCTCCCCAAAACTCACTAGGGACATATGCGGATAATAAAAGAGAGCGAGCAGTTTCAACAATGTGCCTATGTTTCCTTTCAGCAACACCATTTTGTTCAGGAGTGTCAGTACAAGATGACTACTCACCGAATGTTTGAGAAGTATATTTCCAACCCAAATTTCATCTAAAACATTTGATAATAGTAGAATGTTGAGTTTTGACAAAGGCACAAAATTTATTATGAATATAAAAAAAATTGAACGTCGTTTCTTAAGAAAAACCCAACAGTAACGGGTATAACCATCAATAAAGGAGACATAATATCGAGACCCTCCTTTTGTAATAATAGGAGAGGGTGCCCACACATCATAATGAATGAGATAAAAGGGTGAAAATGTAGAGGAAATACTTATATTAAACGGTAAAGCTGAAAATTTTGCAAGTTTACAGCCGTTACAATCAGAAATATAGTGACAGTGCAAATATCGTAATATACCTATAGAAGATATATATTTTAATTGTGACCCTGAGACATGACCAAGATGAGATTGCCATAAAAAAGCTAGATGAATCTGAACTCAAACGAAAGGATGACAATTAACACCGAAATCTCCAACCATTGTTACTTTGAGTTTCTCCTCGATATACAATCCCCCCTGCCTATGGCCTGTCCTAATCACCTTCTGAGATCGTGGATCTTGCATATGACAAAAGGTAGAAGAAAAGGAAACTGCATAACCGGCATCACATAGTTGACAAATAGAAATAAGATTAATTGTAAGGTTAAGAATGTTGTAAACATTATACAAAGATAAGTTGGGTGAATCAATAGTCCCAACACTCGTTGAGGGCATGGGAGTAACATCAATAGTTATAATGGTTAATGAAGAAGTGGGAGAGAAAGAACTAAAAGAGGACAAATTTCGTGATATGTAATTAGAAGCATCGGAGTCTAGAATCCAAATACCTGAGGACTTACTTGGTGAAGAGATGGACATAGAGTGTGGCTATATGGTAAGAAACTTTTGAAACTGTTCAACAAAAGAAGACATGGATGGATTTGATGATGAAGAACCTAATGTAAATGAGTCAAATGGCGGTACAACTGCTGCAGTATTAGGTTGTGAAGGACTATACGAACGCTGCTAAGATTGGTTATTAGATTTCCAAGTAAAAAACTGTTGTTGAGGTGGTTGATTATTTGATTGTTGTTGTTGTTGTTGCAGTGCTCGCAATTTAGGGCACTGATACTTCCAATGACCCTTCTCCTTGCAGTAGCTACATTCATTACTGGCAACTCTTGAATAAGGCTTGTTCTGATTACTAGAAATTGGTCGAGAGGATGCTGCGAAGAGAGATGGATTAGGTTCCGAAGAAATTACCTTCCCTGACTGAGTCTTGAGATGAATCTCCTCGGCTAACAACTCGTGAACAACATAATCAATAGTTGAAAGTGGGCTATGATGAAGAATCGACCTATGAAGACCCTCAAAATCATCACATAATGCCATCATAAACTGAACCAGGCATTGTTCCTCCCTATTAGCAATATATGATGCAAAGGCCCACAATTCAGCTGACTCTATGAGAGGCAATTGATCCTAAATACCCGTCATAACAGAATAGAACTCCCGGATACCCAAATTTTTTTGCTCAAGAGCCCAAATATTGCACTCCAATTGGTACTTTTTTGCAAAATTAGATTGTATACAATCTGCCCAAATGATCCCAAACATCCTTTGCATAATCATACTTAGCCAACTGCATACCCATAAAAGGTGAAACAGAGTTGTTGATCCAAGTCGTGATTTTTGAGTTATTTTCTTCCCAAACGTTCATCTTATCGTTAGGCTTCCTCAAATCGCAATTAACGTAACCCCAAAGCTTTTTCCCTTTTAAAAAATTCTTCATAACATAACTCCAATACGTATAATTTTTCCCATCTAATCTGACACTAATTAATTTCAGTGAATCATCTCTTTCACCAGCCATTGTGAAAATAAACAATCAAACAGTATGCAAACGGAACCAAATAGAATGAACTAAACAATTGATCAAACAAATAGGAAGAAAACGATCATCAATACCTTCAAAACAAAAGAGCGATAAGAAATAGTTGGATCTGCGAACTGTGTTGATGAGATTAAGCTTTGATCCCACTTTGATACCATAATAACATATCGAAGATCTACAATCAAAAATGGAAAAGAGAAAAGAGGTTCAAATCGACGTAAACTAGAATATAATACAATGAAAAGAAGGAAAGAGAGTATATATCCTACTACAATCACCTAACAATTAAATAAAAGGGAAAATACTAAAGTAACCTTAGTGCTAAATAAAACTCTAATAAGGAAGAAATCTCGCATGCTAAACTTAGAGAGAAAATCTCTCAACCCATCCAACAAAGGGACTAGCATAGTTATGATTAAGTGTTAGTATCCTCTTGTTTACATTTCTTCAATATTCTCCAATGGAAAATGTAACATTACTTTTAAAAAGTTTAAATATATATGTTTATTTTTGTTATATTTGAAGAAGTCGAGAAGCCCTTGAATAATAATGATTTCCTTATTATCTTTGTTCATGTTGATTTGGTTATGCATACTAAGTTCAAGTGCTCAATGTTGTTTTGTGTTGGAAATTTCTTCGTAATTTTTGGGTGAAAATATTAACTAGTTGGGTTGGTGTCTACAAATTGTGTATCTAAGATGGGTCTAACAGCTATGTGGATCTAGTTTGTAAATTTCAATTTCGGTGTTCTCTAGAGGTTTAACGTGCGATGATGACCAAGTGGGTGTGTGAGTATGTGAAGCCTCTTTAAGATGGTCCTCATGGCGGTAGTTACTAGTGCTTATGCATGACCTTCATCATTGGATCAATGTTGTATTTCTTAAAATGGAAAATTAGAGGGAAGAGTTTATGTCAAGTGTTTTTTTGGTTTGTCTATCTTGCAGCCTATTCGCGTGCTTTTTTAGTGGATAAGACATGAAGTTTAAGCCTTCTGTACAAGAAGGTTACATCTCCAGCGGCGTTTATGTGGTTATACGGTCAAAAATTCATATTCCAACGCTCGAGAATGAAATTTTCAAAATTGGGGAGAGTCTCGTAAAATGTGGATATCTTATTTGTTATTATTTTTAGCTATTGTTAATTACTATCCAAATAGATATTCTCCTTAGGGAAGGGATATCCTAGTGATATGATTTTCCTTGGCCCCAATTTTCCTACGACCTATAAGTAAAGGCACCAAAATCCACTTATAAGTAGTTCTAAGGGTGAGAGTTAGAAAAATATTAGAGAAATCTTATCGTGTGTGGGTGTTCATGCATAGTCATTAATGCTTCTTAAGTTAAACAACATAGAGATTTATTGTCTCTTAAAGCATTTTGCCTCTCATTTGTGAATAAAGAGAATATGAAGAGGTTAGTTTCTACGGAAACTTGAACCCATGATGTGAAAATCTATCTCACAGAATATCTACGCATCTTGTTTTTATTTGCTTTTAAAGGTGGAATAAGCAAGTCATCAATGACAATGTTTTTTTTTCATACTATGATAGAAGTATGAAATGTTTTTTAGAAGACTCACATAGTTTGGTGAATGTCTGTTCTAGTTCTTGTACAACAGATATAAATCCATCATTCCCACAATACATAACCTCTTTTATGATATCATACATTGTAGTTAGAACAGAATCTCTCGAGATTTTTGAATCAGATCATGTTTTAAAATTAAGGGGGACCTAAGGGCGGATGTGGGCATGGTCTGAGCAGGGTTACAATCTAGTGCAAAAAAAAGTTTCTTAACTATTTGAATTCTAGACCAAACTGTGTAAAGTAGAACAACCCAAATTTAATTTAGATTACCCTATATTTTTTAAGTATTTAAAATTACACGTGCGCTCGTAATTTTAATTTAATCGAACAGTAAAATTATTAGATAAATATTAATTAGTTAATAAAAATGATTAATATTTATGTATATTTATATTTACTCATGCGATCAGTAAATGATAACGTATTAAATTATGTTATGTCATAAGTGAGTTAAGGCAACAGATTTATCAGTATTTCACTTGGGACACGCGATTAGAGTTGTGTCGGCAATGAGATGAAATTTTATGTTTGGTGACTTGGATGTTAGTTTAAAGTGCACTGATAGTTTGAAATGGGTCAAAATAGTCCAGAATAGATACTCGCAGGTTATAATTGGGTTCCATTATTTTTTCAGATTAAGTGGGAGCCGTAGGAGGGTATACGGGTCATTTTACCTGGGGGCTAACCCAAATTCACAATTACATAGTTAAAGGTTCATATTTAATCAAGGTGGATATAGGAGGAATACTGCCTATCAACCCAAATTGGTTAGGGTTTGTGAGAAACTGAGAAAAGAGGAGAAAAAGAGGATTTGTGGAGGAAAGCTATCGTCTTTGGGATAAAAAACGTAACCAAAAGAGGAATTTCAGAAAGATAAAACTCAGAATTCATCATCTTTAAGATAAGTATTTAATTTCTTTTATAATCTTGTGTAGTTACAAATATTCACGTAACTTTTTTTTAGAATAAAAAGATTTTCACTTTAGAAATGTATGATAAATTAGGGTTTTAAAATATATGAATAATGGCAGATGAATCTAATGATGTTTCTATCATGAATTTGATATAAATCTATAAAGAAAGATATTTTCTTGGATGAATTAATAAGAATAAACCAAATTTTGAAACTAGGGTTTACTATGGCATGAATTCTTGATTTAATTCGTTATTCGGTGAATTAGATGTTGTTTCGGGATTATTTTTACGTAAAAAACTATGGGATTATGTTAGGAGATGAATTAGTATTCATGAATGGTGGTTTGGTGAATGTTAGGACCACCATAAATGAAGGTTAAAAGTGATATCCCGTTATGAGTTCGTCTTGGCAGCTCAGCATAACCGAACCGATTTGCTGGGATGAGCGAATCGGTTCACTTACTGAATTAGTTCGACCCTCCCCGCTAACCGTTTCAATTTTACTGGCCTGCCACCTTTTCTTTTTGTTGGTTTTTCAGACCGTCTGAGGATTGACTATGGAATCTTGGGTCCGGGGATGAGCTTAGGTTTTTAGGAATTCGCTGCGAAGGTTTGGAAGTGTCGTATGCTAATCGAGGATGGATTCCGTGTAAGGAAAATACGTGAATAAATGAGCGAATATTTACGGGAGAGAATTGGGAAGTCGAGTTAGGATTTCGGGATGGTTAGACTTGGTCTTGGTGTGATTAGCATGTTGGCTAGAAGTGTATAATGAGTAAGTTAAGATATAAGTAAGGGAATACTTAGATAAGTTTGGGAAGTCATATTTGACCTTAAATTTTGGTAGGATGGTGCTATGAGGGGTGTTTCGTACATTAACCGACTATATATATATATATATATATATATATATATATATATATATATATACACACACACACACCCAAACACACACACACACACACACACATCGAATCGATCACTATATACGAGTCTCTGTGTTATTGACTTTATGGAACATACCTACTCTAATTTGCTATCGCTAGAGGTTGCGTGTAGTGGGCGGTCCACTCTGGTGTTGACTAGTAGGTGTTTTATTGTTCCCTAGGTCATAGTACTTTTGCATGGAAACTATTCGTATGTGGGGATAGGTGTTGGTTTTGAGTCCAGTTGGGTGGGATGTGGTATTTTTATGACCCACGGATGTATGTTTATGGCCACCTTCGCTATATGTTTACGATTTGGGATCGGTGGTGAGATTCTGACCAGGTTGCCCAGGAGTGGTACGTGATGTACATGGTGCCTAATAACATATTAGGGATGCATCTAGGAGGTCTATCTCGGGAATTCTATGTATATACGTATAAAGAGTGATATATATATATATATATATATATATATATATATATATATATATATATTTATTTAAATGATTGTGTGAATATCAAAGTATAAATAGTGTAGGGTCACATTGCCTATGCAATGAGACAAATATAAGTGAGAAGACCTAAGTTATAACTTATGGATTAGCTACATAGTATCTAGTACGAGGTATTGCATGGTTGGTACGGATGGGGTAGATGTTTAGCGGATTAAAGTAGGTTAAGGATGGTTAGATTAGTTAGACGGGGTATCATAACTAGGTGAAAATAAATAAATGCGTTTGATGCGCACTGTAGATGAGATGTGAGGATAATCTCATGTTAGTGCGACATTAAGTGAACATGAATATTTCATATTACTTTATTATTATTTCATTTAAATACTTGCAACTGTTCTTGAAATATTTTGGGCGCTGACCAGAATAAAAAATATGTTCAAAACCTTTTAGGTGCTCAGCCACCAGGTCACCAGGGATAACCATTCCACTCGAGTCAGACGATGCTACAGTAGCTGTGGATGCATTCAGGACTTGGTTAAACTCTTCTATTTACTCTATCTAAGAGGCCATTTCATTATTTTCTCTTTAGGCATGTTGCCCGCAGTTGGACAATGTCATTATCAGACATTATTTACATTTCTCAATTTTAGTATTTGGATTATTGTATTCAGGATATCGGGGATTTATTTGGTTTATTTATTTATTTATGCTATCAGTATTCTTGAATTTCAATCACAGTGGATCTTTATGTATTTATTATTGAATGGCTTCAATTATGCATGTTAATAAGATTTTAAAATTGACACTGGACTTAATAGGCTATTAATTTAATTAATTGGTTTTTGACACTGATGTTAAGAATGAAATTAGATATGATTCTCATTAATTTAATAAAGGCCTGATCAACCAGTATTAAACTAAGAAACAGATGGTATCAGAGCATCATATTTTTGCGTCCTTATGATCTGCATGACTTTATTACGTTTCTAGCGTAGCGTTCTTTGATATATAACCTTATGACCATGACTTTTGTTGTATTCTTATTTGCGCATTTACCTTTTTCTGCTATATTGTTACATTTTGTCGGTAATCTCATACGAATTCAGTTTGGTTTCAGATCCCAAATAGGAGAGAATGACCAACTCGGGTCGCTATGAGGGCCGAAGGAAGGTAGGTTCAACCGAAGCCACATGCCACTCTAGGGACACTGACAACTGTAGAGGTTGCCACTATTTTTCACTACACCGAAATGGGCAGATGGTCATGGATTCAGTCCGTAACTAGGCCCACGGGTTACGGATCCGATCCATGACCAATGATGATACCATTTATGGTATCACCAAGTAAATATGATATAAGCTAAATCTAGTAAGATTTCAAGTGTGAATCAATGGTGAGAACTCAACAATAAAATTGGAGAAGGGGGTGAGGCAAAGAGGAGATAAGACAATATATAAGTGGTTTAGCCTATCTAGGCTTACTCCATTGTGTGTATGTGAGTGAATTTTAATAAGAAATGTCTCTTATGGCCTTTAGATACAGGTCACTCGAATTTCTCTCTATATTGAAATTTCAACAGGGTTTTAGTAGGGTTTCGAATTAAGGTCCTTCTCAAGGTAGAAGAAAGGCAGTATTTATATTATTGGGGTGGTACAATGTGCACCCCATGCATGCATCAGGCGTGCATATATTTGCATTGAGTAATGAATAATAGACACCTGTCACCATTGAAAGTGGATAATGATGACAAAATATTTCCCCACGTGCATATGATATGGTTACAACTACATGTCCATGTGGGATTATGAGGTTAGAGATCTTCCTTGCGCATGGTAAAGTGGTTGTTCTAATGTGAGATATATAGGGTCTTATTCAAACACAATCTAGAGAATATGGTGCCGTATTAGTAGAATTCATGCCGAGATGAGGTCTCAGCTAGCTATTATACAAGATGAGACGTTAAGAAGGTGGAGTCGATTGGTAGAAGGTCTCAGCCATAAATAAGGAGACGAGGCAGACACAGTTGAGCGTTGGCTCCTCATATAAGCTTTCTTGGCAAGATCGGTTGGGCCGAGTATGATCTGGGCCCAAACGAGGCTACACATGGGCATATCAACCAAAAAAGGTGTGACCAAAACTAGTAGTCAAGGACCTTATTCTTGACCAAAAGGATCAGTTACAGACCAAGGCATGTGGTAGTATAAGGCAGGCTAGTCACGGAGAAGGGTCGTAACTAGACAATCACAGAAAAAATCTGTGACTCAACCATGACCAACTTTTCAACATGGTCACGGACCATCTTCGTGAGCCATTTTTACTCATGCTTTAACATAGTCAAAGACTATAACTACGACCTAGTTTTATACTTACTTCAACATGGTCACGAACCATAGTCGTGACCCACGTTTACACATGCTTCACTCTGGTCATGGACCAAATCCCCAACCACGGATGTATCATGAAAAGAAATACAACATGATCACAGTTTATGTCTCTGACCATATTTAATTGAAAAAATATGGGTTTTTTTAGGTCCTATTCTCAAACCGAGAGTCCCGCTTCAATGCGATCGGTTGCTATGAGTTATGTTGTTCACATGTGAGGTATTCGTGCCACTTGCGGGGTTATTTGGGAGTTGTTCAGGGTTTTAGTGCACCCGCGACACGTTTTCAATCCAAAGTGTGCCTATTTTTAAATTTGAGTCTTGTTCTCAAACCGATAGTGTCGCGACTATGCAATCAGTTACAATGAGTTATGTAGGATATGTGCGAGGTGTCCATGCCCCTTGCAGGGACATTTGGGGATTGTTGGGGGTTTTGACGAACTCGCGGGAAGTTTTCAAGCCTAAGTAGACCTATTTTCAAATTCAGCTCCTATTCTCAAAACGAGAGTCCCACGACTACCCAGTCGATTGCTACGAGTTACATTGGACACATGCGAGGTGTTCTTGCTACTTGTAAGACCGTTTGAGGGCTGTAAGAGGTTTTGACCAACTCGTGGCACATTTTCAAACCTAAGAGTGACTATTTTTAAATTCAGGTCCTATTCTCAAACTTAGAGTCCCATGATTACACGACCCGTTGAAATGAGTTACGTTTGTCACGCGTGAGGTGTTTGCACTACTTGTAGGGCCATTTGGGGTTGTTGGGGTTTCGACCCACTCGCGACATATTTCAAGCCTAAGTTTGCCCATTTTTAAATTCGGGTCCTATTCTCAAATCGTGAGTCTCGCGACTACACAATCATTTGCTAGGAGTTATGTTAGACACGTGTGAGGTATTTTCGGGGCTGTTTGGATGTTCGGGGTATCTGGCCACTCGCGACATGTTTTCAAGACTAAGTGTGCCTATTTTCAAATTCAGGTCATATTCTCAAAATGAGAGTCCCCGTGAATACATGGCCAATTACTATAAGTTATGTTACTCACGTGCGAGGTGTTCGTACCCCTTGTGGGGATATTTAGGAGCTAATGGGGTTTCGACTCACTCGTGGCAGGTTTTCAAGCCTAAATGTGTCTATTTTAAAATTTGGGTCCTATTCTCAAATCGTGAGTCCTTTGACAATCCATTTGGTTGGTATAAGTTATCTTGGACATATGCGAGGTGTTCGTGCCACATACAGAGCCGTTTGGGGGATGTTTGGGGTTACGGGCCACTCGCGCCACATTGTCAATCCTAAGTGTACCTATTTTCAAATTCGGATCATATACTCAAATCGGGAGTTCCGTGACTATGCAGTCAATCGCTATGAGCTGCGTTGGACACGTATGAGGTGTTCCTAACACTTGCGTGTCCATTTGGGGGATGTTTGGGGTTTGGACCCACTCGAAACATATTTTCAAGCCTAAGTGTGCCTATTTTCAAATTCGGGTCTTATTCTTGAATCGGGAGTCCCTCGACTATGTGGTCGGTTGCTACGAATAACGTTGGTCACGTGTGAGGTATTTGTGCCACTTGCGAGGCTATCTAGGAGTTATTCGGGGTTTCGGCACACTCGCAACACGTTTTCAAACCTAAGTGTTCCAATTTTCAAATTTGGGTCCAATTCTCAAATAGTGAGTCCCGCGACTATGCAGTCGATTGTTATAAATTATATTTCACACATGCGAGGTGCTTTGTACCACTTACAGTTCTATTTGGAGGTTATTCAGGGTTTGGGCCCACTCGCAGCACATTTTCACACCTAAGTGTTCTTATTTTTAAATTTGGGTGCTACTCTCAAACCAGGAGTTTCGCGACTATATGACTGATTTCTATGAGCTACATTGGTCACGTATGAGGTGTTCATGCCACTTGCATGGCCGTTTGGAGGTTGTTCGGGATTTCGGCCCACTCGCAGCACATTTGCAAGCCTAAGGGAGCCTATTTAAAAATTGAAGTCATATTTTCAAACCGGGAGTCCTCCAATTACGCGACCGAGTTATGTTGGATATGTGCTAGTGTTTGTGCCATTTGTGAGGTCGTTGAGAGGATTTTGAGATTTAGGCTCACTTGTAACAAATTTTTAAGCCAAAGTGTACTTATTTTGAAATTCGGGTCCTATTCTCAAATCAAGAGTCCCGCGACTACGCGCTTGATTACTACGAGTTACGTTGGTCACTTGCAAGGTCTGTGTGCAAGTTGCGGGGCCGTTTGGGGCCTGTTGGGTGTTTCGCTCCACTCGCGGCATGTTTTTAAGCCTAAGTGTGACTATACGTAAATTCAGGTTCTATTCTCAAATCGAGAGTCTCACGACTATGCGATCGGTTGCTATGAGTTACGTTGGATGGGTACGAGGTGCTTTTATCACATACGAGACCGTTTGGGAGCTTTTGGGAGTTTCGAACCACTCATGGCGTGTTTTCAAGCCTAAGTGTGCCTATTTTCAAATTCGAGTCCCATTCTCAAATTGTGAATCTAGCAATTATACTGTTAGTTGCTACGAGTTACGTTGGTGACGTGCGTTCATGTCACTTGTGGGGCCGTTTGCGAGATGTTATGGGTTTCAACCCAATTGCAGCAAGCTTTTAAGCCTAAGTGTGCCTATATTCAAAATTGAGTCTCATTCTCAAATCGGGAGTCTCGTGACTATGTAGCTGGTTGGTACGAGTTATGCTTATTATGTACGAGGTGTTTGTGCCACTTGTGGAGCCGTTTGGTAGTTGCTCAGGATTTCGGCCCACTCGTGGCACGTTTTTAAGCCTAAGTGTGACTATTTTCAAATTTGGGTCTTGTTCTCAAATTGGGCATCTCGTAACTATGAGGCCGATTTCTCCGAGTTATGCTGGACACGTGCGAGGTATTCACGTAACTTGAGAGCCGTTTGGGGCTATTCGGGGTTTCGAACCACTCGGGGCACCTTTTTAAGCCTAAGAATGCCAATTTTCAAATTCGGGTCATATTCTCAAACTTGGAGTCCCGTGACTATGCGGTTGGTTGCTACAAGTTACTTTGGACACATGTGAGGTATTCACGCCACTTGCGGGGCCATTTGGGGGTTATTCGGGTTTTCGATCCATTCGCGACACGTTTTCAAGCCTAAACGTGCCTATTTTCAAATTTGGGTCCTATTCTCAAATCGAGAGTTTTAAGACTATGTGGTCGATTGCTACAAGTTACGTTGGACATGTACGAGGTGTTTGAGCCACTTGTAGTGCCTTTTGGGGACTATTCAAGGTTTTGGTCCACTCGCGGCACATTTTCAAGCCTAAGTGTGCCTATATTAAAATTCGGGTTCTATTCTCAAATCGTGAGTCCAGTGACTGCGTGGTCGATTGATACGAGTTAACTTGTACATGTATGAGGTGTTTCTTCCACTTGCGGGGCCGTTTGGGTGGTGTTCAAGATTTCGGCCCACGCATGGCACGTTTTCAGGCCTAAGTGTGCCTATTTTAAAAATCCGGGTCCTATTCTCAAATCGGGAATCCCGCGACTAAGTGATCGGTTGCTATGGATTACGTTGGACATGTGCAAGTTGTTATGTGATCGATTACTATGAGTAACATTGGACACATGCGAGGTTTTCGCACCACTTACGGAGTCGTTTGGTGGTTGTTTGGGGTTTCGGCCCACTCGCGACACATTTTCATGCCTAAGTGTGCATATTTTCAAATTCGGATCCTATTCTCAAACCGGAAGTCCTGCGACTACGTGGTCGATTAATACGAGTTGTTTTGGTCACGTGCGAGTTATTCGTGCCACTTGTTGGGTCCTTTGGGGGATGTTGGAATTTTCGGCTCACTCACAGTACATTTTCAAGCCTAAATGTGCCTATTTTCAAATTCAGTCCCTATTACCAAACTGGGAGTCCGGTGATTACTCGGTTGATTGCTATGAGTTATGTTGGTCACTGCAAGGTGTTTGTGCCCCTTGTAGGACTGTTTGGAGGCCGCTCGGGATTTCGGTCCACTCACGACATGTTTTAAGCCTACGTGTGCCTATTAGTAAACATTTAAAAGATTATTCATAACAACTATATAAAAATGTTAGTAAACGTAAAGAATACCTGGTTCCTGCGATCTAAGAGGCCATTAAATTGAGTTTTCTGAATGTGTGATTAGTCCAAATTGATCCTGAACCCCCCGCGTATTCCTGTACATGTACATTTGCTAATGAGTTTCGCTGATACAATCTTCATAAAATTGAGATAAAATTAATGTCCCAAATGGGATAAAAAACAACATCACTGATACCCTCAAAATTTTGAAACTCATCACTAACTTAGAGTTTCCAAATTTTGAGGATATTAGTAATATCGATTTTTGTCTCATGTGAGATGTTAATTTTCCTTCATTTTATGAAGATTGTATCAATGAAACTAATCAGAAAATATATATGTACAAGAACGCGTCAAAATTGAACAATTTCATTTGGTCCAATCACAAACTCAGGAGACTTTATTCTCAAACGGAGCATCTCGTGAAAGGTGTTCATGCCCCTACAATAAGATTAGGGACTCTCAATCATTAGCATGTGCCAAAAAATTTCACTATTGTACATGCTAATGGTGGAGAGTCCCTAATCTTATTTATGGAAAATTTTTATTTTCCTGCCAACAAATATTGATTTGGAGTGTTAATATCATATTAAACATTCATATATCAAACTAAACATACATAAACTATATTAAACACGTAAATTAAATTAAACATCCATAGGTCAAACTAAACAATCATAAATCAATTTAAAGAGCTAATATAGTGTCAGTATCACATTAGGATAAAAATAAGATTAATAAGGATAAAACGATGTTTTGATACTTAATCTTTCTCTAAATTAACTAAAATATCCTTCAAATTAGAGTTGTGATCCAGAGCTGACTGGACCTCTTTCGGATCCTTTAATGTGTCTGCTTGAGTGGTCATACCCTTTGGTGTATGAACAATAATAAACCAATTGCCATCGTTTAGGAACTTCGAGTAGAATACCTTCTTTACGTTCGGAATGGCACAAATAAAAGGGTCGTCGACTATGCAATCTTTACTCTTCATCTTTGATAAATATACGATAATAAGTTTGGGGTTAGGATTAACTTTGTAAGCATTCATAGTATCCTCCAACTCCACCCAATAAAAATAGAATATGGTTTCTATGAAATATAAGCAATCAAATTCTAGGATTTATTGGATTATCCCATAATAGGTTAGCACCTTATCTTTTAGATTTTTATCACTTTTGCTAGAGACACATGTAATATAGGCAAAAATTGAAATTCCACAATTTTGCATCAAAATATTTTCCTTATATTGATATGAAACTAAATCAAAACCGTTAGTGTGGAATTTTTTAAACTCTTTCTCACAAAAATAAGACCTTCTTCTACGCTTGGAAACCTTGAAGAGACACCACCTCTTTCTAGAAGCTACATTTATTAATGAATTTGTACTAGGTCATGTTTTTACCACACATAAATAAATAACCACACACATAAGAGGTGAAAATTACCTCTTTTGATACCCATTCCCTCAAATCAGTGGTCGTGCAATTTATCCTTTGATTTTGGGCAATTTCGTTCTCGTACTTCCTACGGGTAAATTGTAGAGTTTAGATCGTAATATATAAAAAACATATAATCAAAGAAGAAAAATTCAGTAGATACTCAATCTATCCAGTCTTTAACTTAATATTTTCCACTCGTTAGGGATCTGTTACATGGTTGGGTACCGACAATTATTTCGAAACATAAGGTATATTTTTTTCACCATGGTATGTCAATATTTTATAGTCTTGAAAAATTCCCCACTTTATTAAATGCAACTCAATGTCTTTAAATGACTTATATTTTTTGGTTCATACAATGCCTGCACAGACACATAATCTTATCACTTTAAAGATTTTTGTAAGCGTATTAAACAAATTCTTGAATTCCCTTTACATGATTATTTGTTATTTGATTAGTCTCCCCCATCCACTCTTTGTATTGTAGGAAATGATATTAATAATCCTCAAATTTCAGTCCTTTGTTACAAGGTTAAAACAAATGTCATATTGCATACAAGAAATTAATATGATTATGGAAATGTCAGAACTTAAACTCAAATTAAACAAATTTATCAAGTGATATTACAACTGAAACAAAAAAATATTATTACAACTGAAATAATAAAAATATTATTAAAACTTGTCCAACAGAGAAATTTGGCTGAGTGATAAAAGAATTTGCATAATTCCTCAGTTCTTCCCCCCCCCCATCAACGTACACGGGACATTTTGACATCCGCTGTATATTTCATCAACCATCACCTGAGCCTCACCCTTCTACAAAGTTCAACCAGGTACTTTAATTACGACAACTATGGAGATGAGTGTGCACATGCTAACAATCCTATTATTGATAGGTCCTTGAAATATAACTACTCGCCATAGTCACCGTGAATGGTTGATGGTGATCCAAGACTTGTGACAGGCAGAGACACTGAGAAGGGGAATGTTGAAAGAGGCGACATTTGGGAGGAGAATGTTGAAGGAGGCGACATTTTGGAGGGTAAACTTGCAGGGGGAAGGGGAAACCTTGAGAAGGAAGGTAAGTGAAACCTTGAGGAGGCATTAGGGACCAAAAACCTTGAGTAAAAAGAGATACATGTTTCCAAATTTCACTCATCAAGGCTCCCAAATTACTTTTAATCTCCTAGACATCCCCATCGATCCTTGACTAATGTTCCTCTTGGGTCAAGATACGAGTTTTGACCAAAGAAAGCTCGTCCACAAGAGGTGCAATGTAATTTAATTTTTTTCAGCATACTTGATCCGACACCTTTAGTCCTCCCCCTTTTGTCCTTTACAAAGGTATATGACAGGGCATCAGTTTCAATGTCATCATAAGGGATCAAACTTGACTGGCTGCTAATGGCCTCTATTAATTCTAGAGTCTTAGCCAAGTGCGGAGGTATTTTATTATCTTTGTCCCGTCAAGCATGAATGTACCAGTTGGCCCGATTTGGTTGCTTATCGGCATCTACACCTTCCTCTATCCTTCTCGACCATTCCTTATTCAAATCTTCATAAGATTTAAAGCCCATCCTGTGGACCTCAGTTTTTCTCCTTATTTTGTTTATTTTTCTCCTTCTAGACAAACTTCTTGTCCTTCACCTCATTCTCTAAAAAATCATTCCACTGCTTCACCCGCATTTCAACATTCGAAGGCACTCTGTATTTCAATGCCAAAATGTCAGAGCTCGATGCCCCTTTCTGAAAATGTCTCTATCGAAGGTGTCTTTGGTATGTTCTCAATTGTTCAACAACTAAGGAAAGAACCTTATTCTTTGAATGGTCCGGAACTGAAAATGTCTTTCAAAGTTAATTATAGATGTAATCTTTAACGGCTTGATTAATAAGGTTGTAGTTGTCTTATCCCTTGACTCCCACATTCATTTTCTTCAGTGATAAACACTTGGATCTAAATCTCAACAATTCATTTTTATCACCCTGGGGTTATTCGTAAGAAGGGAGAACCCAATGGCTTTTGTTTCATTTAAGTGGGAGGTGTCGGGGGTGCAAGATGGGGGCATTGGATCAATAGGAGTTTGTTGCCTACTCGTAATTAGAGTCATACTTAGAGTAGTGGACTTAACCAATGGTGGAGAGTTGTGAATTGCTCATCAATTGGTGATGATAATACTTATTGTGCATGAGATGATGATCCTCGTTGAGGTGTCACCTCGTCACTTGGTACATTTTGTCTGTTGCCACCCGACATTATCTACAAAAATAAAAATTAATAAGCAACTAAATAATTATAGTAATATGAAATTTTAACTTACTAATCAAGTTTATGACTATATATATATACACTAGCGAAATGTCTGTGCCTGACGGTGGCACCACAAAAATTTCCAAAATATGAAATCACAATACGTAATTGCAAAACGACTGAGTCGTATAGTCTCAAAAAGAATTTTTTCCATTTTAGGATTTCCAAACCCATGTGTCGACCGAGTCATATAGCCTCAAATAGAATTTTGCCACATTATAGTTTTCCATAAGAACACATATTCACTGTATTTGAGAAAAATGATACCATGGGTTATCATGTAACATTCGATGTCGTCCTACTCTTAACAGCTAATCCATGATCATGGAACTATAACTTAAAATTGGGTATTAAGTACATTGGAAGTTTTTGACACAACACTACACAATCTGTCATGCTTATGTTAGGTTCTTTTTAGACAATGTCACTTAACTCATGTCTCAATGTCATTCACAACTAACAAGCATAAATAATTTTAAAAAATGTTGAACTAAAACAAAATAGGATGACAAAGTAAAGTAACACATGTCTCAATGTCATTCAACCTTAACAAACACAATTACTTTACTTATTCTATTGAACAAAAATATGCATTTAGAATATATGTTTGTCATTGATAGATGTGGTGAGACAACAACAAGTTATACCGAGAGTGAGACATCAGAAAAGATTTAGTTATATACAGGTATGACAATACCACAAATACACTGGAAGAATTCATTAGAAAAAATTAAATAAAATAAAAAATCATAAATAAAAACTAAATAAAACAGGGGAACTGAAGAAAATACTAACATTAATTCTAAAATTAATTAAAGCATAACTAAAAAAAATGACCAAACTATTGGTCAAAATTGCAAGCCAAGTAGCTACAAGCTGATTCAAAAATGGTTTTTGCTATAAGGTCTTTCACTTCGCTGAGCACGTGAATTTTAACACAATCTGTGCTTTGATGATTATTGATTCCCCCCAACTTTCATGACCTGATAATGACCTTCTTGGACAAATTTCTATTTTGGGGCTATTGCTCTAGTGATCAAATGGTTCATTATGAAATTTTGGATTGAAATCACTTGGTATGAATGATAGAAGACGAAAGGAATCTCCTTAGCTTTATCAAACTTCTATTTGACAAGAGTTTGAACAAAAGACTGGCCCTTAAAAAATTGAAGACTTCTTTCTGTGAAGAGAACCTACATAGAAGCACAATATATAATTAGACCCCAAATAAAAAAACATTAAGACCCCTTCAATTTGAAAAAGAACCCATGTTTGAAACTAAATTAAAAACTAAGCAACAAAATTGAAAATGCAAAGTTAAAACCCTAACAGTTATTGACAATTGGAGATACATGGAAATTTTTGCAGTAGTCCCAAACAGTTACATATTTTTATGCAGTCACCCGAAAATCAGTCCTAAACAGTTATTCAGTCCCAATTACATGTTTTTATGCAGTCCCAAACAATTATCACCCCCAATTACAGTTATCACTTCCAATTACAAATGATAAAAAATAATGAAATCCAAATGATAAAAAACTTATTCAAATGAACATATTTGCATCCATATAAACTAATTTCGCAGTGATAAAAAACAATTCAAAATCAAAAGGTCTCCATTCAAAATCTCCAATTGAAGCGCATGTGAGAGACAGATCTGTGCATGTGTGACAGATCTGTGCATGCGTGTGTGACAGATCTAGGTGTGTGTGGCAGATCTGTGCATGTGGGTGTCTATGTGCATGTGTGTGTATGTTAAAGATCTCTGTGTGTGTATATGTGCATATGTGTATGCATGTGTGCATGTTTCTATATATGTGTGTGTGTGTGTGCATGTTTCTGTATGTGTGCGTGTGCACGCGCATGTGTGTGTCCATGATTGAGGTTGACAGGATTTATGAGGTATATGCATATTAAGGTGCTGATATTAATATCGACATGAGTAAATCTCTAAACTCAGATTGTGCATCAATTTAGTTTATACCTAATGTTCCAAACCGAACTCAAGCATAACGAACCATAACATTGGGCTGTGCATTGCAAATTGCAATAATAAGAACCGAAGTCAATCATAATCAACATGCTTTTCAATATACACACAAAATTGATAACAAAGAGATAACTGCTATGTAACTTATTCGGCATAATAGCAAACATCAAAAAAATTATTTATCAGACTTCTTTCATGTAGTATATAAGATTATTGGAGGAATACCCAAAACAGTTGGAAAAGTGAAATCTCAAAATTGTTACCTCTCGGATAAAGGAACCGTTATGTTCAATAATGCAACTAACCCCTAATTTTTCTTTATTACCCTGATGGAGATATTGCAATTTAATAATTAAAATGAAGAAACATTGAATAGTGAGGGAAAAATGAGGGAGCCGGTACACATAGTGAAATTAGTAAATACCTTTGTAACTTTGGTCACCTTATTTCACATCGAATATATGAGAATATCTATACCTGAAAAGGTTTGACAGTGAAATAAAGAAAAATATTAGACTTGATAGTATGAAAAATAGATTAGTGTTGTCTAACTATATGTACAGACCTTGGGAGAGACGCAAATTGTAAAAAAATCAGGTTCTGTCTAAACTAAAAACAGATTCTGAGGATGCTTGATTGAACCTAAAATCATCATATCATAATTAAAACACGGATTCGACTATTATATTGTATGAATAAAATGGAAATGAGAAGCACTATAAACATTATAGTACACTCGAATGACCAATACCCAAACCACCTACCAACTAAATTATTCTCACTATTATTACTATCACCATCACCTTCATTGTGATTCGTGTCCCGTATATTATATATCGGAGAAGCAAACCCTTTCGTACGACAAATTCATAATATGTTAGTACCCTCTTTTTTTAGGTTCAGTCACACGGCTGAGATGCTAAATCTCATCTAAGTTCTGTAAAAAAAAAGTTTCACCCTAAGATTCTCTATTGCTGGAGCAACTGATAATGAGTCTTAGAAAGGCGCGTGTATGAGAATTCTTTGATTGGAAAGAGAGGGTTTACAACAACAGAAACTGCTCAATTTATGAAAATATATCGAAGCCGCGAAGTAGGTCAATTATATATAATCTCTTTAGAACAACTATTTTTGCTACGACTCATGTACTATGGCCAATGATGAAACTCAATCCCCAAGTGATCCTATTCAATGGTCCTGGGACTTGTATAGCTCTCTGTGTAATTGTATTCCTTCTCAAAATTTGTGAATTAGATGGTCGTCTATTATCTATGTCGACAGTATAGCCAGAGTTAGAGTATACCTCTCTATGTAATTGCTCGGCTCCTCTACTCCTACTCTATCCAACCGGAAGAACCAACATATAATTTCTCTTCTCCTAAGTTCTTGCAAATAAAGAGTTCCCTTAGAATAATTAGAAAATATAAAATGATCTGCTCCTTTACACGACCCTTCATTGTAGTTAAGTTACACCACACTTATGGTTCTACAAAGTCAACACATCCTAACACCCTGTAAACACAACACGTCCCTTAATAAATTGGTACTTAATGAATTAGTAGTCACTAGATAGTGTATAGTTCCATAAAGTCAAAAGTATTATTTATAAACAAATCAGCAGCTTACAATTGGTAGTCAGTACTCATCAACTTATAAATGTGGCAGTCAAGAGATGCTAAATGGAATTATGGGAATAAACAAAGCCTAAGACTAAAATTACAAAAATTTAAAGATAATAATTACCTAAACAATGTTGATGAAAACAGTAGGAATGGGAGAAATCTAGAGTACGGATAGAGATCACGACATGTCAATTTTTGGTATCACCGGTGAGAGATCATCCTTTTCACTTAACTTATCCATATTTGTATTTATCTATAAAATTCCAGTAAGGTTCAATGTCGCAACATAAATATCCCATGTCCCTGTTAATGGGATGTCAAATTTAAGTTACAGTAACATTGGGATATCAAACCTTAACAACAGTTAGTAAACATAACAAAAATGAAAGCTTTGATGTATATTCGTGCCACACGCTAGATGTATACATTATAAAGCTTTGACACACTCTGTGAAAAATGTATTTGCACTGGCAACTAAGAGTGTCTATTTATGTGTTTGTATGAGCCTAACCCAATGAAAGATGTTTTTGCCTCTTAGGGGGGAAATTATATCTTACCTTTTAGCTTTGTTAACTCTTCTGTAACCATAGTTATTTGACAACGTGCATGAATATGAAGAGATCTTGACCATGACTTTCTTGATAACACTATGGAAAATCTAGGTTGGGCAGTTTCTCAGTTTAGTTCTGTCAACTTTTCTCATGTTCAAAGTTGATGAAAAAGTATCATCACTACTCATTTAAAGCTTATAATCATGAGAAATACAATCCAAAAAACACTCCTAAAGAAAAAATAGGTTTATATTTAGAATTGATGATTAGTACACAAATAAGGCTATATCCAACAAATAAGGCTATGTTTGGACCTTTTATTATCCTTAATGATACCAAAAAAGACAGTTTCAGATGTTACATCTATCTACAAGGATGCTTTTAAGTCCCAACATAATCTACCAAAAGAGACGGTTTAAGATTTTATCTCATATACGAACTATATGAGTTGTCATCAAGGTGTTTACTCTGCTATCGCAACATAAGAATCAATATATTGTGAACCAATCTAATTTACATCACAAACAATTGCATAGAAAATAGACAATAATTGATTCAAATAGATAATATAGAAAAAACTGATCCAAAAAAAAAAAATGAAGACAATGAAATAAGACTTATGCCAAATGAAATGTCATGTAAGAGACCCAAACATATCATGTCTTGTTCTCACAACACACAGATGTAAAAGGATTATATAAAACAAACAGTAAAACCTAGATGATGAATAAAGTGAGTCATAGTTCTCAAATCAAACAAAAGAAATTCAAATTGAAATAAGTGAATAAAGATGTGTAAATGAACACACCACCACACCACCCGTGATCAACCTGAAATTCAAAAACCAATATAACCCCTTACGCAAAGTTAGAAATCCAAGACTCTGTTTTAACTTTGAAGGTAATATTTACGGTATGAAAGACCCAAATCACACATTTTTAGACCAATTCATATTGTAGTGCACGGGTTACTCCAATAAGAAAGGACTAAAAAATTCATTTAGTCTCTCTCAATGTTGAACTTCAATTGTTATACAAAGAGAGTGTAGTAGTATAAAGTTCAAGACTTGGGATGCCGTAACCTTGGACTTGGGTCCAGGAGTCCTAAATCATCCATCCTCACTTGATTGGAATGTAAATAACCAATCCCTCATTGATGATAAATATATATAGAAAGGTCAAAATTAAAATTGTATTCCTAATGTAAAAGTTATATGCAAAATTATAAATTTCCAACTTGAAACTTGAAAGAACTCAAACATGGAGCTAACAAATCACAGTATCTTAATGATTCATACCCAAACAATTGAGGGAGAGACAATATAGATAGTAGGCCCGAGAGATTTTGAACCCAAAAAAGGCACAAACGTAAAAGTCGTAAGTTAAAACCCCAAATATACATAAAATATTTACACCTATAAGCCTTGAAACATGTTCTAACCACAAAATTCACATAGAGCTTTTAAAATAAAAAATCCTTAAAGCAACAATCGAACATAAAACTAGAGAGAGAGTGCGGGCGTACTCGAGTAGTTAAATCTTGATCATTTTCCCTAAAAAATATTTAACCAAAATAAACCTAAAAAGATAAAAATTAGATCCCCAAAATAGAGCAAGAAATTAAACCCAAGAAAAAAAAATCAAAACCCAAAAATGATTATATTATGATGATTAATAATCCTAAATCTCAAGTTCAAACCCAAAAATAATCCCAGAAAAAGAAGTGTTTATACCGTGATGATGGTTTGAGCGATGGGAAGAAAACAAAGTACCTGCAAAAATTAAACACATAACAACATTAGGCACATAAAATCCCCAAAAGATTTAACCCTTAAAATTAATCCAAATTAGAAAAAAATGTCATATAACCAATCTTGAAGGGAACACATGAATCATGAAGAGAACAACATTAGGAACATAACAATAATTTAAAAAAATCCATGTGAATATACAATATTCATACTTGCAAAATGAAGGAGAATGATTAATAGAGAAACACATGTAGAGAGATGGTTGCATATTTACCGTTGTTGTTGGTTGTGATCTACATCTGAACGATGTCATTGATTCTCGGTAGAAAATATGAAACGAGAGAGAAGTTAGTGTCTGAAAGCGGGGAGTTCAAGTTAGGAGTATTATAATAGAGAACATGTAAAGTTGAAAATGTTTTCAAATTAAAGTAGGAAAGAGAGTGAAACTTGTGCTGAGCGGGGATCTGTGTGTCTCTCCCCCACGTGGGTTAGTTTTCTAAGTGCCTTGTTTATTGACTTTATTTACCAATGTGCCATCTTATTTTGAACCATTAGATCTTAACATGTGGCTCAAATAGGACCCCTAATTATGTTATCTCTTTATGGAATAGTAAAATTAGTCTACTCTACTTATTATATAGATATATATAAAGGTATATGTTCCAGATCTATGATCTCCATCCATTCAGTATTATTTTTTAAAAACCTACGAATTTTTTCACATGGCCAACTAGGAGGAAGATTATCTATGATTGATGTGTAGATATCCGTGATGAACTGGGAATCCCATATTCTTCAACTTATTGGGCAAATTTTTTTTGCCTTCTCTAAAAGCATAATCAAGGTCAAGGCTACATCGGGATTATGTACGTGGACTATATTCTCTATAGTGTTAACCTAGATTTCTAGTAGGGAAAATAGAATACGAACGAACAGGTACTCTTGCTGGAGATCAACTCCACGATTTGTAAGGTAGTTATATTTTTCGATCTTCTTATTCCCATACCTATAAATAGGGGTACCTCTATATGGCGCGCACTAAAAAAAAGGTATATGTGTGGTCCAATTGTAACCTCTAGTACTCTTGTGACTAGTGATTATTATTGTGACCTATTTTTCCTTAGAAAAATATACGAGGGCATGAATATGAGTGCTGCAAATAAGGGCTCTAATTATTCAGTAACTATTTATTCTTTTTTAATCAATTCAATTTAAGTTTGTCTTATTTTAATATATGAAGTATAAAAGTATATTAGTTTGATTAATATTTTGATTCATCATTACCCTTCTCTTAACCCCGTGTGTTTTGGATCTCACCGAGATGAAATCCAAACAAGAACCCGTTGTAAGTGTTAAGACACATTTTTTAGGGTTTATTATGAGAGAGTTTGAAAGTATATGTGTATTATCAATCCAAGAAATCCAACATCACTATATAATAATCAAACCAACAACCAATAATTATCCCGTACTCCTTCTATCATGTTCATGATAAAACACATACCAACAATCACAATATCTCACTAAAGTAGGGTCGTTTCTCATTAAATTAAGGTTTATGGCATATTTTCCACTAATTAGGGTTTAAGAATTGAAAATTGTAAATAGAGTTTAAGAATTGAAAATATGGGTTTCTAACTAAATTAGGCTTTAAGAATTGAAAATTTTAAATAGAGTTTATAAATGGTCAAATTTTCCACTCATTAGGGTTTAAGAATTCAAAATTTTAATTAGAGTGTAAGAATTGAAAATTAGGATTTCAATTTTAATGAGGGTTAAAATAAATACACATAAAGATGTACATTAAAATTAGGGTTTTTATTTTAATTAGGATTAAAACAAACACACATTAACACACACACACACACACTGCATATATACATATATAAGTGTATATATACACACATATATATAAGGTATGTATATACACACACATATATAAGGGACACATATACAAATACAAATACATACATATACACAAATACACCAATTTATAGATAGAGAGAAAATGTTACCTTTGAGATTGAGAAAGAAGAAGCCAAAAAGAGAGAGAGGAAGCCAAAGAGAGAGAGAGAGAGAGAGAGAGAGAGAGAGAGAGAGAGAGAGAGGGACAAAAAAAAGGTTTGAGAGAGAGTGAGAGTTCATGAAAATCCTGAAAGGTTTTTAGGACTTTATAAATAAGGAGCCTGGTCATGGACTTGAGTCATGACCACTAGCACGGCCCCTTATTTTTTCCATGTCACCATTTGTGACCATCCCATTATAATAGGGCTGGTCATTACCCTGAGTTATGACCAAGAGGTGTGAACAAATCAAAATGGTCATGGCCCAAAGCCTTGACCCCTTTGGAGGGAATTTTGTCTATGGTCATGGATGTGGCCATGAACATAATTCGTGACCATTATTAGAGGGAAATTTGGCTCAATTTTACTACCATGATGTTCATGCCTTGGTAATGAATTATGGTCGTGACACACTATGGTCACGGATAATGGCCATAAACAGCTTCAATTATGGTCACGATATTGTATGGTCATTGGTCTAGTCATGCATTTATTCTATATGGTCACCGTTTTAGGTCATGACCAGGTAGGACTAGGATGACATGACTATTCGTCAAATTTGGTATAGGGGTTGCACAAGCGGTTAATGCCATGATGACTACCATGGCGCATTAGTTTCCCCAGGCACAACCACAACAGTCAGTGGCACTAGTTGTCTAGGACATTCAGGGCCATCTGTATTGGAGAGAGTCAGATAGGCCCTTTAGAATAACCATCCACTCAATTTTCAAGGGAGTGCATATATGATTGTCACCGACCAATAGAAGAAAGACATTTATAGGAATCTAAGAATGGTTGAGTGAAATTACACTCAAAAGCAAATATTTGCAACTTATAGTCTAATAAGAGTAACCTTGCAATGGTGGGAGTCAATCACCACATCTGAAGAGAGAGACACAATGAACATTTAGGATTTTTAGGTGAGATTTGACTGCAAGCTCTTCCTATCATACATTCAGACTGATATGAGGAGGAAGCTTCTAGATATTGCACAGGAGGGCCGGACAGTGGCCAATTACGAGGAGGAATTCATCCACTTGGCAAACTTTGTACTAGGAGAGGTGGATACTGATTAGAAGAAGGCGATAAGGTTTATAGATGGTCTTATATAGAGGATTCGACAAAATCTACTATGTAATTCGACATTGAAGACTTATGCTGATGTCGTTAATGCCTCACTCTTACACTATCAGGATCGTCGCTTCCATCTAAAATGTGTGAGGAGAGTTAGGGAGTTTACCCAACAGGCCAAGACCGAAGGTAGCAGTGCCAATGGGGCACCACAATTGCAGCAGGGTAGGCATCATAAGTGGGATATCTAGAAGGGGGATCCGATTAAGAGTTTTAGATCAGGAGGGTTCTGTCTCGAAGATAATGGGTTCAGACAGGGCCATCAGGTCCAATAGCGTGTTCCTTAGGTCCAATAGGGCCAAAGGAATTTTGAGGGTGTCCATCAGGGCCGAGGACACTAGGGCCAGAGACCAGGATAGCCTCGATAGGGCTAGTAGTGCCAAATATAGGGATACTTTACATGTAGGTGCTTTTTATACGGAGAGAGGGGACATATGCGGTGAGCTTGCCCGAATCAGACCACAGTACAGTAGCAGGGTGCCCAGAAAGGGCCATAGGTTCCATTACTGCCAGCAACACTAACAGTTCTAATGGTTCCACTACAACATGAGCAGTTACAGTATGAGAATCTGTACGAAGTCCATAATGCTATATTTTTACAGACGCCGCGAGCCGTAGAGGGTATGTTTCATATCTATGAGCATAGGGGTCAGGTTTTATTTGGCACATGGTCGTCATACTCATTTATTGACATTAGATTTTCACAAGAGACATGTTTACTAGATACAACTGTTAGTATTAATATGTATGTTGATTCATCATTGGGTAGTGTCTCTCTCATCCATTCTACTTGTAGAGGAGTGGGTATAGATATCGGGAGACTATATTCGGCCACCGATTTACTTTTGTTGGATATGATAGGGTATGACATTATTCTCGGTATGGACTATTGAGAAAGTAGAGAGATGGTGGACTATTTTAGTAGGATAATAGTATTCGCCATACTAGGGCAGGAGATGCTTTTAGTTGCGATGCCTCATCCTGAGGGAGAGTTGATCACATATATCTATTATATTGAGAAGGGGATCTCAAAGGGAGTGGTCATTATGTTAGATTCAATTCTTGTGGTGAGGGATTTTGCTGATGTTTTCTAAGAGATACCAGGTTTACCGTCGAGCCAAGAGATTGAGTTCGTTATTGACTTAGCACCGGGGACTAGGCCGATAGCATGTGCGCCTTATCGTATGGCTCCAGGGGATATGCGAGAGTTAAGGGATCATATTCAACAGCTCTTGGGGTAGGGATTTATTCACAATAGTACATCACCGTGGGGTGCTCTCGTGTTGTTTGTAAAGAAGAAGGATGGGTCGCTGAGATTGTATGTTGACTGTAAGGATCTAAACAAGGACACGATCTAGAATAAATACCAGTTGCCACGCATCGACGAAAAGTTCAACCAATTGAGGGGAACATCTTACTTGTCAAAGATTAACTTAATGTTGGGGTACCATCAGCTATGTATTAGGGAGAAGGATATTCCTAAATCCGCATTCCTAACGAAGTATGGTTTGTATAATTTCAGGGTTATGCCATTTGGGATAACCAATGTGCCAATAATATTTATGGATCTTATGAATAGGGTGTTCAGAGATTTCTTGGACCAGTTTTTCATTATCTTCATAGATGACATTTTGGTCTATTCTCGGATAAAGTGTGAGCACGTAGTCACTTAATAATAGTTTTCCAACTTTGACCATCAATTATATGCCAAGTTTGATAAATGCAAGTTTTGGTTACGATAGGTACAATTCTTAGGCCACATTCTATCAGACATTGGTATTTCAATGGACCCGAGTAGGGTAGAAGTGATGAAGGAGTGGGGTCATCGCACGACACCAACGGGGTCATCGCATGAGTTTGAATTGGGATGATTAGTGTTAATTAGCTTTTGATTGTCTAAAGGACAAATTAATTTCAGCAACAGTGCTTGCACTTCCTATAGGAAGGGTGGAGTACTTTGTCTTTATAGATGTGTTTGATAAACAGGGTTTCACCGTGGAGTGAGAGTCACCTGCGCGCCGGTCGTTTTGAATTCGGCTCACCTGAACTATACAAAAAACTAAACTTATGACTACACTCAACGGGCGAGTATAGCGGCCAAGTCCGGGAATCGAAAATCCACAGATCGAGTTGCTAGAATTTATATGATTTAATATTCCGAAATAAAAGTGTAAAAGGTGATTACAAACTAAAAGAAAAAAGATGCATAAAATGGAAATATTAATCTAGGCGAGTGTATTGAAACTAGATTGACAAAGCGAGTAAAAACTATAGGTTGCGTCGAATATCTCTCACTCGAGTTAATTAGTATAAAATGGATACATGGGTCGATGAGTTATTTAGAACGCGTCTCATTTTGACCGTTAATTGAACCAAGGGTTGTCACGCCCCTAAATCCGCATAAAATCCTAATATGATTTTGGCGTCAACAAATACCCCAGAAATTATGCACGTAATGTCGTAAGCACGGGACATACATGATATTCCCCGTCAAATCTCCTAGGCGTAATAACTAGGACAATGCACCCGAAATAGACCCGTAAACACCATCACCAAAGCAAAGCAATGCATCAACCCGAGTGAGTTCCATTCAAACATAACCTAATTTTAATTAGCTAGAAAGCATATTTAAAACGCGGTAATTAAACGTGATAAAGTTACACTAGAAAGCAAGTAAACAAAGCATGTAAACCTAAATTATAAAGCATGTAAATTAACTAGAAAGAAAGAAATAATGAAATACACACTATATTAATAGAAATGGAAGATGGAAGCACAAATTATAAACCCAAATGGGTGTCAATCCAAGAAAAAATGAAGAAATGATCTCTCAAACCTCCAAACCCTAACCTAAACTATCTAAAATGAATTATATCTGTTTTTACATAAAAAATCCTTTATATAGTAAAAGGAATTGAATAAGAAAAGAAAAGACAAAATATTAACAAAAAACAGGGGATTGATCGATCGATCTCTTGTGATTGATCGATCGATGGTAAATATCCAAGCCCACTGTCTCCCACGATTCGGCAAAATATGAAGGATCGATCAATCGATCCCTTTGATCGATCCATCGATTAAGCAGGTATGCAACTCCTTTCCTCCTATTTTGGTATGTTTGCATTTCTCCTCCGCTAAAATCGTCATAACTTCTTCGTTCTGAATCGAAATCGTGCACCATTCGTGGCCACGCGAAGCTTGCGAGGAGGGATAGAACTTCTGTGTAGATGTTGGGCTAGGTGCCCAAGCTATGAAAAGACTAAAATTTCCTTAAGCATGCGACTGCGTATGAAAATCGAGCGAAATGCGTCTGAACTTCATTCTTAGTACCTAAATACCTACAAAAGCCCAATTATACCTCATATAGCATGTTAACAATATAAACTGAGGTTGTCTGGTTAACGGGCTTAAATATAGAGATTAAGGCACCCGAGGGGGCTAAAATGTGTCGGTTCGAGGGATGAAATATGCAATATTTGCGTGTTATCACACCCCCTAACTTACACATTGCTAGTCCCTAGCAATGAAATAGGATGCAATAAGAACTACAAGCAAACCAAAAGCAGGATAAGGACAACAGTATTATATAAAATCACAAGGCCACTTTCGCGGGCAATTTGATTGCATTTAGCGTATGCAATAAGACGTTAAACCCCTAGGCCACCCTAGTGGACGAGTGTCATCTCGTGAGAATTTTTAGGGATGATACCCACAAACATCAGATAGTATCCTCAAAATATGCCCAAACAAACATGCGACAAGGCCAACAATAGCGAAAAGGATTTCATACGCATTATTAGCAAAATGAATGAATTCAAATAAAAGTCCAAATCAGTGACATTATAGAATGAACCTCATAGAATTGAAACCTTAAAATGTGGAAGGGGAGCGAGTACATGCAAAGTGTGATTCGGCAAAAACATATATAAACCGGATAAACGTTAAAGCAAGCATATATTCAATCCTCACGGGCATTATACTCATCAAGTGAATTCACTTGAAACAGGGAGTTAACACACGAAACATGAGGGCATAAAGAGTAAATGGAAATGGAAACTAGGTCGCACACATGTCACAAATGAAGAACGCTATATATAATTGAAAAACTGTAATCCCAATGAAACATACCGCACATTAAAGGAGGCGAAATGCATTTTCACAGATTATCAAAACTATTTAAACTTTTAAATTACATCAACCTAAGATCACATATGACTTTAATAGGGTTGTAATGTTTGTTAGGCTAGGGTACAATAACAAAAGGATATGTATGTACGGATTCAAAGTGTTCGAAAATGAAAACTCGGGATAATGGGAAAATGCGAGCAATATCAAAATTGGAAAACAAGTTCCAAAACGCCTTAGATATATCATCGGGGAGAGTAACAAAGTTTATTGAACACTATACACAACATTTACAACTTTCTCTTTTCTTTCTTTTCTTCTTTTTCTCATGTTTTCTTTTGCTTTTTGCTTTCTCTTTTTCACCCTTTTTCTTTTCTTTCTTTTCTTTACTTTTCTTTACTTTTCAAACTCTCATATGCCCAAATTGCAACCGACATCGTAACAAAATCATTCAATCCCAAGTAACATTCTAAACAAAGGTATATAAAGTGTATGTATGGGCTAAAACTCCAATTCAGAGTTGGTTATGGGAATTTGGGTAATGAAATAAAAGGCTATATTTAGGCTCAAGGGGGTTGACAAGGGAAAAGGTATAAGGTGAGGTCAAGGTCAATATGGGTGATATAACAAAGATGGCCTATGATCATTTCCAAAAGTTTATGCAATTCTCGAGTCAAAACAATATATGAAAATCATGCTCAAGTAATTCATTTCATATATGAACTCAATTAATGAACGGTCAAATGAAAGAATAGAGAGATTACCAACGAATTTAACATTTTCAATGAGAAAAGAATAGTGTATACACTCACAAATGACGAAAGGTACAAAGCTTACTTAGTGTAAGTATATATAATGCAACAAAAGATTACCGAGTTATTAAATCAATGTAATAAGGAAATTGCATGTGCTCATGGGATTAAAGTTTAATTCATGAAGTTATTCATAATATCAATGATATAAGGACTAAAGTCTAATAACTTCTAAAATCGAGAACATGCATCGTTGGGCTGTCAATTGGATCGAGCAATTATTGAAATTTATCATCAGAAACAAAGACAAAAAGACCAAAAAGGAGAAAAAATAAATAAAATCTTTTTGAAATTTTTCGATTTTTCTAAGAAAAGCATACTAAGTAACTAACATGTAAGCAAAAACATGGACTAAAAAACAAAAATGGATAGAATATCCCACACCCCCTAACTTAAAACTTGACATTGTCCTCAATATGAATTAAGAACCAAGTCAAAGAGAGGAAAATAGTGACATTACCCAAAATTGGAGCGATCCCCATAAGAACACGTCCAAAGAATCTACAAAACAAGTTAGTACCGAGCATAGCAAAAACAAATAACAAAAAGTTAAGTAATTACACTAGACTAAGTTAAAAAGGAAAGAAAAACTAAAGAAAGAAATAATAAAAAGCTAACTATATACAACCTACTATTTAGGCTTCACACTAACTGTACACTAGTAGTCTAAATAGCTGAGGGTCCACCATAAAAATGATTTGACTTTGGAGGATAATCGGTGTACCCTCACATACAAGCATGCCTTCTGAAAAATATGGATTCTGTTTGAACAACGAAAGGCATGTGTAAGGTGGAAGAAATGAACCATCGCTAATTAAAAGTTTTGGAGGGACGGTGGGGGATTTAGATTGAAGGGGTGACAAAAACATGTGGGGACCGAGAAAAGATGAAAATCCTCCTAAGGATTTTGAAATTGGAATGGGAGGTGGCGCACACGAGGGCAAAGATGCGATCGTTGAAGGCGACTCGAGCAAGTACTCCTCATCAGAGAAAAGGTTTAAAATATTAAAGTTTGAAACCGAATCATCGGGTACTTGTGACAGTGTGATAACAGAGAATGGAAATGGGGATGAAATAAATTCAAACTCATGAGATGAATCATCATCGCATGAAGATTGAGTTTCGAAGGAAATAATGTCATTTTCAATGAAATGTTCTTCTTTGGGTGCTAAAGAAGAAATCATTTCATTGCAAATAGATATTACATCATTTTCATCCTCACTTTCAATATCTATTATGCAATGGGCAAAGTCTAGAATGGTTTGTTCCAAAGTAGGCAGAAAGTCCTCATTTGGTTCAAAACATTCCTCGACTTCAAAAGCATCGAAAGCAAAATCATTGTCGGACTCAAATAATAAATCCAATTCATGTTCCCAAGAATGATTTTCTTCCCGATAACGATTTTCAATTTTCTCATTCTCAAGCATACGCAAACCCTCATTGAATGTCATAGGTCGAGGTGCGGATACTTGAAAATGGAAACTTTGAAAATTATCATCCGACTTAAACGAAAACTCATTATTATAGGAATTTTGAAAACTATTGCAATTCGTTTCAAAATTCCGATTCTAAAGAGGTAAAGGCCCAAAATCATTATCATCATCATCATCATCGAAATTCCAATAACCCAAATTTTGACTTTCGTTATACTCGCCCAAAGTCATATTTGAATTTGAAATTTTTTAGGATTCTAAGTATTGACCGAAAGTCAAAGGTTTGTGAGAATTTTGAGAATTATAACAATGATTACCGAAAGAATTGGAATAAGACATGCTTACCCCAAAAATAGCTCGAAGTGGTGAATTCCACAAAATAGGTGCGCGCGCGATAAATTCAAGCGTTTATAAGTGATCAAATGTGGAAGTACTGCAAAAATACTAGCAAATAATATAAATAGAAAGAAAATACTATGAAATATTAAATCAAATAAAGTCTAAAATAAACTCATCCCGGGCAACGACGCCATTTGATAGGCAGGGTTTCACCGCGGCGCGAGAGTCACTTGCGCGCTGATCGTTTTGAATTCGTCTCACCTGAACTATACAAAAACCTAAACTTATGACTACACTCAACGGGCGAGTATAGCGGCCAAGTCCGGGTATCGAAAATCCACATAGACAAGTTGCTAGAATTTATATGATTTAATTTTCCTAAATAAAAGTGTAAAAGGTGATTACAAACTAAAAGGAAAAAGATGCATAAAATGAAAATATTAATCTAGGCGAGTGTATTGAAACTAGATTAACAAAGCGAGTAAAAACTATAGGTTGCGTCGAATATCCCTCACCCGAGTTAATTAGTATAAAATGGAAACATGGGTCGACGAGTTATTTAGAATGCGCCTCATTTCGAAAGTTAATTGAACCAAGGGTTGTCACGCCCCTAAATCCGCATAAAAGCCTAATATGATTTTGGCGTCAACAAATACCCCAGAAATTATGCACGCAAGGTCGTAATCACGGGACATACATGATATGCCCCGTCAAATCTCCTAGGCGTAATAACTAGGACAGCGCACCCGAAATAGACCCATAAACACTATCAACAAAGCAAAGCAACGCATCAACCCGAGTGAGTTCCATTCAAATACAACCAAATTTAAATTAGCTAGAAACCATATTAAAAATGGGGTAAAGAAACGTGGTAAATAAATGCGATAAAGTTACACTAGAAAGAAAGTAAACAAAGCATGTAAACCTAAATTAGAAAGCATGTAAATTAACTAGAAAGCAAGAAATAATGAAATACACACTATATTAATGGAGATGGAAGCACAAATTACAAGCCTAAATGGGTGTCAACCAAATAAGAAATGAAGAAATGAGCTCTCAAACCTCCAAAACCCTAACCTAAACTATCTAAAATGAATTATATTTGTTTTTACATCAAAAATCCTTTATATAGTAAAAGGAATTGAATTAGAAAAGAAAAGAGAAAAGAAAAGAAAAGCCAAAATATCAACAAAAAATAGGGGATCGATCCCTTGTGATCGATCGATGGTAGATATCCAAGCCCATTGTCTCCCATGATTTTGTCAAATATGAAGGATTGATCGATCGACCCCTTTGATCGATCAAGCAGGTATGCAGCTCCTTTCCTCCTGTTTTGGCATGTTTGCATTTCTCCTCCGCTAAAATCACCGTAACTTCTTCTATCTGAATCGAAATCGTGCACCGTTTATGGACACACGAAGCTTGCATGGAGGGATACAATTTTCGTGTAGATGTTGGGTCAGGTGCCCAAGTTGTGAAAAGACTAAAATGCCCTTGAATGTGCGACTGTCTACGGAAATCGAGCAGAATGCGTTCGAACTTCATTCTTAGTACCTAAATACCTACAAAATCCCAATTATACCTCATATAGAATGTTAACAATATAAAACGATATTGTTTGGTTAACAGGCTTAAATATAGAGATTAAAGCACCCGAGGGGGCTAAAATGCGTCAGTTCGAGGGATGAAATACGCAATATTGGTGTGTTATCACTGTTATTACAATGACTTGGGGGAGTGTTATAGTAGAAGGATCATGATATAACTTATGCTTCTCGCAATCTTAAGCCCCATAAGAGGAACTATACCATAAATGATTTCGAGGTTGCATTAGTGGTTTTTGCTATGAGGATATGGAGGCACTATATACTGGGGGAGAAGTTTAGATTATTCATGAATTATAAGTAGCTATAGTATTTCCTCATGTAAAAGGACCTTAATATGATATAATGTAGGTGTCTCAAATTCGTTAAAGACTACTAGTTCGACATCAAGTATCACCCAAGGAAGGATAACATGGTGAAAGATACTTTGATTCAAAGGTTTTTGAGGGATTTAGTGGAGGTTTGGATGGTGAAGTGGAGTGAGCTTCGATTAGAGGATAAAGTGGCCAGAACTTGTATGGAAGTTTTTAATATCACACCTGAGATCATCATGAGGGTTGTGAAGGAATAGGCAAGGGATCCATTTTGTTAATATAAGTTGCGCCAATTTTTAGTCGAAGAAGCAGAGCCTTAATACTTGGTCAGTTTAGAGAGAAGCTTATGCTTCAAAGGGAGACTAATAGTCCCAGAGGATGGGAGCCTATGACATGAAGTGATGACAGAGTCTCATAGGTTGTTATTTTCGTTACATATCGGAAGGGATAAGATGTATAAAGATATGATGAAGAAATATTGGTGGGTCGATGATATGACGCAAATATTGCGTATTTCACCCGTTAACCTACGCCTTATTAGCCCCCTTGGGTATCTTAATCCCTATACTTATGCTCGTTAACCAGACAACCTCGGATTTCTATGTTAACATGTTTTACAGGGGTTAATTGAGCTTTTGTAGGTATTTGGATGCTTAGTATGAAGTTCGGACGCTTTTCGGAAATGTTTCGTCGACTTTTGCAGATTCGGGGGCATTTTAGTAATTTCAGCATTCGGCTTTGAATCCCGAACTCTTCACGGAAGTTGAAGCCCTCTGATTTCTCTTCGCGTGGCCGCCGACGGTGCATGATTCTGAGTTGTATCGAAAGAGTTATGGCATTTTTAGGATGGTTTTTACTTCAAATTCACACTCAAGGTCACATTCAAGGGCATTTTAGTCATTTCATATTTTGGTTTTTTAGCCTAATGTCTTCTTGGATGTTGTATTCCTTTGAGTTATCTTTGCGTAGCCTCCGACCGTGCCTCATTCCGAGCTATAACGAAGAAATGGCGGCATTTTCCGTAAAACAGGACAAAGCTGCAGAATTCAGACCTGTAGGTTGCGAATCGATTCGGCCCAAAACCGAATCGATTCGGAATGCTGCAGAATTGCAGATTCGAACTTCCCCTGTTTCCGAATCGATTCAGACCATTTCCGAATCGATTCGGGCCTCCAGATTTTTGGTTTTCTTCCCTTTTATTACAAGTTTGCCATGGGATATTTTGTATAAAACCAATTCTCTCACATTTGAGCCAAAATATATCAGTTTAGAGAAGGTTTTTAGGTTAGTTTAGTTAGGGTTTTTGTGGGATTTGCTTGGTTCTTCTCCAATTCTTCTTGGATTGACACACTTTTAGGCTTGGATGTTGACTATTCATCTCCCCTACCATTAATATAGTTTGTATTTCTTCACTTCTTGCTTTTTAGTGTAATTTTCATGCTTTCATAATTAGTTTATTGTGTTTATTTCTTGATTTCTTAGTGTAAATTAGTTTATTTTCATGATTTGTCCGTAGATAAATAGGTTCGGGATTGCGTTTCCGCCATTTACGGGTTTGGACCTCGAAAGTTAGGGTTTCGTGTAAAATTGCATTTAATTGAAACCTCGCGTATTAAAGTCGGATTATTATGCGTTTAACTTTCTTTGTCATGCAACGTTAGTGTTTATAGCGATAATCCGAATTTAATCCGCGTGTGACCATTTTCCGTTAAATGTTTAATCTCGCAACTTTGGCTTAAATTTCTTATTGCGTGATGTTTATGCTTAATTGAAAATGATTGATTAAATGTTTTCGAACCGAAATTCTAATTAGTAGTTGTTTAGCCCGTGAATGTGTGTATGCGATCCCGATCCTCGCTTTACTTTAATTTAGCTTTAACTTCTCTTTTCTTTTGTTACCACAACCACCCTATCACCTTTTCTTATTTCTTTTACACCATTTTTATCCCTGAAGTTATAAAACAATTAAAGTCTAAAATTCAATCACTCCCTGTGGATTTTCGATACCCGACTTACCGCTTTACTTGCTTGTCAAGTGTAGTTGTAGTTTAGGTTCTTTTGCATGTCGAGCGGGAGCCGAAATCAACGATAGTGTCCCTACACGAACACTCGGTTTTTCCGCTCGATCAAAATGGCGCCGTTGCCGGGGAGTGTATTTTAGATAGTAATTGTTTTATTATTTCGTAGTATTTTTCCTTTTGTATTTGTATTCTTTGTTTTAACCTTTTTTGCAGGATAGCATACTTGAGCGCTAAGAAACTTTGATTCGCGGTTGCTCACTTTCTTGCTCGGATTCTCCATCTACAAACAACGAGGTAATAATGTCCTACTATTATAGTTATTACGGTTATTCTAATGATTCATACTTTGGGGATAGTTTTCAAGTTTTCCATTTTCTAGATTTTCTTGAAAATGAAAGACTTGAAAACATTTATCGGAATGAAAATCGTTATTGGGAGCTTGAGTTGGATTCATTATTCGAATCCAATGACGATTCTTATTTCATTACTTTCGAAGATGAATTTCAACCAAATGAGGAATCCGAGGATCTAGAGCCGAGGAAGCCTACTTTGGAAGAGACTTTTCTTCTTTACTCCCAAGGTTTGGAAAGCTTAACTGGTGCTGGAATGAGACTTGGGGCACTTTGCGATGAGATGAATTCTTTTGCACAAAACAACGAGGAGGTGGAAACTTGTGTTTCACCTCACTTTTTCAAAGAATTTCTCATCGAATGTGCATCTTTCTCCTCTGAAATTCAATCTCCTTCCGACGATGAGTCGATTGAGATTGAATTTGTTTCATCACCATATTCGTTTTCCGTGATCGAACCATTAGAATTACCGGTTGATTCCTATGCGTCGGTAGAAACTTTTAAAACTTCTACACTTTTTGCCGACGAGGACTCTTTACCGGACTTGTTTTCGATGGATCCTATCCCCGTGTGTGCACTATCTCCCATTCCACTTGAAAAATCTTTGGGAGATGAGTCGATTTTTCTTGGATCTCTAGTGTACCTTTCCCCCTTGTTATCCAAATCCCCCATCGTCCGTCCAAAATTTCAAATTGGCGATGGTTCACTTTTTTCACCACCCACATGCCTTCCGTTGTTCAAACGGAATTCCTATTTTTCGGGAGGCATGTTCGCTTTGGAGGGTCCACCGTTGATCTTTCAAAGTCAAATCCCTTTTTGGGTGGACCCTCAACTATTTAGACTTCTAGTGTATAGTTAGTGTGAAGCCTAAATAGTAGGTTGTAAATAGTTAGCTTTTTAATTTTCTTTCTTTGCTTTTTTTTTTCTTTCTTTCGTTTTTAATTTAGTCTAGTGTAATTAGTTAACTTTTGTTATTCGTTTTTGCTATGCTTGGTACTAACTTGTTTTGTAGATTCTTTTGGACTCGCGCTTATGGAGATCGCTCCAATTTTGGGTAATATCGTTCTTTTCCTCTCTTTGTGTTGTGTTCTTAATGCGCATTGAGGACAATGCAACATTTAAGTTAGGGGGTGTAGGATATTCTATCCATTTCATGTGTAGTCTATGGATTTGCTCACATTTAGTTACTAAGTATGCCTTTTTGTGAAAAATTTAAAAATTTTCAAAAATATTTTCTTTCTTTTTTCTCCTTTGTTGGGCATTTTGCCTTGTTTTCGATGACAAATTTCAATAATTGCCCGATCCAATAGACAACTCAATAATGCATGTTCTCGATTTCAGAAGTTATTAGACTTTAGTCCTCAAATCATTGATATTGTGAATAACTTCATGAATTAAACTTTATCCCATGAGCATATGCACTTTCCTTGTTATATTGATTTGGTTTAAGATTTTTATAACTCGGTAATCTTTTGTTGCATTGTATATACTTACACCGAGTAAGCTTTGTACCTTTCGTCGTTTGTGAGTGTTATACACTATTCTTTTCTCTTTGAAAACGTTGAATTCGTCGGTAATCTCTCTAATCTTTCATTTGACCGTTCATTAATTGAGTTCATGCTTGAAATGTGTTACTTGATCATGATTTTCATATATTGTTTTGACTTGAGAATTGCGTAAACTTTAGGAAATGATCATAGGCAATCTTTGTTATACCACCCATATTAGCCTTGACCTCACCCATATATGTTTCCCTAGTCAACCCCTTTGAGCCTAAATATTAGCCTTTCGTTTCATAACCCCATTCCATGACCAACTCCAAATTGGAGTTTTAAGCCATACATACACCTTACATACCTTTGTTTGGAATGTTACTTGGGATTGAATGCTGTTGTTGTATTGCGGTTGCAATTTTAGGCATATGAGAGTTTGATAAGCAAAGAAAAGAAAGTAGTGAAAAAAGTGAAGAAAAAGAGAAAGCAAAAAGCAATAGAAAACAAAAGAGAAAAATGAGAAAAAGAAGAAAAGAAAAAGAAAGAGAAAGTTTGTTTATGTTGTATATAGTTCAATAAGCTTTGATTACTCTCCAGATGATATATCTAATGCTTGTTTTGGAACTTGTTTTCCAATTTTGATATTGCCCGCATTTTCCCATTATCCCGAGTTTTCATCCCGAACACTTTGAATCCGTACATACATTCCTTCATTTTGTACCCTAGCCTATCCTACATTACAACCCTATTACAAGTCATATGTGATCTTAGGTTGATGTAATTCAAAAGTTTAAATAGTTTTGATAATCTTTGAAAATGCATTTCGCCTCTTTTAGTGTGCGGTATCCTTTCATTGAGATTACAATTTTTCATTTTTTATACAACGTTCTTCTTTTGTGACATGTGTGCGGCCTAGTTTCCATTTACATTTACTCTTTATGCCCGCATGTTCCGTGTGTTACCTCCCATTTCGAGTGATTTCATTTGTTGAGCGTAATGCCCGTGAGGATTGAATATATGCTTGCTTTAATGTATATCCGGTTTATTTAAGTTTTTGCCAAATCACACTTTGCATGTGCTCACTCCCCTCCCATATTTTAAGGTTTCAATTCTATGAGGTGCATTCTATAATGTTAATGATTTGGACTTTTGTGAGAATTCATTCACTTTGCTAATAATGCCTATGAAATCCTTTTCGCCATTATTGGGCTTGTTGCATGTTGGGTTGGGCATATTTTGAGGAAACCATATGATGTTTGTGGGTTTCATCTCTGAAAACCCTCACGAGACGACACTCGTCCACTAGGGCAACCTAGGGGTTTAACTGCTTATTGCATACGCTAAATGCAATCGAATCGCCCGCGAAAGTGGCCTTATTCTTTTATACCATACTTTTGTACTTCTCCTGCTTTTGGTTTGCTTGTAGTTCATGTTGTTTCCTATTTCATTGCTAGGGACTAGCAATGTGTAAGTTAGGGGGTGTGATACGACGCAAATATTGCGTATTTCACCCGTTAACCTACGCCTTATTAGCCCCCTTGGGTATCTTAATCCCTATACTTATGCTCGTTAACTAGACAACCTCGGATTTCTATGTTAACATGTTTTGCAGGGGTTAATTGAGCTTTTGTAGGTATTTGGATGCTTAGTATGAAGTTCGGACGCTTTTCGGAAATGTTTCGTCGACTTTTGCAGATTCGGGGGCATTTTAGTAATTTCAGCATTCGGCTTTGAATCCCGAACTCTTCACGGAAGTTGAATCCCTCTGATTTCTCTTCGCGTGGCCGCCGACGGTGCATGATTCTGAGTTGTATCGAAAGAGTTATGGCATTTTTAGGATGGTTTTTACTTCAAATTCACACTCAAGGTCACATTCAAGGGCATTTTAGTCATTTCATATTTTGGTTTTTTAGCCTAATGTCTTCTTGGATGTTGTAGTCCTTTGAGTTATCTTCGCGTAGCCTCCGATCGTGCCTCATTCCGAGCTATAACGAAGAAATGGCGGCATTTTCCGTAAAACAGGACAAAGCTGCAGAATTCAGACCTGTAGGTTGCGAATCGATTCGGCCCAAAACCGAATCGATTCGGAATGCTGCAGAATTGCAGATTCGAACTTCCCCTGTTTCCGAATCGATTCGGACCATTTCCGAATCGATTCGGGCCTCCAGATTTTTGGTTTTCTTCCCTTTTATTACAAGTTTGCCATGGGATATTTTGTATAAAACCAATTCTCTCACATTTGAGCCAAAATATATCAGTTTAGAGAAGGTTTTTAGGTTAGTTTAGTTAGGGTTTTTGTGGGATTTGCTTGGTTCTTCTCCAATTCTTCTTGGATTGACACACTTTTAGGCTTGGATGTTGACTATTCATCTCCCCTACCATTAATATAGTTTGTATTTCTTCACTTCTTGCTTTTTAGTGTAATTTTCATGCTTTCATAATTAGTTTATTGTGTTTATTTCTTGCTTTCTTAGTGTAAATTAGTTTATTTTCATGATTTGTCCGTAGATAAATAGGTTCGGGATTGCGTTTCCGCCATTTACAGGTTTGGACCTCAAAAGTTAGGGTTTCGTGTAAAATTGCATTTAATTGAAACCTCGCGTATTAAAGTCGGATTATTATGCGTTTAACTTTCTTTGTCATGCAACGTTAGTGTTTATAGCGATAATCCGAATTTAATCCGCGTGTGACCATTTTCCGTTAAATGTTTAATCTCGCAACTTTGGCTTAAATTTCTTATTGCGTGATGTTTATGCTTAATTGAAAATGATTGATTAAATGTTTTCGAACCGAAATTCTAATTAGTAGTTGTTTAGCCCGTGAATGTGTGTATGCGATCCCGATCCTCGCTTTACTTTAATTTAGCTTTAACTTCTCTTTTCTTTTGTTACCACAACCACCCTATCACCTTTTCTTATTTCTTTTACACCATTTTTATCCCTGAAGTTATAAAACAATTAAAGTCTAAAATTCAATCACTCCCTGTGGATTTTCGATACCCGACTTATCGCTTTACTTGCTTGTCAAGTGTAGTTGTAGTTTAGGTTCTTTTGCATGTCGAGCGGGAGCCGAAATCAACGATAGTGTCCCTACACGAACACTCGGTTTTTTCGCTCGATCAGTCGAGATGAAGCAAGACTTTGCTGAGTTTGTCTCCAGGTGCACCACTTATTAGTTATTGAAGGTAGACCATCAGAGACCAGCTGGGATTTTGCAACCATTGGATATTCTAGTGTGGAAAATAGGAGGGCATTTTGATGGACTTCATCACGGGGTAGTAGAGTAGGTAGTGAGATTATATGGGGTGTCGATTAACATTGTGTCCAACTGGGATAAGATCTTTGTGTCCCATTTTTAGCAGAGTTTTCAGGAGGCTTTGGTAACTGAGTTGCAATTGAGTATGACTTATGACTCGCCAACAGATGGGCAGACTGAGCGAGTGAATTAGATGCTAGAGGATATGCTGAGGAAGTGCATACTAGATTTTAGGGGAGGTTAGGAGTAGTATCTTCCACTGGTAGAGTTCTCCTATAATAACTCATACCAGTTCACGATAGGCATGATGTCTTTTGAGGAATTGTATGGAAGACCTTGTAGATTGCTCGCTTCTTGGTTAGAGGTAAGGGATAATAAGGTACTTGGATCAAAGATGATCCAAGACACTTCTGTAAAGATTAAGTTAATTCGGGGTTGTATAATGATAGCTCAGGACATGCATAAGGGTTATGCAGATACAGATCATAGACACTTGGAGTTTGATGCGGGTGATAAAGTGTTATTATGAGGGTCTCCCGTGAAGGGAGTTATACAGTTCAAAAAGAGAGAAAAGTTGGTACCAAGGTATGTGGTGTTTATCTCGATCATTGAGAGGACTAAACTAGTTGCGTATAGGCTCGCCCTAGCAAAGCATTTGTAGAGGATTCACGACATGTTTTATGTGTCCTCATTAAAAAAGTATCAAAGTTAAATGTCTTACTAACACATACCATTGAAAGAGATTGACTTGCAGTTAGATATCTCGTATGAGGGGAGACCCATTGCCATCCTGAATCGTAGCGAACATAAGCTTCGGTCGAAGGTGGTACGATTAGTTCCTGTTTAGTGGGGGCATCATAATGTCAATGAAGTGAATTAATAGAATGAGGACGAAACGCGGGAGAATTATTCGCAGCTCTTTGTTCCAGGAATGTTTTGAGTTTTGGTGATGCAATTCCGTTGTTAGGGGGAAAGTATGTAACACTCCGTATTTTTAAATTATTTTTAATTACAGGTGTGCACATAATTTTAATTTAATTAGAAACCAAATTGGTTTATACAAACATTAATTAGTGAATAGAAAGGAGTAATATTTATGTTGATTTATATTTACTTGTGTGCTAAGTAAATTATAACGTGTTCAATTATGAATCTCGTAAGTTAGTTGAGGAGACAAATTTATCAGTATTTCATTCGGGACACGCGGGTAGAGTTATGTTAGGCATGAAATTAAATTTTATGTTAGGTGACTCGGATGATAGTTTTGAGTGCACCGATGCTTGAAATGGGTCAAAATAGTCCAAAATATGTACTCGAGGGTTATAATTGGGTTTCGGGGTTTTTAGGCTAAGTGGGAGCCGTAAGAGGGCATACGGGTCAATTTACTTGAGGGGGACGACCCTAATTCGATATTGGAGAGTTTAAGATTAATATTTAATTAGGTTGGATAGAGGAGGGATGCTATTTATCCCCCAAAACGGCTAGGGTTTGTGAGAAAGTGAGAAAAGAGAAGAGAAAGTGATAAAATAAGAGAAATGAATGATTTGGGGGAAAGCTATCGTTTTCGGGTTGAAGATCGTCACCAAAAGAGGAATTTTTTAAAGTGAAAACTTAGAATTCATCATCTTTAAGGAAGGATTTTACTTGCTTTTATAATCTTTTCGTAGTTACAAATATTCATGAAACTTTGGCCTAGAATAACATGATTTTTTGGTGGGAATCTAAGATTAATTCGGGTTTTAAATTGTATGAATATGGGAGGTGAATCTAATGATGTTTTTACGATGAGTCTGATATAAATCTATAAAGAAAGATAAGTTCTTGGATGAATTAAGAAGTATAAATGAAATCCTAAGACTAGAGTTTACTATGGCATGGATTCTTAATTTAATTCGTTATTCGATGAATTAGATGTTGTTTCGGGATGCTTTTTACATAGAGAAATGTTGGATTATGTTGGGGGATGAATTATGGTTCAAGAATAAGAGTTTGGTAAAGTTTAGGACTAACATGAATGAAGATTAGAGGTGAAATCCCATCATGAGTTCATCTTGGCAGCCCAGTAGAATCGAACCGGTTCGCTAGGAGAATTGAATCTGTTTACTTACCGAATCGTTTTGGCCCTGCCAGCACCTTGTTTGATTTTTTTATCCTGCTATCTTTGTCTCGTATTGGTTTGTCAGACCATTTGAGGACTAGTCATGGAATCTTGGGTCCGGGGATGAGTTTAGGGTTCTAGGAATTTAGTGTGAGGGTTAAGAAGTGTCGTAGGCTAATCGAAGATGGATTCCGTGTAAAGAAAATGCATGAATAAGTAAGTGAATGTTTATGGAAGGGAATCAGAAAGTCAAGTTGGGATTTTAGGATGGTTAGGGTGGTTCTTGGTGTGGTTAGCGTGTTGTCCATAAGTGTATAATCAATCAGTTAAGTTATAAGTAATGGAATACTTAGATAAGTTTGCAAAGTCGTGCTTAACTTTGGGATTTGGTAGGCTAGTGCTACGAGGGGTGTTGCGTACGTTAGCCGACTTTATATAAATATACGTATCGAGTTGTACATTATATATGAGTCTATGTGTGATTGACTTTATGGAACATACATGCTCTAATATACTATCGTTGGAGGTTGCGCGTAGTGGGCGGTCCACCCTTGCGTTGACTAGCAGGTAGTATTGTTACATGACCACTATCCGTATATGAGTATAGGTGTTGGTTTTGAATCTAGTTGGGTCTGATGTGGTATAGTTACGACCCACATATGTATATTTATGACTGCCTCCGTTACGTGTCTGCGATTTGGGATTGGTGGTGAGAATCTGGGCCGGTGGCCCAGAAGTGGTACGTGATGTACATGGTGCCTTATAACATACTAGGGATGCATACATCTAGAGGATGCTATGTATATACGTATAAAGAGTGACATATGTATATGTATTTAAATGATTATGTGAATATCAAGGTATAGCTAGTGTATGGTTATGTTGCCTTTGTAGTGAGACAAGTTTAATTGAGTAGCCCTAAGTTATAGCTTATGGATTTGCTACACAGTACCTCGTATGAGGTATCATTTGGGATGTACGGATGGGCTAGATGTTTAGTGGATTAAAATAGGTTAAGAGTGGTTAGACTAGTTAGGCAATGTAGCATAACTAGGTAAAAAAATAAATGCATTAGGTGCGCACTGTAGATGAGACGTGAGGATAATCTCATGTGAGTGCGACACTATATGAACATGAATATTGCTTACTACTTTATTTTTATTGCATATAAGTACTTGCAACTGTTTTTCAAATATTTTGGGTACTGACCTATATCAAAAATATTTTCAAAACCTTTTAGGTTCTCCATCACAGGGCTACCAGAAATAGTCAATCCACTCTAGTCAAATGAGGCAGCAGCAGCTGTGGAAGCATGCATGAGTTGATTAGATGCTTCTCCTTATTCTATGACGTTTCTTTATTTTTTCGTTTGATTTGGTTAGACATTTTTCACTTCTGTACGCAGACAACAAACGAAACCAACACGGAGGACCTCTTCTGGCGGCAACCTACCTACCTCATTTTGGCGCTACTCAAGTATGTTTTTTTTCTTTTCCTGTCATTTTTCATCTCCTTATTTTCTCCTTTCTTCCTTTTTTTTTTCAAGATTAGATTAGTAAATTTTTTTCTTATGCATCAATTTTTTGCTTTAAATTAATGAAGTTTTGCTTTTAATTAAAAACACATGAGAATAGTTTTAAAAAATACTATTTAAAACTTTTTTTAATTAAAATAATTTTTTTAATTAAAAGAGTATTTTAATCAAAATAGTTTTTTAATGGGGAAAACTGGTATAATTTTTTTTTATTTAACACATATTATAAATGTTATTGAACACTTGTTTTTACTATTTTAAACAAAAAATTTAATTGAGGAAAATAATTATTTAAAAAATGGTTATTGAAAAAATATTTAAAAAATAATTATTCTAAAAAAATATTTATTTTAAAAAATGGTAATTTAAAATAGCCGTTATTAAAGACAATTATTTTGTAAAAAATATTTTATAAAAAAATATTTTAAAAAATGCTTTATTTAAAATAATTTTAGTTTTATAATTTTTAATTATAAAAAAAGAGTTTTTATCTTATTTTAGGAATAAATATAAATTTTAATATGTTTGAAATATAGGATGTATATATATATATATATATATCATGTGCCATAAACATAAAATAGCCCTTGAATTATTTATAAAATGTGTTGTTTTTTTATGATTGTATAATAAATCATATTACTTTATTCCTTTGTTCGGTTATAAATTATTATGGTAGATAATCAACAACCAACAAAGAAAGGAAAAACCATTTTTTCATCCTTTAAAAAGAGAGAATAATGAGATATCGAGAGAGTGTACAACTCCCCCATCAAATAAGGATAATGCTAGTCCCGATTTACACCTTCCTTTCATATCTTAAGTAGTGGAACCAATACCGTTTTCTTCTTTTACTAATGAATGAGATTCGGGGTTACGTAGTTCGATATGCGATATCAAATCTCATTCTCAATGAGATGAGATTAGAAGAGCATACATCAATTTTGGTCCTCATTAACCTAAACTTTCTGAGTATTGAAGGACTTTGTTTGGTAAACAATATCAACGATTTCAATATGCGTCGTTTGAACAATTTCCTTGTCTAGAGTATTACCTTTCAAATCATAAAGAATATTATTTTTCATGCTTTCTTTTTGAAGATAATAATAACCCTGCTAGTCATTCTTCACTTACTACTGATGGGTTTGATAGTTGGAAGAGAGTTAATGATGGGGCAAAATTTGCAATTTTGCTTTACGCTGGAGGGTTATTTTTACCCCATTGAAAATATGTGGAATGTCTTTACAATTTAAAAAATTCATCATAACATATTGACAGAGTCATTAATGCACAATCGATTGAGGAAGTTATGAAGAATCGGATGTGTCTTATAGAAATCATTCAAATTGTTCGATTTCTTATACTTCAAGCAATGTGTTTTAGAGGTCATGATGAAGGCCCAAATTCATTGAACTGGGGAAATTTTGTGGAATTATTGAAGTTCAATGCTAAAGGGAATGTTGAGCTTTGAACTATAATTTTAAATAATGCTCCAGGCCCCCATGTATACTTTTCACTTAATTTAGAAGGAGATTTTAAATATCTTGCTAATAGCACTACACCAAAAAAGGATTTTTGTCACTTTTCACCCGCAAGGAGTTGTGAAGGTCAAAAACCTTGACAAAAATCCACGGGGCTATTGTCAAGGTTATTGACCATGACACGACTATGACAAGTTGTTATCATGGTCATGTCATGGGTTTTAATCGTGATAAAATCTATATATTGTCATGGTAAAAACCCGTGACACGAATGCGCTAACATTAAAATTAAAACTCTACATCGACAACTAGTAGCCACTTTACCCAAAATAAAAAAGGTCTCTCTTTCTTCGCAAGTAATTTGGGCAATTTCTCTCTCTCCATCTTTAATCACAGGTGCCCATCTTCAATTTAATATTGCAATATTAGGATATATTTATATTCATTTATATTATATCCATCTTGAATCGATTTGGCATTATTGGATTAAAGAACTCAGTAGTGGTATGGGGTTATGGGGGAAGGTGGGTATCGGTGGAGGGGTGAAATCGGGTATGGTGTATGGTGGGTTTAGGGGATTTTTAGCAGTTGGGGATGCATGGGTAGTGAGGTCGCACAGAGTTTGAGGGTAGTAGGTAGTGCTTGGGTTTTGGGTTATAAGGGAGATGGGGTAAGGCAGGTGTGTGTGTAGTGAGGGTGAGGGTGAGGGGTTGGGATAGGGGATGTGAGCGAGTGAACTTGGGTGGTGGTGTACGGTAGTGAGCAGGGTGGGTGTTGTGTCTATAGTAGAAGAATAGGTTGATCATGTTTAATATGCTGAAACTTTGTTGAATTTGTTGTTGAAATTATGTTGATCATATTTAATATGTTGAAAACATGAAAATCATTTACATGCTGAAAAATAGTCGCTTGGGGTTATAAGTTTAAATGTTGAAACTTCATTGAATATTTTGCTGAAACCTTTTTGTCTTCTTTCAAGTATAGTTAAATAGACACATTTTTGCATATTAAATTTCGGGTTATCTGGGGTTTGTCCCCCATTAATATTTGATATTGACTTTGGTCCCGAACATTTGCAATTCTTAGGGTTTGTCCCCTAAAATAACTTTTAGTGTCGTGAATCTCCAAGATATGTTATTATCCAATAATGCATGTTTTTGACATTACCGCCAATTACCAAATAAGCTAGTGATTTCTTATGATTTGATAAACCCCAATTTATATCTGCTTTCATATTGTTCTTTGGTGTTCTTGAATTTTTATTGACTAGTGAATTTGAACATTTAGATGGCCATTAAGTTGGTTGGCCCTAGGCCTTTATAACATTTAGGTTTGTCATTCTTCCGAATAGTGACATGTGATGTGGGTTGTCCCTAGGCATAGATTTAGACATCAAAACATAAATAAGAAAAAAATGAAACATACTTACCATGAAAATATAAATAAGACAAAAATGAAACATTATTACCAGGGATAAACTTATACCTAGTTATAATCCTCTTAAGTTACAGATAATGCACATAAATAATGAAATTGCAAAAAATCAGTATCAATAATCATTAGCAACAACACAAATCATACACTCAAAAAGTATAAATCAACACTCTAGAATTTATTTAGGAATTGACGATAATGTTGGAAGCATTCATTGTTTGATGATTCAAATTTACAATAAATTAGATTTTACCTGTGTGTGTAACATTATTCATTTAAAAAGTATATACTTTTTAAGTGTATGCTTGTTTCCCAAAGTATTATTGTATCATGCAGGTAAAATCTAATTTATTGTAAATTTGAATCATCAAATAATGCATGTTTCCAACATTACCACCAATTACTAAATAAAGTCTAAAGTGTAAAATTATACAAAGTTATAAGTCTCTTAAGTTACAGATAATTCTCATAGATACTAGCCTTGTAGTTCTAATGCATACACATTCAATGGCCCTTATACCTGTTCGAGAGTCATTACCCCTATAATGAGATCTCTCGAATTGTCCTGTTTGGATAGTTTTGGACAACATAGTTTCTGTATAATAATGTACTTAATGGCTTACACTTGTTACTTTAGGGGGAAGTTTTATTGTCGTCTCTTTATATTCTCTGGGTACATACAAGATGATTGTGACACCCCGTCTAATTAAATATCGGGTAACTACTCCTTTTTCAAATTAACACATAATATCAAGTTGGTTCAATCTTAGCATCACTGTCGAAAAACATTTAATTAGTTACTAGCCACCTAATATTTAAAAAGTGAGATGCCAAATTTTATTAATCAAATTAACTTACAACCAAGTAATGAATAACCCTCCATTCAACATTCACATAAACAATCTCATAGAGGTAAAAATATAATGAAATAAACTGAGTGTGGAGTAAACACTCCAATAATAGTCTAAAATCCAAATAATCCTAGTCCAAGCATCTGAATAAATAAATCTAATAAATGAAAGTCTAAAACTTCTATCTCTGAATAAGAATGGGCAACATGCCCTAACTGATGTGAATAACTCCGAAGGAAGAAAATATAGACGTGGAGGCATCTAATACCGAGATCCTGTAACTTCCATAGCATCTACAGCACGTCAACCGAATGGAACTCCTATGCTTGGTGTCCCTGTTGCTGGGCACCTAAAAGGTTTTTACAAAAACAACATAGATTTGGAAGCAAACGGGTTAGAGAGAGAGATGAAAACATTTTTTACAAAACAGCTAGTGTTTAATTGCATTAAACATTAAATATTTTATACATGTTAGTCCCGTGCTCTCATATGAGTTCCTCCCCCCTCAACTAAAGTGCACGCCTGACGCATCCCCTTAACTCATCCTAGTTATGCTACTACCTAACTAGTCTGTATATATTCCTCCCCTAAGCTTTCACCCATAGTGCCCCCGCACTTTTCCCATGATATGCCATGTTGAATGTTTTCCATCTTTTATTTCGAAGAGAAGTTGTCACTATCAGAAGTGAAGTATTCCCATACTAGCATTATTTTAGGTTTCATTATTTTTCTTATCTACTAAGTTTTCACAGTAGGATATATCATAAGTACATATATTTATCACTATAATATACATACTAATACAACACTCCGAGGCTAAGGTACGGTATAGGCATACTCTGCTATCAAATCCTGGTACATCACGTACGTAAGGATTACGAGTTCCGAATCACTCAGTAATCGTATCAATACAAATGACACATATTGAAGGTGAACATAGATCACATACCCATGGGTCACACATATATCTACGCTCCCATGGTCAGTTGACTTATCAACTCATAAATAAGTCTTCACAGTCCTATGTTCTTGAGGTACCCAATCTAAATCCCCCCTAAGGCACACGAGATAAGATTGTCCTCTTCCTATAACCCCCCGTGATATCAAGTATGGTAGGTATGTCATACACATAATAATCCATATACTAGGTAATCACACAACCTAAGTAATCATCATTTCAATATAGGTATACTCCTTTCCTATATTACAAGTCTGATAAGTAGTATAGTTTCATCCCGATTATTTTACGTAATATGTTTAATGCGACAACTCTCGTCGTATAAATCAGAGTACTTAAACCTATCCCAAAAGGTTAATAAGTCTCCCACTTGTCCCTAAGGTTATTTCAGTAATCTAAAGTCCCTCTACTACTGTTCCTAACATTAAGTTATTATTTATTCGAATTTAAATCCAAGTTCCCGTAATTTCCAACCGTAACTCACTCATCGGACACTCGTAAGTTTATCATTTAATCCCAAACCAAACTAATATTTTTGGGACTCAAATACACCCCTACTCACCTTCTCTAAATCCCAATATATTCAAATAGTCCACACAAAAAACTCTTAACAGTAGGGATTGGTTAAACCTTTAAAGGAAAATAGGACACAAATTCAGGAGGAGTTGATCAATAAAAGGAAAGGGTCGATCGATCGATCCACTAGATCGATTGATAAGTCAGATATTGGCTTATGGTTTCTGCATATTTTAGCTTATGGATTTCATAAATTTTAACCCTCAAATCCTCTATTATAATTTCTGAAACTCCCAATTATTTATACCCAACATTATACCAATATAAACACATAATCTGTAACGTCTTAGAATCATCAAATCATTATGGGCTATCATTTTCTTGGATCAAATCATGTATATTTCATAAAAAACCTATTTCTTCTATACCTTCAAGAATCATCATATATCTCAACATAAATTCGTATTTCTCTACACATGGATCATGATTTAGTGTCTACTGTTTTTCCAGAAATCAATCTACATGATAAAGTACCAAGATTAAGATTTAAATCTCCAAATTCAGTAATTTATCATTTTTCAAGGTTTTTCTCCAATTCTAAACTATCATTGATAATATATACACTGAATTATTCCAAGTTAAATCAGTTGCCTGGAAATGGAAGTTCTGATCCTTTGGAGAAGGTGATATGGTGATCATGTTCCTTTTTCTGTCACAAATCCGGCGATGGTGGTGGTGCAAGGTGGTTGTTTGGCCCTAGCAACCCTTGGAAACTCTTCCTTTCTCTCTACTTCTCTCTCTCAAGTTTGTAGTAGTCAATAAACCTAATTACCATAAGGATTGGATAATATAATAATCTTAATTTTCGTAGGTCACTATTCATCAAATAGTAAAATGACTAAAATACCGTTTCGAATTGCTGGTTTGGCCTAAAACTGCCCCGGGACCCAAACTAAACTCCCGGGTAGAATTTTCTGACTATCTCGATAGTTTCGGACACAATAATACACCCAAAATGACCATAAGGATGATATAAAAATAAATTACTTGATATTCCATTAAATTAGTCCCAACACGACTGACATGCGTGTCTCAACTTAATTTTCAAAATTGTCATATTTTCTACACGTGACAATTTTAATAATTTCATAATCAGATATTACTATATTCGCTCCGTAATATTCAACATAATTATCATAATCAAATACTAACTCTCATCTCGCTAGTATTTAAATTCGGATTAATTACTAATTAATTTCTCATTTTTAATTAAATTAATCCTATAATTAAAATTAGTAAAAATACGGGGTATTACAATGATGTGGTGTTGGGTGTTTATAAATTGAGTAGCGCAAACATTTGTGAATCTATGTTGTCTACTTGGAGAACTATAGGGAGATGCTGCCGAATTTTTCTTAGATTAGAACAATGTGGATGAGCTGCTAAGTGTATTATAGCAATATTCGGTCTTGAATGGGATATAACCACTCACCCTTTAGAGGATATGGAGGAAATAGGATTCATGATGCATCTTGTGTTAACAATGAAATTAACTTATATTGTTTTTATAATATAACACTGAAAGATGAAATGTCATTCTTAAAGTAAAACATCTACTAGAAAATAAATTTTCTTACATTTGTTTATACTAATCCATGAATATATGCTTCAAAGAGGTTATGTTTTACTATGATTGGGTAAGAGTTGAGGATAAAAAAATTCTTGTAAACTTGATCCTCGTACCAATTTGATCATGGTTGACTTGTCCAAGTTGAAGTGCAACAGCATGTGAGTGATGAAATGTTTGTTTATACTTTTCAAAAGTTCAAGCAGGTGTTTTACTCGGAGTACATCAATAACGAGTCGTGGTCAATCATCCCACATGCGCCAAAGCATCTAACCAATAGCATGGATGAATTGGCTACTCCTGTCAAATATCAATCCATTTTAGATGATAACCTGAATTTGAAATAGTTTTTAAATTAGTAATAAGTATTCCAATTATTTTAAGCAATGCTTAGTTTGGTTTATGATATGGATTTGTATTGTTCTAGTGTTTTGCTATTATCGAATTACAGTTTAATGCTTTTATTCATTTGGATTTGATCAATTTTTGTGGACTTTAATCAAAATTAGGTGGTCGGTTAGTGAATATGTTAATTTGGATTTTAATTAATTTAAGCATCATTTCAAAGTTTGTGACATAACACGAATTTGAAATAATTTTTAGATTTGTAATAAGTATTCCAATTATTTAAAACAATGCTTAGTTCGGCTTATGATATGGATTTCTATTTTTCTAATGTTGTTAATTTGTATTCTTCTAGTGCTTCGTTATTATCGGATGCCAGTTTAATGATTTTATTCATTTGGATTTGATCATTTTCTCATATATATGTTTCTACTAATAACAATTTTTGTAGAAAATGTTTACATCAGGGTGTTAGGGAAGTGGGGGCGAGGAAGGCTCGTCTAGCACTAGGCCCCCAAAGTGGGGCAAGTTGGGAACAGTATTGGAGAACAATATAGACTTACAAGATAGAGCCTTAGAGTTGATGAAGGCGATTATGGGCCCTGGGTACACAGATTGGAGGAAGGTGACCTATGAGCTTAAGATGTTCATTTGGGGGGCATTACAGTTACTTGCTTTCTTTTAATGTTGGACTTATATTTATATTTTATTATATTTTATAATTTAAATACTATTAACTAACTTTATTTTTGTTTTGTATTTGTTTGAGTGGAACAATTCGACTTGCCCCCACATTTATGCAACTTCATGTTGGAACAATTAAGAGATCAATATAAAATGGAGAAGTGAAATACGCACGTACGGTACTTTGGTCAGGACTCGGAGTCCATCTTTTGAATTAAGGACACGGTACCCTCGAAGGAGCCAATCTCATTGGCAAGATGGCAACAATTCATCAATAATGAGGTCTCAGAGAGGGAAGATTGGGCCAAGAAGGTCGACATGCACTACTCTGGGCATACGTCTTACATCGAGGTGGATAATAGGCTGGTAATTTTTTAATGTTCTTTCATTTTAGTTTTATTTTATTCTATTTAGTGATAATTATTGTAATTTCCATATAGGCTCGATGCCTATGTGTAAATTCGAACAAAGAAAGGAAAGGATAAGGAGGTGTATCTGAACAAGGCTGACACTATTGTAAGTTAAAATTTTAATTACGGTATAAACATAAAAATTTATAATCACATACTTTTTTAATTAATTTATCCAATTGTGTACCTTTTTATTGTTTTAGGAAAAGCTTAAAGAAGTGCACAACTCCCAAAGTGAAGCCAAAAAGGCATATCTATCTACGGATGCACCAAGCCAAGTGCTTAGGCGGTATCACAAGGGCTGTACTCGTGGGGTGAGCTCTCTTGTAGGAAAGTGGAGTCTCACCCTGATTGCGTCGAGCAACACTGGGTTGACACGCAAGGTGGACGAGTTGATGACCAATAACGCCGAGAAGTTTGACAACTTAGAGAGAACAATGAAAACAATATTTGCGTATGTCAAGTGTACTCTTAAAGGTCATGTTGAGTCCAACTCAGGTAAGGGTAAGAAGAAAGTGGTGGATGAGGGGACCATTGCTTCGTCTTTCACACCCTCACCCTCACTGATACCCCTTCATTACATATGACATATTCGCCACCCCCACCCCCTCGTCCCAAGGACATTTTCAACTATATGTTGGCCTACTGTGTATATAGTAGACCCATGAGGTGGAAATAGAATAGCTAAAGGGTTGAGGGACTCGAATACACACCTAGGTACTATGGTGAATAACCTTCCGTTGCAACCGCATGAGGCATAAGTTCGCGTCACAGATGTGTACGTGTGAAAAGAATGAACCCGTGTGATTGAAAAAACAGTGCGGTGTTTGTACTCTTAAGAGTTGTCTCAATTTTTATGCAGTATGTCCTTCCTTCCTCATTAAAAGTTACAACGAATGAACAATTATTTGCAATAATTTTAATAGTATTTGTTTATTATGAATATGAATATTGAATGTTATTTATTGTTTGATAATAATTGAATGAATGTTGAATGGGTTAGATCTTATGAATGAATGAATGTTGTTTGAAAAACATGTCATATATTTACTGTAACGGGTTATAAAATAATATCGGGTAGTGGCAGTGGACATATTTCCCAACAATTTTTTTTATTAATGCCCAGTATTATGATGGACTTTGACCGTGAGAAGGATTTTTTATCACGAACTTTGACCATGACATATTTGTGACAAGTTATCAATTGTCACTAACGTGTCACGGTCAAAGTTCGCGATAAGAAATCCTTATCACGGACTTATAACAATCAAAGTTCATGACAAGACCATGACAAAGAAAAATGTGCCACAAACTTTTACCATGATACGTTTGTGACAAAAAGTTGTCACCCTTAAACATGTCACGATTTTTTACCATGAAAAGTTTGACTTGTCATTTTTTTACCGTGACAAATCACTTGTTTTGGTGTAGTGTAGAGTGAGAAAGATGATATGTGATGAAATAGGGGGAGTCTCAAGATGAGCCCAAAAGGTAACAATTGTCCCTTGGGTTGAAATATGTTAACAAAGAAGGTTTGATAGTTGAACGATTTATTAATATCGTGGGGGCTGAAAACACATCAACATTAAATCTCAAAAAAGAGATATCTGATATGCTTATTCATTATAATGTCCCATTGAAAACTAACAAGGACAATGGTAAGGTGGTTCTAGCAATATGTGTGGTCAATGGAATGGATTACAGGCATTATTTCTTAAGGATTTCCCAATGCATATTATGTTCATTGATTTGCTCATCAACTCCAACTAGCTTTAGTTGGGATGGTAAAAGAAGAACCTAGTGTTTCGAAATTCTTCTCCCACTCGATTTGTATTGTGAATATTGTTGCGTCTTCTCCAAAACATTTGTCGAAGTTATAGTTTTCACATAAGAATGACATTGAACGTATGTTGGCCAATGGTGAACGATAATCTGGTAATGGGGCTAATCATATTGGCACTTTGCATTAACCTAGAGCTACTCATTGGAGATTACATTATGATTCAGTGAGGGACTTGATGGATATGTATGATTATGGTTGCACAGTTGTTGAGTCTCTAAAAAATAGTAGAGAAAGTCCACAAATACACGGGGCAAGCTCGAGTTGTGTTCAAAGATATGAGGGAGTTTTAATTCATATTTATTGTGTTCTTAATGTACAAAATCATGGGGTTCATTAACATACTCTGCCAAGCCTTGCAATAAAAAAATCAAGACATTTTAAATGCTATCAAACTAGTCTCTACAAAAATTATCTTCTTCAAAAACGTAGACAAGATGGTTGGTGAACTTTACTTGAGACCGTGACATCATTTTGTATTCAATATTTGATTTCTATACGGGATATGAGTTTTCATTTTGACAAGGGTACAAGTTGTCAATATCAGGAGTGTAAGGCCCTAAAATGTGATTCGGCATGTTAATTACATGATTAAGTATAATATATGAGTTATAAGTTGGTGATGGGTGCTAAACATGTTAATTATCATGTTTATGGGATGCATACTCATGTGATATATATGTTGTTTATATTAGATGCTAATCAAGCTTACGATTGGGAATAACATGTTTAGAGCATATGATTAGTTATGTGGTTAAATGCATCATAAAATATGTTTTTAAATTAAATGCGTCATTATGATTATAAAAGTAAACTAGGGTGTTGGTGCAAAATTGGCAATGTTTGGTCGCCAAATGTGATAGTTTTGAGATTTTCGGGAAGTTGCTAGTTTCCAGTTCAAGCACAAATTAGGCACACTAATTTTATGATTTTGGGAGCAAAAAATACGAAAGTTGTAGATATATAAGTTATATACAGGTAGACATAAAGTTGTATTAAATCGGCATCCGTAACATTGAGTTATGATGATTTTACCAATGTGGGACAAATCTGTCATTAGTGGAATCATATGATTGGACCTTTTGTCCAACCAATCGTACGTAAGCACAAGGCCAATTGCTATTGGACCCCTTAAAACGTATTTGCTGATTCAAAATATGATATAAGCCTTCTTACTCATGGGAAATGAAAAGCTTCGAAGGCTTTTGCCTAAGGAGAGAGAAAAGGGGAAGTTAAGGAACAAATTGCTTCAAAAAAATTCAATAAATCGAGTTCTTGTAAGGTGATTACCTCTTTGTTAAAGTTGGTCACATGAATGAGTTTCACACTTGGTATATATGTTTTTTTTATTTTTATAAATATTTTAATGATATCCATATTGCCTAGCTGTGTTAAAACAATGACACCTTAAGAACATACTTGAAAACTTGTGTTAAGATCGTAAAAGTTAACTTTAAAGTCCTAGATGTGAATCACGTTCTTGCAGAGCTTTTCAATTTTGTAAATTCATGTATATAAAGTGTGTATGTGTTAAAAACATGTTTAATATATGTTTCCACGATTGATGCCCAAGGTGGAGAGTATGTGTGCTTAATCATGTTAGGTATTGCTTCGATGTTCTATTCCGACCTATTATGTTAAAAATGACATAAATCATAAAATACATGCTAGAATCAAGAAATTATAATTGGAGATGTTAGTAAACATATATGAATATAACACAATCGAAGATTAGATTAGAATACCTTATGGTTTGGCTTGGGGGCCATTTTGGAAAAGGTTGTAATAAAACAGGCATAACTTTGCCTAGAGAATTCATAATTTAGTTCTGTAAATTGTGTTGAACCCCAAATGAATAGGGTATTATAGAAATGTGAAGTATCATATTTAATTCCTTTTTTAGTTATTTTAGATTGACCAAATGATGTGATGTATTACTGGGTTTAATGTTATTTGGTGTCTTCAAATACTAATAATGTTGAATTGTTAGGTGGGGAAGCGATTGATACTACCATACAGAGGAAATATATTTTGGTATTAATTTTATTACCAACTCTAAGGTGAGTGACCTTCCCTATGAAATATAAATTCTTATATTTTCATATGGAAATGTGTAGTTAAATACATGTGTTGGTATGCTTATGGAATGATGTGGTATTTATGAAACATATACGTATTTAATGTTAAGCAAAGTTATCTAATGTTATGGATTATGGCGGATCCTTTATCTAATGTTAAGGACTTTGGTGGGTCCTATGGGATGTGACGTCCCGTTAATCCAACTTAAAGGTTTGTGTACTGGGGCCCTAAATGTGATTAGAAATGTTAATTACATGATTAAGTATAAGTTATGACTTATAAGTTGGTGATGGGTGTTAAACATGTTAATTATCATGTTCAGGAGATGCCTACTCATGTGATATATATGTTGTTTACATTAGATACTAATCAAGCTTATGAACGGGGATAACATGTTTAGATCATATGATTAGTTATGTGGTAAAATGCATCATAAAATATATGTTTTTAAATGCATCATTATGATTATAAAAGTAAACTAGGGTGTTGGTGCAAAATTGGCAATGCTTGGTAGCTAAATGTGTAAGTTTTGAGATTGTCGACAAATTATTACTTTCTTGTTCGAGCCCAAATTGGGCATACTAATTTTATGATTTTGGAAAACACAAACTATGAAAGTTGTAGATATATAAGTTATATGCACGTAGATACAAAGTTGGAGTAAATCGAGATCCGTAACAGTGAGTTATGATGAATTTACCAATGTGGGACAAATATTTTATTAGTGTAATCGTTTAATTGGACCTTTTGTCCAACCAATCGTACGTAAGCACAATACAAATTTCTATTGGACCCCTTAGAACATATTTGATGATTCAAAATCTTATATAAACCTTCTTCCTCATTGGAAATGGAAAGGTTTTAAGGTTTTGAGAACACACTATATGATTGACTTACTTGAGTTCATATCATATAGGAGTTCAAGCTAGTTTGGACATTGAGACAAAGTAGGTTAGATTTTCAAAGAGTTGCTCTCTCTCTCTCAAAGTATCCAAGCATCAAAGAAGAAAACTAGTCCAAGAACCTTATGATCCACTAAAAAGGGAAGTTATATCTACATCATGACCACTTTAGGACACTTACACTACATATTATTGATGTTGTGTGCACAAGGGTCATATTATTTTTCAGGATTTTTCAAACGTTTTTAAATCACTTAAAATATTTTTTAAACATTAAAAATGATTTTCCAAAATTGATTAAATTGTGATTTTAAATGTCTGGGGTTTAAATACAAATACTTCTTTTCCTAAAAACTTTCTTAGGGTAGAAAACAAAAGCGCAAGAGAATTTTGGCGGTCCAATTCCTATTTTTTAAAACAGAAAAGCACGCGTCTCTTATGCAATCTTAGCCATACACGAGTTGTCTTTATATCGGTTAGATTTGTGTTTCTTTTGTGTGTTGAAGTTAACAACGAATCTCATCCCTCAAATCGAAGCTATCAATGTTCTGCATGAGTTGTAAGCTAATCCATGTGAACCTAATAAGGACCAATCATCATTTGTTTAATCTCCACTTGTGTTCAACCGTTAGATTAAAAGTAAAATGGTCAGCCTTAATCTGAGCCCTTGATTTGAGTCGGTGTTCTCAATCCTTATTCGAACAGTATCAAATAAGGCTCTTAGTCTTCATTTGGGAACTTTTATTCATTCGTTTAATTTAAGAGAAAAACCAGAGAAGAGAGAGAGAAAAGAGAGAAGAAAAAGAGAGAATAGAGGAAACCTTTATTCGTCCAAAGATCAAATCCTAAGTGTTTTCTCCTAAACACCATACATCCAAAACTTCTAATATCATATACTTGAAAACTCTAACTTGAGTGTTAGATCTAGGGTTTCATTGAGTAAGGGTGTTGTGGTATTTTGACGTTTGAAGACCAATTCAAACCAGTTGTCTCTCTTAGAACCTATCTCTTGGAAAAACTTGAGTTTCCCTATAGAAATTTTGAAGTTTTCTAAAGATAATATCACACAACTTTTTCTAGATTTTTTTATCTCTATTGGATCTTTAAATTTGTTGTTATTTTCTAAAATATCCTTCTCTATTTTCAACTATTTTTGAAACATAGACTTCTGATTTTTCAATGTGATTTTAAAGACGTTTAGGTCTCTCAGATTGTATTTCACATTTTGTGAAATAAAGTTGTACATAAATAAAAGTTGAGACATATAGGATCTTGGCTCTTTTTAATGGCAAGATGGTTTTTCTAATCCAATTTGAAAAAGAACTCTAACTTTCAGAAATAATTCTTGCATGTCATATAGAAGTTTTATGATTCATAGGATTCTATCTGTATAAATATTTTGAGAGGTGTGAGTTGCATTTCTGCATTTTGTTCACATCATGTCCACCTACACTCTCACACAAACAATTAGTATAGTGGTTCTTTTTGAGAAATAGGGTGTTATAAGAGCTGCCACAATCAGTGGACAAGGACAAAGCAAGGAAGCTATTGTGGGAGATCAAAATCAAGTCAAAATCCTTTGAGAGTGGAGTAAGTCATGTAGGTATATTTTCTTGACTTAGATTTAGGATCATGATTTGTATGCTTAGTGCTGTAACTTGTATTGTGATTGTTTTCAGTGAATTTTTCATTTTTCTCCGTAGAGGGGGTCGTGGATGTTTCCCTTACTTTAGGGTTTTACCACATTAAAAATCATGTGTTCTTTTGCTTGAATGTTCTTAATTTCTTGTGTGAATAGTTTCTCACGTAAGACTTAGTGATATGTTTGAATTTTAAAAACCTAAGGTAATAACAAGTCTAGAATACATATTCAGAACATGTTTAAAACACATCTTGTGTAAATTTATCAAAATGAGTTTTGTGTGAGGAGTTTATTATCATAGTTTTCTTAATCTATAACATTTTGATGTTAACTTTGTAATCATCTATTTTTCAAGTGGTATCAAGGCAAATGTATCAATTATTTTTTAGCCTGAAACTCTAGAAACTGTTTTCGAAATCTTAAAGTTCTGAATATGGATGAATGATTTGAGAAGTTAAGTAACCTTTTCCGACCACCTCTCTTTGATGGAAACAAATTTTCTTACTGGAAAGTGCGAATGGTTTCTTTAATTCAAGGAACTCTTGGTGATGATGTCTGGGATATGATTGAAAAAGGGTATAAACATCCAACTAAGACTTTATATGAAACTGATCCCATAAGGGTTAAGAAACTTCTTAGTGAATTTACTACGGGAGAGAAAAAAATGTCTCTAGATAATAATAAGGGCAAGAATGCTATCCTTGTGTCCATTAATGAACATGAATTTAAAATAATATCTATCTGTTCTACTTCTAAGGAGGCGTGGGACACCTTAGTCACCGCCCATGAGGGTGATGAACGTGTTAGGCTGGGAAAAAGAAAATGTTAATCCAATAATATAATACATTGATAATGGATGACAATGAATCTTTTAATGGTTTCTACATAAGGTTAACTGATATTCTTACAAAATTACATGCAAATGGGTTTGACAATAAACCGTTCAAAAGATTCTTAGGTCATTACCTGCTAAGTTTGTAATAAAAGATATGCTATAGAAGAAATGGATGTCCCAAACCTGACTTCTGAGTTGATAAGTAGCAAACTAAGAACTGCTGAGATGGGGTTAGAGTTCAAAAAACAATTAACTGCCTAAAATAAGAGACCCACTGGTTCTAATGTTGTGTTTTCATCACAATTGACTTCGCCTAAAGTCAGTACCTTAGACTATGACCTTGACTTAAGTGATTACTATGATTTACATCACCTTGATAATAAAATAGGTTTTATGAGAAAGCATTTCAAAAAGATTATCAAATTCAGAAATGCAGTAGCCTCAAAACAAGGCAGACAAAATTATCAAGGTAGTCAAAATGACATACCTCATGAAAGACACAATGACAAATATCCCTATGACAAAATAAACCTATGATGGACTTAAAAGATGTTAAATGTCATAGATATGGTAGAATGGGATACTATGTGAATAGATGGAAAATAAATTTGAACAAGAACAATAGGGCAAATATATGTAAGATATGGGACGACTCTAGTGATTCTGATTCAGATGAATCTGAGTCAACCCATAATGATGAGTCTTGTACGTCATTCTTTGCTAAAATCGTATACGATGATGATAATGAATGTTTGACTACTCATGATCCTATTGTTCTTGATAATGTTCTTACTGTGTTTACAAATGATAACATAGTGTCTGCTGGTGATAAAAAAAGCACTGAAAATGGTAGTATATGAGTGTGTCTGAATGAGAACGTGATAGATAAATCTAAAGTGTGTGTGAGTTCCACAGAAGAAATGAGCGCTATAGGTGAAACTACATAAGAGACACATAGTGATTTCGACGATGATCTTCCAGATCTTCAAGAGCTATACACAAAAACATTTAAGAAAAGTGTCCGTCTTGATAAAATAGTGAAGTTATTAAATGAACATGTAGATTTACTTAACAAGAATATTAGAAAGAATGCCGAAGAATTTGTAGCACAACGTGTTGCCCATGAGATTGAAACAAAAAAAATTGTTTAAAAATCAAAGACTTGTCCGAGAAAAATTATGTTTTACAGAAAAAATATAAATATGCGCTTCTTGAACTTGAAGGATCAAAACAAAAAACTTCAAATGATTTTACAAAATGTTTACATTTTGAAACACAACTGAAATCTTATGAAGAAATTATTGAACGAAGTAAGTTTTGATTCTGAAGATAAATCTGGCTTAGGTTTTGGAGAAAAGGTCATTACTAGTAAAGATGTTTCTCCTGAAAATGTAATTTGTGTAAAGAAAGCGTAGAAATATCAAGATACTCAGAAAGAACATAGTTTAAAAAATGTCTCTAAGGGTAAATAAAGTGACTGTACTCAACAACCCAAATCTAATGGTCCGACTAAGTATGTCTTTCCTCATATTACAAATCAATGTCAGAAACCCAAAACCAATGACACCTGGACAATCATTCCTATTAGGGATAAACCAATTTTCAAAGACTTTAATAGTAAAGTCAAGTACTCCACCCTTCAGTACTGTTCATATTGTGATGTCTATGGCCACACTATTACTAAATGTTTTCAAAAGAGACTGTATACACCTACTTATTCAAATTTTAACTATTCTAGGAAGAGTAGGCATACTTATGTTCTCCCAAGGAAGATCATATAGAACTCTAACTACAAAAATAAGGGATGATATAAAACTAAAAAGAAACCATTTAGAAGGACCAAACAAAAATTTTCTAAATCAAAGGGAAACAAATTCTTAAAAATCAAGCCCATTTGGATTAGAATAGATGGCTTGTTACCCCAACTCATGTTATCATAACAACTTTTAAGGCACAACTCACTTCACCTAGTTGGTACCTGGACTCTGGGTGTTCTAAACATATGACCGGGGATGAAACTAAATTAACAAATAAAATCGACTTCTCTGGAGGTAGTGTTGTGTTTGGTGATGGGGTTTCATCTAAGATCATAGGTAAGAGAACATTACATGAGGAAGGTCTTCCTAAACTAAATTATGTTCTTTTAGTTAAAGGTCTCAAGACTAACTTACTAAGTATATTTTAGTTTTGTTATTCCAATCATACTGTTACCTTTTCAAAAACTAATTACAAAATTATTGATGAAAAGGGAAACTGTATTTTGATAGGAAACATAAATGAGGATAACTGTTACAAAGTCATTCCTAAATCTGAATCATGTAACATTTCCAGATTAGAAGATGCTTATATATGGCACAACAGATTGGGACACACAAATTTGATAATCATCTTAGGTTAAGTTCCTAAGAAATAGTTTGGGGATTACCAAAAATCAAAAACTCTTTTAATCCTATTTGTGGTCCATGTCAAGAAGGGAAAATAAGTAAACCTCCTCATAAGAAAGTTAAATATGTTTTAACTACAAAACCTTTGGAATTAACCCACATGGACCTTATGGGTCCTTCTAGAACTATCAGTTTATGTGGTAACAATTATATACTTGTTATTGTGGATGATTACACACGATATACATGGGTGTCTTTTATGAAAAATAATTCCGATACCTTTAGTGAGTTCTTAAAAATTCTTTTAAAAATCGAGAACGAGAAGGACACCCAAGTATGTCGCATCAGAAGTGATAGAGGAGGATAATTCAAAGATTCTGGTGTTTCAGAATAGTATATAGGCAATGGTTATAAACATGAATTTAGTGCGCCTAAGACACCACAGCAAAATGGAATTGTTGAACGTAAGAATAGAACACTACAAGAAATGGCTCGAGTGATGTTACGTGCGAAAAATCTACCTAAGTATTTTAGGGTTGAAGCCGTTCAAACTGCTTTCCATATCATTAATCATGTATACCTTAGGAAAAATTACAAACAAACTTTATATAAACTTGGGTTCCATAAAAAGCCTAACCTAAAATGTTTTAAAACCTTCGGTAGTGTCTGTTATATTTGTAAGGACATGGAACATCTTTCAAAATTTGACACCCGAGGAGAAAAAGGAATTTTTCTTGGATATTCTCAAACCATTAGGGCTTTTCATGTTTTTATTTATAGAACCAAAGTCATTATGGAATCATTTAATGTAGTTGTAAATGATACCAGTACTAAGAGTAGTGTCAGTCAACAAGTCATCCTAGATGAGGAAGAAACCAATTTCATACCTGACTCTCTAGAGATAAATGATTGAATCCCACCTAAAAATCATTTTGTACCAACTTAGGTTTCTAAAGACCATCCCATTGACAAAAAAATTGGTAATCCTTCTAAGCCAGTTAGAACTAGATCCCAACATCAAAAGGTAGCACATTTTGCTTATTTCGTTTCTCTTGTATAACTGAAAAATGTAAATGATGCCCTTTGTGAATCATTCTGGATTATTGCTATGCAAGAAGAACTTGTCCAGTTTCAGAGTCATGATGTTTGGTATCTCGTTCCTGTGACAGAAAATAAGAAGGTTATCGGCACTCGATGGATTTTTAAAAACAAAACTGATGAAAATGGGGAGGTCATTAGAAATAAGGCAAGGTTAGTAGCATAAGGTTACTGTCAGATAGAAGGAATTGAATTTGACGAAACTTTTTCCCCTGTCACTCGTCTTGAGTCAGTTCGCCTTATTTTAGCCATATCATGCCATTTACAATTCAACCTTTCTCAAATGGATGTTAAGTCTGCATTTTTAAATAGAATTTCAATTGAGGAAGTATACGTTGAACAACCTAAAGGTTTTATTGAACCCTCTTATGCAGATCACATGTTTAGACGACCTTATATGTTTTGAAACAAAATCTTATAGCCTGGTATGAACATTTGTCTACATTTTTAGTCTCTCACGGATTTATTCAAGGTGGAAACGATCCAACCTTATTTGTTAGGAAATCGGATAAATATGTCCTGATTTACTAAATTTACCTAGACGATATCATTTTTGGCTCAACCTGTCCTAATCAAGTCAAAGATTTTTTTGAGATAATGCATTCTGAATTTCAGATGTCGTTAATTAGTGAATTACAATGTTTCTTAGGTCTACAGGTAAAAAAATTCAATGATGGTCTTTCTATAAATCAATCAAAATATGCCTCTGATCTCATTAAGAAGTTTGGGTTAGAACACTCTAAACATGCACGAACTCCCATGAGCATAACTACCAAATTATCTAATGAAGAAAATGGGAAAACTATTGACCCAACTTTTTATAGAAGTATGATAGGGACCCTCTTATACCTTACTGCTTCCCGACCTGATATTTCCTACGTCGTTTGTGTATGTGCAAGATACAAATGTGCACCCACAGAATCACACATGTTAAGAGTAAAACATATCATCAAGTATGTTAGGGTACACAAAATTATGCTATTTGGTACACTAAAGACACCACTAGTGCTATTGTAGGATACACATATGTCGATTGGGAAGGGTGTTCGAACGATAGTAAAAGTACTTCCGGTGCCTACTATTATGTATGAAATAATTTAGTAGGATGGAGTAGTAAGAAACAAAATTGTATCTCTCTCTCATCGTTTGAATTCGAATATATTGAAGTCGGTAGTTTTTGTTCCCAACTATTATGGATCAAACAGATGCTTAGTGACTATGGTATCATTGAAGAAAAATTGACAATGTATTGAGATAACCAGAGTGACATTAACATATCTAAAAATACACTCTAGAACTCTCGAACTAAGCACATAAAAATTAGACATCATTTCATTCGTGGTCTTGTAGAGTCTAAAGAATTAGACATTGAGTATCTTAATATAGAAAATAGTTAGATGATCTGTTTACTAAACCTCTTGATAATTGTTGATGTAAAAAATTAGATTTGACCTAATTATTTTAATCACAGATAAAAAGAATAAAGAAATAATAGACAATAGATTTTTAAAGTGGTCAGCCTTGCAAGAATGGCTTACGTCCACTATTTTTGTTATTGCTGACTGTTTGTTTGAAATTCTCGAGGAATGGTTTTCTTAAGAAATTCCAATTCCCTCTAAGGAGGAGGTTACAATGTATTTATAGCCTTGAGGCTGTACAAATGAAAGGACAATGCGCTGTTATCTAGTAGACATGTACATCTCTATGATAATAATGAACATTTAATGCGCAGTCATCTCCTTGATTATCCTGATTTGAGTGATCTATACGCTATGTAGCTCAGACCGCCTAAGCTGCTCAGACTGCCTAAGCTACTCGGACCGCCTAAGCTGCTCAATCCACTTGAGCTGCTCGGGGCCCCCGAGTTCCTCGGGGCTCCTTAGTTGCTCGGTGATCTTGAGTTGCTCGATAGAAGTATACATAATTGCCACGTTGGCAGACACGTGTTTATAAGTGAGTGGTCCATGTCAGCAGACTAAATTTGATAACAACAGAAGCCCCTAATGTTTCATAGTTTGATATCGAAGAAAAGTATGGGACATTATTCTTGAAAATTTCATAGATTATCAGTTTGTATGATTTTTAGGGAAACGTTGTATATAACTTCTTTTTGAATGCATAGTATCGGGCCTCATAAATATTTTAAATGTTCATGACCGCTTCGATTTTTGTGCCCCTTTTCTTCTTTTTAGCCACCGGATACGCAAACGTCCTCCCTGGTAATCATTGCTTTTCTCTTTTCCCGAGGTAAAGTATTTAAACGCGGCAGAAATCTTATCGTCTTACACTTTTCAAATGTGTGTCTTCAAACTTTTCATTTCTTCTCTATCTTGTGCGTTCATTTCTTCCATTGTTCATTGTCAACTGGTTCACTCTTTTCCTGTAAGATTTTGTTCTTTCTCTTTTATTTATTTTGTTCATCATGGTTTACCTTGTTGAATCTCTTGACAAATTTCGTTCTGAATTTTCAATTCCTTCATAGGTCATATTGGAAGAACTTTCTGAACCTTCTGACTATTTTTCCTTGGCTGAGGGAGAAATTCTGTTACTAAAGCCGTTTATTAAAAATAAACTATTTAAGTAACTCCGAGCTATTTTTGAGGAGGAAACTCTTTTCTTGAAAAAACAAAACTATTTGAACACAAGATGTGTTTAACAAAACAGTATGTACGAGATCTATTCAAGATTTGAATAACAGGTTTATTAAACAGTTTTAAACAAGCTTTTAAACCCAGCACAACCAAGAATGAGATGAGAAGATGTAGGAAGATTAAGTAAAAGATTTTTACGTGGTAAAACCTCACCAATTGAGGAAATATCCACGACTCCATCTACGGAGTAAAACAAAAATCCACTATAAACAAATTTAACAGTTACAAACTATATAACAAACATGCATACAACTCAGACCTATATAAGTTTAGGAATGTACCCTCTGGTGTCCTTATAACTTCTCTGCAGTTCTGATTGTTGATGTTGTCCTCTCAGTTTGTTAACTCCAATTTGTTCAAGATCTTTATGTCGACTCTTTTTTTCTCAAGATCTCATTACCAACACTTTTTGTGTTGTAGTGTGAAAGTGTTTGTGGAGGTGCTCTCTAACACATGCATGCACACACTCACACTTATTAAGTACAAACAGTCCTAGAAAATTACATATAAGTCTATATGCTGTGATTTTTCTTTTTCTCTCTTCTCACAAAACTTTGAACCTGTTTGACCTTTAAATCAATCCCAGAATCCACGGATATCTTGCTTAGAAGACAGTCAAGATCTTAATCAATCTCAGAGTTTTGAAAATATTTTTGAGATTGAAAACCTCCAAGTGTGATTCCAAACTAGGTCAAAGGTTTAGTTTTAAGAGAACTAGAAACAGAAAATATTTTTGTTGATTTCAAAGTTAAAAACATTTACAGAAAATGAATCAACAAAATATTTCTCAAGCTGAGAAACAAACATGCAAACTAAGTGTAATATATCATGAAAAACTCAGATCTGAAAATTTCTATATACAAGAACAACAGATCTAAGAAAATGATTAAGTTGGAAACAAGATCCAAAGAAGAAGAGGTTACAACAACAAACCAACTCTCAAATCATCTTTTAAAACACTCAAACACTCAAGGTTGTGTTTTGTAAAGTATAGAGGTTTGAAGGTTTATATTTGGTTTGAACTGTGTAGACGATTTAGGGTTAGGGTTAGGGTTTCTAACTCTTTCTCTCTTCTCTCTCTACTCTCTCTCGACTCTCTCTTTCTTTTCTCTCAAATGACGAAATGGCAAAAAGTCTTCGAATGCTGAGAGTAGGAGCCTTTTTATAAGAGGCTGGGAAGGTTCGAGAATAAGGATTGAAATCAAGGGACCAGATTTAGTCAAGTTTAATTGACTTAGATCCAAGGGTATACGATATGTGGTGGTTAAAGCTCTCCTGATAGGTTCAAAGAGGATCTTAGGGATTATGATGGAAGACATGCAAAACGTTGATAAGAACGATCCAAGGTATGAAAATGATCACTCGATTTGTCTCAGCAAGGAAACACACTTCTCACCAATCAGAAGCTAACGCATGTTGGCATATGAGGCGAGATAAAACGCGCGTCTAAAGTAATTGCAATGTAAACCCTGAAGTCTCTGCCGCTTTTGGTTTCTACCCAAACCAATTTTGAGACAATTAAACCAACATTCTAAAATAGCAGATTTACCCCATAACCTTTTAAAACCAAGTTTTATTAATAAAACCTTATTTTTAAAATGTTTTAAAAAATCCCAAAAAATATTTAAAAACAATATTGGGGATTTATACACACACAACATATGTACACACACTAATATGCAATATGACATGTAAATGATTCATTCTACTGTGTGTGAGTGTTGGTAATTAGGTCTAGGTACCTTTAATCAAAGATGAAATAGAAATGCAAGCTCTGAGGTTCTTTGGATTCTAGGTTAGACATAATTTTGTCACAATTTCCAAACTAGATGAACACTTATACAATATAGACTCAAGTGAGTCAAGAGTATAAGGTGCTTCAATCTCCCCCTTTGGAACTATGAGACAAAATCTCCTTTGAGTCAACTAGGACTCGTAGGGCGACAAAAGATAAGAAAAACCTATTCCTGTAAAGATTCTATCTACCCAAATCCTAGAAAACAAAAGTACATAACTCAACTACTTACAATTGAATACCCTATAACATCTGTTGAGAAAAGCTGTACAAACACCTGCAATGAATCACTAGGATAAAGTTGTTTAGCATATATAAAGAATCACTAGAGACTCAAATTTCTCCCCCATTTTGTCTCAAATGGACAAAGGGAAAAACTTGGATAATCAGCAAATGTATTACTCAGAAAAAACCATACCAATAGATTTACGCAAGGAAATGAATCTATTATAATCTAGAGGTTTGGTGAACATATCTGCGAGTTTCAAATCAGTAGGAAGATAATTGATTTCTAATTCCTTAGTTTTAACCAATTCGCATATAAAGTGATGTCTAATTTTTATGTGCTTTGTTCACGACTATTGAACAGGGTTTTTAGAAATATTAATCGCACTTTGATTATCACAATAGAGATGCAATTGGTTTTCTTGAATACCATAATCACTTAGCATTTGTTTAAGCCACAGTAATTGAGCACAATAGCTGCCAGCGGATATGTATTCAGATTCAGCTATCGAGAGTGATGTACAGTTTTGTTTCTTACTACTCCATCCTACCAAGTTATTACCTATATAATAACATGCTCCTGATGTGCTTTTACTATCATCAGTACACCCAGCCCAGTCAGCATCAGTGTAACCAATTATAGTGCTTGGTGTGTCATTAGTGTACCAAAGTCCTAGATTCAGAGTGCCTTTTACATATTTAATGATACGTTTAACAACATTCAAATGGATCTCTTTATGGTTATTTTGATAACGAGCACATACACACACATTATATATAATATCAGGACGCGAGGAAGTAAGATATAGTAAGGTTCCTATCATACTACGATATAGAGTAGGATCTATGGATTTTCCATTTTCATCTTTAGAAAGTTTTAACGTAGTACTCATGGGCATTTTAGCATCTTTAGCACTCTCGAGGCCTAATTTCTTTACTATCTCTAAAGCGTACTTAGATTGCGATACAAATAATCCTTCTAAATTTTGTTTGACTTGAAGTCCTAAGAAGAATTCTAACTCCCCCATAAGGGACATTTGAAATTCCTTATGCATAGTTTCAGAGAAGGATTTTACTTCTAAGGGAGAAGTTGATCCAAAGATAATATCGTCAACATAAACTTGAGCAATAATGATGTGTTTGTCAAAATGTTTGACAAAAAGAGTTTGATCACTTCCACCTCTTTTGAAACCTTTATCTAAGAGGAAACTGGAAAGACGCTCATACCAAGATCTAGGTGCTTGTTTAAAGCCATACAGAGCCTTTTTAAGACGAAATACATGATTTGGATATTAAGGGTCAATTAACCCTTTAGGTTGTTCTGCATAGGTCTCTTCAGTCAATATTCCATTAAGGAATGCAGATTTGACATCCATTTGGTAAAGTGTAAAATGCATGTGGCAAGCTATAGCAAAGAGCAGACGGACAAATTATAACCGAGTAACAGGAGCAAAGGTCTCATTAAAATCTATTCCTTCAATTTGAGAGTATCCTTAAGAAAATAATTTAGCTTTATTTCTAATTATTATCCCATTTTCATTAGTCTTATTTTTAAAAATCCAACGTGTGCCAATAACCTTTTTGTGATCACGACGAGGAACAAGATACCAAACATCATGAATGACAAATTGAAGAAGTTCTTCCAGCATAGCAGAAATCCAGTGAGAGTCATTCAATGCCTCATTTACATTCTTTGGTTCCACAAGGGAAACAAAACATGCATAATGTGCATAGTTTCTTAGTTGGGATCTTGTACGCACTGGCTCACTAGGGTTACCAACTACGTTATTTATGGGATGATCCTTAGAAACCCAGGTAGGTACTTCAAGTGTCTCAATTGGTAATGAATCATCTATTTCAGAAGATTTATTTTCTAAAATGTTTGTAGGCTCTTCCTTAATAGTTGATTCACCAGTCTTACTCTCTACAGTAGTGTCACTAACAATTATATTTATGGATTCCATCAAGGTTTTAGTGCGAAGATTATACACTCGATAAGCTCTACTGTTAGGTGAGTATCCTAAAAATATAGCTTTATCTCCCCTACTCTCAAATTTGGATAAGTGTTCCCTATCTTTGCATACATAACAAGTGCTACCAGAAGTTCTAAGGTACTTAAGATTGGGCTTTTTCTTGTACCAAAGTTCGTAAGGGTTTTGTTTGGAATTCTTTCTAAGATAGACCCTATTTATGATGTGACATGCAGTAAGAATAGATTCTACCCAAAAGTATTTAGGTAAATTCTTGGCATGTAACATAACATGTGCCATCTCTTGAAGGGTACGATTCTTTCTTTCGACAATTCCATTTTGTTGAGGAGTGTTAGGAGCACTGAATTCATGTTTGTAACCATTATAGTCACAGTATTCAATAATACCAGTGTCTTTGAATTCTCCACCTCTATCACTACGGATTCTATTTACTTGAGTGTCCTTTTCATTTTCAATCCGAAGAAGTATTTTTAAGAAAGTTTAAAAAGTGTCAGACTTTTGTTTTAAAAAGGCTACCCAAGTAAATCTGGTGAAGTCATCAACCATAACTAAAATATAACTGTGTCCACAAAGACTAATAATTTGGGAGGGACCCATTATGTCCATATGGATGAGCTCCAAGGGATTAGAGGTAAGAACATCATTAACTTTCTTATGAGGCGACTTAACAATTTTACCTTCTTGATAAGAACCACAGACAATATTAGGAATGGGCTTGATTTTAGGAACTCCTCTAACTGTATCTTGAGAGGTCAGTCTGCTAAGGTCATCGTAATTTATATGACTCATTCTGTTATGCCATATCTCGTTGTCATCCATTTCGGCAACATTACATATTTCATATTTGTTCATGACAGTATAACAATTGTCATGAGTTCTGAATCATGTAATTATGCATTCACCTTTTTCTTTAAAATTTTGCAATTGTTCTTTGAAAAGGTAACAGTATGATCTGAGTAACAAAATTGCGATATACTAAGTAGATTTGCCTTAAGACCTTTAACTAGAAGGACATTTTCAAGAACAGGAAGTCCATCTTCTTGGAGAGTTCCTTTGCCTATGATTTGAGATGAAACTCCATCACCAAAAATGACTTTACCACCAGCAAAGATGGTTTTGTTTAAAAGTTTAGTTTCATCCCCAGTCATGTGCTTAGAACATCCAGAGTCTAAATACCAACCAGGTGATGTGTGTTCAGCTTTTAGAGCAGTAACAACTATGTTACACTTCATCTGAGGTAATATATCATCTTTTCTAACCCAAATTGCTCTAGTTTTCATTTTGTGCTTATTAGCTCTCTATTGATAAAATTTGCGAGCATTAGATTTTTGCTGAAAAAGGTTTTGCGCATGATTTTGAATTTTATGAAAAACATGAGCATTTGGTTTAGGAAAGTGCTTAGGAATCCTTCTAGGAAATGTTCTTTTAGGTTTGGTCTTTCTCTTTCTATAATTAGAGTTTTTATCTGGTTGTCTAGGAAGTATATAATTGTTGCGGCTCCTTCTAGAATAGTTAAAGTTTTGATAAATATGAGGATTATAATCAGGTTTAACTAATCTCCTAGCATAGCAACCATCAAAAGAATGACCGTATATGTCGCAATAGGAGCAGTAAAGATTGCTCAAAATTGGGGTCTCCTTAGGAAAGTCTCTAAACAAAGGTTTTGAGAAGTTTTGAGGTTTAAATCTATTCCTAGGTGTGACAGTCTTGAATGCAGACTCACTCTTCCTAATAAAGGGGCAGACGTATTTAGCCTTAGGTGAATTTCCATGTTTAGAGAAACTTGATTCCCCAATGTTAAAATTTTGATGTTTTGAATCAAACTCAGTTTTTAGAGAATGAAAGTCTGGGCATGTTTCAATAGGCCTTTTGCCTCCTGACACAAACTTGACAGGTTCAAAAGATTTTGTTTGTGTCTTCAAATTGGAGCAAAACCCTATTCCAGTTCAATCATCAGAATTGGTTTTTGATTCAGCAACAAATTCATCAAAACAGTTTGAATTATTTTAAAATTTTATAAATTTTTTGAAAACAGTTGCTGTCTTTTCTTTAGTTGTTCCAATTCTAACAATGTCCCTTTGTACTTTTTCTCCAGAATTTCATTTGTTTCAGTCAAATTTCTGAGTTTTTCATCAAACATTTTAATTTCACTTTCATGAGTTAGACATTGGGTAGTATACTCTTCAGCATTCAGTTTAACCATTAGGCTTAGATCTTCTAACTTCTTAGTGAGATCTTTCATAATCTTTTCTAGTCTAGTGCTTTTCTTGAGAGTTTTAGCATAGAGGGTGTGAATATCTGGGAGGTCTTCATTGTCCGAGTCACTAAGTGTAGTGTGTGAAATGACCCCTAGGCTTCATTCTTTGTACTCACACATCCATTGACATCGTCATTATCGCTTTCCCTTTGACTCACACACCCCGAGGAACATATAGCAATATTCTCAGTAATCAAAGCATCTAAACCAGTAACAACAGTATTCGAAACATCAGAAGTAAAATTACTATATTCATCCTCATTAACAAACACAGGCATATTATCATTATAGATAATCTTGGCAAAGAAAGACATGCAAGGGTCAAAAACATCAGATGACTCAGGTTCCTCATTTTCAGATTCACTTGAATCATCCCATGTTTTGCAAATGTTGTCTCTAGTGTGCTTGTTTTGAGTGTTCAAGTTAACACTAGAGTCTTATGCAATGTGTCCTAGTTTACCACATCTATAGCATTCAGTCTTCTTAAGGTCTCTGTTAGGTCTAGTGTGAGAGTCCTTGTGATTTTTGTCATGTCTTTTCTCATGAGATCTGTGATTGAAAGGAGTTGGATAATTGGACTTGCCTTGTTTATTTTCCATGTTGAATCTAAATTTAATGATTTTCTTAAACTGTTTTGACATTAAGGCAATCTGATTGTCCAAACTCTCTATATCGCATTCCTCATCAGAATAATCATTGGAAGTATTAAACTCAGGCTTAATCAATTTAGAAGAGAAGCTTAGATTGGAACTAGTCTATTTCCTATGGGACTGGGTTAATTGTTTCTTAAATTCCAGTTCTATTTCCACAGTTATTAATTTACTACTGAGTAGTTCAGGAGTGAGATTAATATCACACATTTCCTCAATAGCATATCTTTTGTTATCCAATTTCTGTGGTAATGATCTCAGAATTTTAGATACAATTTCTTGTCTATCATAAGTTATCCCATTAGCATGCAGTTTGGTCACAATATCAGTCAGGTTCATATAGAAGTCATCAAATGACTCAGTCTCAGACATAATTAGGGAATTATACTGTTGAATGAGCATTTGAGTTTTAGCAGCCTTAACTCTAGTGTCACCTTCATGAGCAGTAAATAAAGTTTCCCAAGCTTCCTTAGAATTAGTACAGGATGAGATTCTTTTGAACTCATGTTCATTTATAGACATAAATATAACATTCTTTCCTTTGTTATTGTTGCGAGAAACTTGTTTCTCTTCTTGTGTGAACTCACTTAAAACTTTCTTTACCCTCTCATTACTTCCTTCACTGGCTGGTTTTGTAGGAAAACTGTAACCATTTTCAACAATGTCCCAGACATCATCTCCCAGAGTTCCTTGAATGAAAGCAATCATCCTTACTTTCCAGAAAGCAAAATTGGTTCCATCAAAGATAGGAGGTCTGGTCAAGTTACCAAATCTTTCATTTTTCTTGTCTATATTTGATTTTCAGAAAACAATTTCAGAAACACAGGATCTCTTTAAAAGAAGTTTACTAAGCTCTGATACCAATTGAAATTCTGTTACTAAAGCCGTTTATTAAAAATAAACTATTTAAGTAACTCCGAGCTATTTTTTGAGGAAACACTTTTCTTGAAAAAACAAAACTATTTGAACACAAGATGTGTATAACAAAACAGTATGTACGAGATCTATTCAAGATTTGAATAACAGGTTTATTAAACAGTTTTAAACAAGCTTTTAAACCCAGCACAACCAATATTGAGATGAGAAGATGTAGGAAGATTAAGTACAAGATTTTTACGTGGTAAAACCTCACCAATTGAGGAAACATCCACGACTCCCTCTACGGAGTAAAACAAAAATCCACTATAAACAAATTTAACAGTTACAAACTATATAACAAACATGCATACAACTCAGACCTATATAAATTTAGGAATGCACCCTCTGATGTCCTTATAACTTCTTTGCAGTTCTGATTGTTGATGTTGTCTTCTCAGTTTGTTATCACCAATTTGTTCAAGCTCTTTACGTCGACTCTTTTTTTCTCAAGATCTTATTACCAACACTTTTTGTGTTGTAGTGTGAAAGTGTTTGTGGAGGTTCTCTCTAACACATGCATGCACACACTCACACTTATTAAGTACAAACAGTCCTAGCAAATTACATATAAGTCTATATGCTGTGATTTTTCTTTTTCTCTCTTCTCACAAAACTTTGAACTTGTTTGACCTTTAAATCAATCCAAGAATCCACGGATATCTTGCTTAGAAGACAGTCAAGATCTTAATCAATCTTAGAGTTTTGAAAAGATTTTCGAGATTGAAAACCTCCAAGTGTGATTCCAAACTAGGTCAAAGGTTTAGTTTTAAGAGAACTAGAAACAAAAAACATTTTTGTTGATTTCAATGTTAAAAACATTTACAGAAAACGAATCAACAAAATATTTCTCAAGTTGGGAAACAAACATGCAAACTAAGTGTAATATATCATGAAAAACTCAGATCTAAAAATTTCTATATACAAGAACAACAGATCTAAGAAAATGATTAAGTTGGAAACAAGATCCAAAGAAGAAGAGGTTACAACAACAAACCAACTCTCAAATCATCTTTTAAAACACTCAAACACTCAAGGTTGTGTTTTGTAAAGTATAGAGGTTTGAAGGTTTATATATTGTTTGAACTGTGTAGACGATTTAGGGTTTGGGTTAGGGTTTCTAACTCTTTCTCTCGCTTCTGGTTTCTCTCTTCTCTCTCTACTCTCTCTTTCTTTTCTCTCAAAGGAAGAAATGGCAAAAAGTCTTCGAATGCTGAGAGTAGTAGCCTTTTTATAAGAGGATGGGAAGGTTCGAGAATAAGGATTGAAATCAAGGGACCAGATTTAGTCAAGTTCAATTGACTTAGATCCAAGGGCATACGATATGCGGTGGTTAAAGCTCTCCTAATAGGTTCAAAGAGGATCACAGGGATTATGATGGAAGACATGCAGAACGTTGATAAGAACGATCCAAGGGATGAAAATGATCACTCGATTTGTCTCAGCAAGGAAACACACTTCTCACCAATCAGAAGCTAACACATGTTGGCATATGAGGCGAGACAAAATGCGCGTCTAAAGTAATTACAATGTAAACCCTGAAGTCTCTGCCTCTTTTGGTTTCTACCCAAACTAACTTTGAGACAATTAAACCAACATTCTAAAATAGCAGATTTACCCCATAACCTTTTAAAACCAAGTTTTATTAATAAAACCTTATTTTTAGAATGTTTTAAAAAATCCCAAAAAATATTTAAAAACAATATTGGGGATTTAAAGACACACAACATATGTACACACACTAATATGCAATATGACATGTAAATGATTCATTCTACTGTGTGTGAGTGTTGGTAATTAGGTCTAGGTCCCTTCAATCAAAGATGAAATAGAAATGCAAGCTCTGAGGTTCTTTGGATTCTAGGTTAGACATAATTTTGTCACAATTTCCAAACTAGATGAACACTTATACAATATAGACTCAAGTGAGTCAAGAGTATAAGGTGCTTCCGAGGGACATTGGTTCCCAAGTCTCTTTGTGGCCGAATGTGGATTTTCTTTTCCTCCAAATCCTTTATGTTTGGAGTTCTGTCAATATTTTGACGTTGTACCTGCAAAAATAGCGCGAAATACCTGGAGAATAGTTAATGGAGTTAATAAGTTGAACCAACTTCATGGAACCCATTTAGGGATTCCAGAGATTATGTATTGCTACAGATGGGTTGTCAGTGATAATACTTTTTATTTAAAAACTAGGTTTTTGAATAGGGCGTTAGTTGTCAATTTTCCTGATGCCAACAGGGATTATTTTGAACATGGAGTGGTAATGAAAAATTGTCAACACCCTCCATTAAATGGAGATAATGTATACCAAGGTTCTAGATGTCCTCCTTATGGCAATGGGATAGGTTGTTTTTATTTTTTGAAATCTTGTTTTCTTTGTGTTTGATAAAATGTATCACTGACTTTTAATTTTTGATTATTTGCAGTTGACAGTAAAAAAAAGTCTCCCAAAGAAACTGACGTTAATTTAAAGCATTTGAAACTTATCTGGAGTTTACACTAATCCATTATCGAAGAGCATATTAGATCAGCCTCTTATTTGTTACATTACAAGAGCTATACTTCATCTTTTACTGCTCGTCCGGTGGTGGTTAGTCTTGACCAAATACCAGCTTCTGAAACTAATTTGGAAGGTTCTTCTTCTGAGTCAATTGCTCCCATCAGTAATCTAATAAAGAGAAGAAGAGCTCATGCCTTCTTTGATAAATCTGCCTCTACCAATATGGAGGCAAAGAAAAGGAAACAAAATGTCCCAGAAGAAGGGATAAAAAATATTGATGCACCTCCTCCTGCTGCTATCGAGAAAGTTGTTGAGTAACCCCCTGTGGCTCCGAGCAAGATTGTTTCTATTACTCCTCTTAGTGAGGTTATTGTCATATCACCAACAAAGACAACGTCCTTAGTTGAGAATGTTCCTGTTCCTCCGAGGAGGTTAAAGAAATATTCTTCTGAGCGACTTCCTGAACTAGTCTCTCAACCATCAACTGCTGAAGGTGGTGTTTCAACCTTTATTCCCCCGAGCTCCGCTGTGGGCTTAGTAGAATCTTGGACTATCCCTGAGGTACATGACATTGAAAATACTCTCACTCGTGAGAGAGTTACTGCTCTAGCTGCTCAACACATTGCCTCAGTAAGTATTATTGATCTGAGCCTTTTACTTTTTAATACTATGTTAGTACATTGACTTAGAGTTATTTATTTTCTCAGCTGGTAACGTGTTTCAACAGCATTGTAAAAAGGGATAAAGCCATCAGGGCCTCCAGCTCCTCGAATGGAGTAGAAAAGGCTTTTACTGGATTAACCCAGTCTTTGAAAGACTCTCATCAGAAGTATGAGGAAAATAAACATGATTGGGAGAAGCATATTAAGTCCGTTGAACAAGAGAGAGATCGAGCTGTGGATGGCTCCAAGGATTTGGAGGAGAAATTGAAAGAGTTTGAGAAGAACAATAAAGAGCTTGAGGAAAATCTCAAGAATATTAAAGGGCTTGAGAATAAGCTCAAAAATGCTGAAGAGGAGATTGTTAGACTTCATAATGTTGATCCCCAGAAACAGGAGGTGGAGGGGATATTGAAGGCTGCCGAAGAGCTCTTTAGGGAAAGGATCTCCTCGGAGAAGGCAAAGAGGAAGAAGGCAGTCAAAAAGTCTTTTAGCGCTGATTGGAATAAAGGCTGGAATAAATTCCTGGCCTCCATGTCTTCACAAATGGAGTATGGCAACCTTAAATATTTTAGGGACGGATGGGTTGCATCCTTGCAAGAGCTAAAAATTGCTGAGAATTCTGAGTTATTCCAGCAACACACTCATGGCCCTCCTCCCTCTCCTCGAGAAGAAGAAGAAGACGAAGCTGCCTCAGATGAGTCTTCCATAATGACTGGAGATTAGGCAACTCCAACCCACCAGCACTTCTGTCGAGCAGCTACCTTCATCCTCCGAGCAACCAGTCGTTTCCACCAAACTTTTTGAGAAAGTCGTAGGGAACAAGGAGAAGGTGTAGAGTTGTTTGGGTGTTTGTTTTGTTATTTTTGAATGTAACCTCGGACTTTGTATTTTCTTTTTTGATGAAATAAAAATTCAAACTTTGGTTGTTCACCTTGAATTTCTCTTTTATTGGTTGTGTATGCATACTTACTGATTCTCTTTATTTTTCTTTGCTACTTTTTGACTAGGATGGAGCTTCTATCATCTCATGACACAAAGTTGATGAAGAAATGCAGTAACTATTTTAATGCAGACCTAAACGATGCTCAAATCATTGACATCCTTGGTCCAGATACTTCTGAATGAGCAGTCGAAGCTTATCAATATCTGAAGTGCTTGCTCGACTGAGCTGTTGACAATAATGTGGCTTATTATGAGATGATTGAGGATCTCCAAGGAACAATAGAGGAACTCCAGCAGCAGTACAAAGAATCCTCCACACTTTTGCACCAAGGGTACGAGAATAAATATCAGCAGTTAAGTGCTGAAAAAGGATATGATAAATTCATCTCTGCCTACGAGAAGAAAGAGAGCGTTCTAAAGCTTGAGGTTTAAGAGCATAGGCATATCACCAAGTTGTTGGAGCAAGAGAACATTGCCTTGCAAGAGGAAGTAAAATAACTCAAGTCTGCTGCGTCTTCCTCGGGAGCCTTGGTCCCTGTCAATGATGAAGGTTTTTCTTTTTTGGAGGTAAAAAATGCTAACTTGCGAGATGAGTTGGAAACTTTGAAAAGAGCTAGACCATCCACTTCTACTCGTGGACGAGCAAGATCTTCTTCTCTGGGACGAGCAAGGGCTGGTCGGATTTCTATTAAATAAGCAAGAACTCAAGTGGCCTTGGAGAATCAGGCCTTTCAGTTGATAGCGAAGAACCAAGCCTTAGAAGAGATGTCCAAGAAGATTCTGAACCTCACCAAGCAACTTTCTACATAAATCTCTGCCTTAGAAAATAAAGAACTTCTGGTGAATAATCTTCATGAGCAACTCGAGAGGTTAACTTACTAATTCCATAAACAGCCCAGAGAATTTTGGATGGCTGGTTACAATGAAGAACTTTGTCATCTTGATGCTCGTTTAGAACAGTCGAACAACGAAGGGTATAAACAGGGCTGGTTGAATGCTCTTTGTGTTTTAAAATTGGAAAGAGGTCATTTCTTGTGGGATTACTATAATCCTGGACTTCTTGATTTACCCGTGCCTCCTTTCAAGCTTGACCTTAGTTGGATTCCATCCCGGGCCATTCCTCGCGTTCTAATCTCCAGTATCTTGATGATTATAGTCTTCATTCAGATTTTAAAATATCTCTCCCAGAACACCTTCTTAACTGTCCATCTATAATGAACGTCAAAATGCTGCAAGATCTGAACTTCATAAATTCCCCTTATAGTCTTGATAATTCTCTAGCTGGGGTAGACCCTGTATCGAAGGCAGAGGGAAAGAAACTCATAGAGTAGAATTTGTTCAATTGATATCACATGCGATCTGTAATTTATATCATATGTAATTTGTTCTGGTTTTAATGAAGAAATTTTTAGTTTTCTTTGCAATTTAATTGTCATTGGTTTGGAAATATTTTATAGAATATCTCTTTTATTTACTAATGAACTTGTATGTATATCTGTAGAATGACAAAAATGTCTTGTTTGGTTTTTAAATTGCCGACCAACCGGAGTTGGTGGTAATTAAATTCTGATCAACTTGAGTTGGTGGTAATTGTTTCCCGACCAACTTTGATTGGTGGTAATTGAATTGCTGATCAACCGGAGTTGGTCGTGTTTGTTTCCCGACCAAATTGGTTTGGTGGTAATTTTCTTCCTGGCCAACCGGAGTTGGTGGTAATTGAATTGCCAATCAACCGGAGTTGGTCGTGTTTGTTTCCCGACCAACCTGGGTTAGTGGTAATTTGCTTCCCGACAAACCGGAGTTGGTGGTAATTGAATTGCCGATCAATCGAAGTTGGTCGTGTTTGTTTCCCGACCAACCTGGGTTGGTGGTAATTTTCTTCCCGACCAACCGGAGTTGGTGGTAATTGAATTGCCGATCACCCGGAGTTGGTCGTGTTTGTTTCCCGACCAACCTGGGTTGGTGGTAATTTGCTTCCCGACCAACCGGAGTTGGTGGCAATTGAATTGCCAATCAATCGGAGTTTGTCATGTTTGTTTCCCGACCAACTTGAGTTGGAGCTAATTTGCTTCCCGACCAACCGGAGTTCGTGGTAATTTGCTTATATAGTGTGTAGCACTAATATTCCGAAAAAAATTTAACGAATAAAGAGAAATGGGGGAAATGTCACTTTATTCATATTGAATTAATTGTATTATATAGAGATTTCAACTACTGATAATACTTTCGTACATGCTCTGCATTCCATGCATTCTTGAATTCTTCTCCCTCCAAGGTTGCAATCCTGTACGCCCCTGGACAAATAATTTTTGTTACTCTGTAGGGTCCGTGCCAGTTTGCTTCCAACTTATTATGTTTTTGGATCACTTTTTTCAGCACATGATCCCCTTCTTTCAGATCACACTTCTTCACTCTTTTGTTATAGAACAAAGTTGTTCGTTGTTGATAAGCTGCATTCCTGATTGCTGCTTCTTCCCTGACTTTCTCGAGCATATCCAGGTCTAATATTCTCATCAAATCATTGATAGGGGAGTTGAAATTAAGTACCCTGTGCATGGGTAGACCCAATTCAGCAGGTATCACAACCTCACTCCCAAATGCCAGCATATATGGAGACTCTCCAGTTGCTGTTCGTGATGTGGTGCGATAAGCCCACAATACAGAGTGTAGTTCATTAATCCAATTTGCTTTTGCACTATCTAGTCATTTCTTCAATCCATTTAGTAGCGTTCTATTTGTTACCTCAGTTTTTCCATTGCTTTATGGGTGACCTGGTGCAGAATGAGTTTTCAGAAAATTGGATTGATGACAGTATGCAGTGAGCTCCTCATTGTCAAACTGGGTTCCATGGTCAGTAATGAATGCATGTGGGAGACCATATCTGCAAATAATGTTTTTCCAAATGAATTGATAGACTTTGTCGTATGTCATATCAATAAGGGGTTCGACTTACACCCATTTGTTAAAGTAATCCACAGCGACTACGAGGTACTTGAATCTTCCCTTTGTCGTTGGGAGTGGCCCGACCAAGTCTATTCCCCACATGGAAAATGGCCAAGGGGACGTTATGGGTGTTAGCAATGCCTGAGGAGTTCTTCGAATGGAAGAGAAGCGTTGGCATTTGTCGCACTTCGTAGCATAGGCTGCGCAATCAGCTCTCATCGTTGGCCAGTAATACCCCTGTGTGGTTATTCTTCGTAAGAGCGTCCGACCAGCTACATGGGCTCCACAAGACCCTTCATGAACCTCTTCGATCAAATCTTTCACTTCAGAGGGATGGACGCATCTTTGTAGCCCTGCTATCACTCCTCGTCTGTACAAAATGCCATTGGTCAACACATAACGAGCAGCTTTAAACTTTAGTTTCTTGGCTGTGAGTTTATCAGTTGGTAAAGTCCCATCTTCAATATAGTCTCTGATTGGATCCATCCAAGATGGTCCTAAGCCAATAGCAATGAACTTTGTCATTATATCTTCATCTATGCTTCGGCCAGTCAAATTCTCTATTGGGATTGTTCTTGGTAGATCGGTGCGGGTGGCTAATACTAGTCTGGCTAGGGTTGCATTCTCCAATCTCGATATTCTAACCATCTGAATAGCAATAAAACTTGATACCAACTCCATTTCTTTGCATGGTACTTCATCATTAACTCTCCCTTTGCTTTATATATTCCAAGAATCTGATTTACGATTAACTGCGAATCGCTGAATACAATAATCTGCTCTGCCTTCATAGTTCTGGCTAGAGTTAAACCTACAATCATTGCTTCATATTTGGCCTCATTATTAGAAGCTTTAAATTGAAAGCGCAGAGCATACTCCACATCAATCTCATCTGGACTTTTCAAAATAATCCCTGCTCCACAGCCTGCAGTGCACGAAGAGCCATCCACATACAAATTCCATATGGGTAAATTATTATTCAAATTTTGATCAGAGATAATTCCTCAGTGCAATACCTGGTACTTCCTTTTCTCCTCTTTCAGTACTTCTCACTGCTCGTCAGTCATCTTTTCTTGCTCGATCGGGATTTCTTGCCACTTTCCTACTGACATATGTTGGCCGGGGTTTGCATTTGATGATGCTGTAACTGACCAAGCGTAAATTCTTCTGAATTTAGCCCCTTAATTTGGTGATTTTTAATATCTCGAACAAGGTAATTGAATCAATTTTAGTCCATATCATTCTATTGTCTGTTTTTAACAATATTCCCTAGTTTTTGTGTAATTGTGATGAAGTTTTCAGGAATGGAATGGAAGAAAGGAAAAGAAGAAAATCACAAGAAAAGTCAAAGGGCAAAAGAGTAAAGTTCCACTCAAAAATCGAAGGCGACACCAAAAGTGAAGTTGAAGAGCATGAATTCACAAGAGCATAGGAAGAAACGGCGCCCAAATTGGAGTTCTAGATCAGAAGATATGGCTAGTTAAAGTTGCAAGGAAAAAGTCAAAGTAGAAGAAAATCGGACCGATCCGATGGAAACCGGACCGATCCGAATTGGCCAAGTTCAGTATACCCCGGATGGATAGTAAACCGATGGAAAGAAAATAGAACCGATCCGGTAGAAATAAAAGAATCGATCCGGTGGATATCGGACCGATTCGAGGGTAATCCAGACCGATCCGGTCATGAGAAATCTTGGCATTAATTATGCAGATTTTTGGCGTGCTAGATGGTGAAACTTGTGCCACAAGCAAATTGAGCTGTCCATTTCGATTCTTTGTGCTATAAAAGCCCATGCCCTACATCATTTGGAAGGAGTTGCTAGGTTGAGAGTTCTAGAGAGAATTAGAGGTTGAATTTTAGGGTTAAATTTTGAGAGAAAATTTTCTATTCCTTCAAGAGTTTTCATGAACCCTAGTTTGTAAGAAATTCTGAATTCCAATTCCGTTTTTGTTGTTGAATTCAAGTAAAATCTTTCCATTCTCTAGTTTTATTATTTGCAAATTATTTACAATGTCTTGTAGATCCATAATTTTATATGTGAATTTATTCTTGAACCAAATCATGAGTAGCTAAATTCCCAAGGGTTGGGGTACATGAACTCAATCCAAGGCAAATTATTTATGTAGAGAGATAGAGGTTAAATTAAAATATTGATTGAATCGTGAAAGAAACTCATACAAACATTGTCAATCTTTTAATCTCCCTTGCCCTAGGTACTTGAGATGTTTAAGAACTCTTTGCGAGTATAAGTTATCATTCACCGCTTTATATCTATCTTTGATTTCATATGATGCGGGCTAGATCCCTCATATATGTAATGCTTAGAATTTATAAAGACCGGATCTAGTCAATAATTTTAATTTACAATTCTAGTATTCTATACGGTAATTTGTTAAAGATTGAGGGATTGTACCCTACCCTATTTTCTCCCATTTGTCAGATCTAAATTTTTTTGAAATTTTCAGTTTGTTTTTATTAAGTAAATTTTTATTTCACTAGAAATTTTACCAATCATTAATCATCTTTTTGTTTCTTTTAAGAAATCATTTCAAGATTTAATAATTTTTCTTATTACTATTTGGCAATCTCGATCCCTGTGGATACGATCACGACTTACTGGGTTACTACTTGAGCGACAGGCTTGCACTTGAGCCTAGAGTAAAACGCACTTTTGAGACAAATTCTTAGTCGCAACAAGTTCTGATTATGGCCTTAGGCATACCAAAATGAGAAAGTATATTTTCTTGAATGAATTTTATCACCACTTTGCTGTCATTCGTCCTTGTAGCTATCGCCTCGACCCATTTGGAGACGTAATCTACAGCAACGAGGATGTATAGAAAACCAAAAGAAGGTGGAAATGGGCCCATGAAATCAATACCCCAACAATCAAACAACTCCAATACTAGAATTGGGGTTAATGGCATCATGTCCCGGCGAGTAATAGCTCCCATTCTTTGGCATCTATCGCATGATTTACAAAAAGAACTCACATCCCGGAAGATTGTGGGACAATAAAGTCCACTTTGAAGGATTTTCACAGCAGTTTTATTTTTAGAAAAATGACCACCACATGCTTCCGAATGACAGAATCGAATTACCCCTTGGATTTCATCATCGGGTACACATCTCCGGATGATTTGATCAGCACAATACTTAAACAACTATGGATCATCATAAAAGAACATGTGTGACCATGTAATGAACTCTCTTCTCTCTTGCGGATTCCAATTAGATGGAATAACTCCAGTGATAAGGTAATTGACTATATCCGCAAACCAAGGGAGAGAAGAAGTAGAAAATAAATTTTCATCTGGAAAATACTCATCTATGGGAATGGTATCAATAGGCACGTCAGACGAGAGGCGTGACAAATGGTCAGCGACGACGTTTTCTACTCCTTTCTTGTCTTGAATCGAGAGATTAAACTCTTGTAAGAGTAGGATCCACCTGATTAGACGGGGTTTGGCATCTTTTTTGCTCAAGAGATATCTAAGTGCCGAATGATCAGTGAAGAAAATGATAGGCGACCCAACAATGTAAGAGCGAAATTTGTCGAGAGCAAAAACGACTGCTAGTAACTCTTTCTCTGTAGTAGAGTAGTTAAGCTGAGGTCCAGATAATGTTCTGCTAGCATATTAAATAACATGAGCTTTCTTGTCTTTCCTCTGTCCAAGAACAACCCCAATCGCATAATCACTTGCATCACACATAAGCTCAAATGGTAGTGACCAATCCGGAGCTTGCATGATAGGTGCGGAAATAAGCATGCTTTTAAGTTTATCAAAAGCTTCTTGACATGCTTTATTCCACTCAAATGGACTGTCTTTCATAAGAAGATTACTCAAAGGTCTAGCGATGGCGCTAAAGTCTTTGATAAACCTCCTATAAAATCCAGCATGGCCTAGAAAGGACCTCACATCTTTAAGTGATTTTGGCGGGGGTAACTCAACTATTACTTCAATTTTTGCTCGATCAACTTCAATTCCTCTAGATGAGACTATGTGGCCTAAAATACGCCCTCGGTAACCATAAAATGGCATTTTTCCCAATTGAGGACTAAGTCTTTTTCCATACATCGGAATAGAACTCTTTCAAGATTAGCTAAACATTGGTCAAAAGATGGACCGAAAACGCTGAAATCGTCCATGAACACCTCAAGACCTTTTTCAATCATATCGCTAAAGAGACTTAACACGCACCTTTGAAAAGTTGTTGGCGCATTACAGAACCCAAATGGCATACGTTTATAGGCAAACGTACCAAACGGACATGTAAAAGTCGTCTTTTCTTGATCAAGTACATCCACTTCAATCTGATTATATACGGAATACCCATCTAGGAAACAATAGTAAGGATGGCCCGCCACTCGTTCAATTACTTGATCGATGAATGGTAAGGGAAAATGATCTTTTCGAGTTCCGGCATTGAGCTTTCGGTAGTCAATGCAAACACGCCACCGGGTGGTGGTTCGTAGAGGTATTAATTCTCCCTTATCATTTTCAACCACGGTCATTCCTGATTTTTTTGGAACGACTTGAATTGGGCTCACCCATTTACTATCCGAAATGGGATAGATAATCCCAGCATCTAGAAATTTGATGATTTCCGCTCTTACTACATCTTTCATGGTTGGGTTTAATCGCCTTTGCATCTCACGCGAGGGCTTCACTTCTTCCTCAAGATGGATTTTATGGGTACAAATCAATGGACTTATACCTTTCAAATCTGCTATAGTCCAACCAAAATCACTTCTATGCTTTCGCAACACATCCAACAACATACCCTCTTGCCCTTTTTCTAGACGGGAAGACACAACACCAGGAAATGTATCATTCTCTCCTAGAAAGGCATATTTGACATGGGAGGGTAGTTTCTTCAACTCAAGACTAGGAAATCTATTTTCAGAGGGAATCATGGTTGTCTCCTTTGGAGGCAATTCTTCATACCTAGAAACCCAGTCAACATCTTTTAAATTCTCATAAATCTCTTCCTCTTGTAACCAAGTTTCCAACTCCTCCACCTCACACTCAAACTCAGTATAAGAACTCTTTTTCTCACCACTTTGCACTAAACACACTTCCAATGCATCTCCTCCTATAATTTTCTCAATGTTCTCATCCACCACTTCTTTAATAAGATCAACCTCAAGAATCTCATCCTCATCACCCATTTGGTTAGCGACATTGAAAATATTGGTCTCGAGAGTCATGTTTCCAAAAGTGAGTTGCATTTGGCCATTCCGTGTATTGATCAAAGCATTAGCAGTAGCTAAGAATGGACGGCCCAAGATTATTGGAACATGATTTCTCGTATGGGGAACATGCTCAGTGTCCCAAATGACAAAATCAACAGGAAAGTAGAACGTGTCCACTTGAACTATCACGTCTTCTACAACCCCACAAGGCACTTTCACTGTTCGATCAGCTAACTGTAGAGTGATTCGGGTAGGTTTTAAATCACCTAAATCAAGATGCTTATAGATGGAGTATGGAAGGATGTTTACACTCGTACCTAAATCCAGCAATGCTTTTTCCACTCTTTTCTCTCCTATGACGCACGAAATTGTAAGTGCACCTGGATCCTTGAATTTGGTGGAAGATCATCGAGAAGGACCAAGCTGACATTTTGTGCCAAGAAAACATTCTTATTCACCTTAAGTCGTCATTTGACAATTAAAAGATCTTTGATAACCTTAGCATATGCTGGAATTTGTTCAATAGCATCAAGAAACGGCAAGTTCAATTTTACTTGCTTCAACACATCCAACACCTCGGTTCGCGAAGCCCCTTTTTTGGGTGGCTCTAAGCGTTGAGGAAATGGAGCAGCAGTAGGCAACTTGACTTCAATTTCAGGTTCAACTTCCTCATCTTTCAATTCCTTTTCTAAGGGAGGTTCTGCAGACTCAGAAGTGTCAGATTCCTTAGAAATTTCGGGTTCAACTCCATCATCGTTCACCTTTGGAATTTTTGGTGATAGATCAATTACGCGGCCACTACGAAGAGTAGTAACAGCTTGACATTTTTCTTGCAAATCCGATGATGTGGAGCCAACCGTGGGTTGAACTTGAAGAGGAGGTCTTTGGCCTTGGGCTGGAAGTTTACCCTTCTCTTGAGTATTCACTGCAGACTGCAACCTAGAGATGCTAGTATGAATTTCAGTGAACATTCGATCATATTTAACATTGCTCTCTTTTTTATATTGGATGAATTGATTGAGATTATCTTCAAGAGATCTCCTAGGTGGAGCTATATACGGACCAGGAGGTGGTACCTGCATACGATTTGGCATTGGAGGAGCCACTTGCTGAAATTGAGGAGGTGGTGGTAGAGTTATATGTGGGTTAGGAACCATCCCACCTTGGGGTTGTCCATAGTTGAACCCAGGATTCCTCCACGATTGATTATATGCATTCCCTTGTTGTACATTATAATTGCCTCGAAAACCCCCTATTACCTCAACCTGTTCAGTGTACATTGCCTTGTATGCTGGAATGGTAGGACATCCTTTGGTAGAATGACCCGCATTACAAATGGCACACACTTTCTCCTTTTCGGCTTGTACGGGTCCAGACACATCTCTCAATCGCACTTCAAGCATATCTCTGAAATTATTCTCCAATTGGTCAAATTTTTGATCCAACAAAGTGTCCTTGTCCAAGTGATAAATACCGGACGCAGCAGGCAAGTTGGACACTTGTCGATTTCTATTTTGACTATTGGGATAAAAAATATCCCATGCTTGGGTAGTCTCTGCCACATATTTCAAATGAGCCTCAGCATTGCTCGAATTTAACTCCCAAAAAGGTCTTTCACACATGGTTTGAACAAGTTGTTTAGACGCCAAAGTAAGGGCTTGATGGAAAAATGAAATCAGATGATGCTTTTCAAAACCATGATGTGGGCATGCACTAACTAACTCTTGAAATCTCTCCCAACATTTATCAAAAGCCTCGTTCTCATTTTGACGAAAAGCTTGAATTTGGGCTTTAACAGAATTGGTTTTGTGTTGTGGAAATTTTTTTGATATAAACTTGGATTGCATATCTCTCCAGGATAACACAGAATTTGGGGGTAGGGACCATAACCATGTTTTAGCTTCATCCTTTAAGGAAAAAGGGAAGAGCTTAAACCGGATTACATCTTGTGGACAAGCTTGGTCACCAAACGTCTCACATGTATCTTCGAATTCTCGAATATGGAGATATGGTTTTTCAGAATCCATCCCATGAAATGTAGGAAGAATTTGGATCATACCATTCCGAAAGTGGAACTGACCGGCATTATACGGGAGTAAAATGCAACCAAGGGTAACAGTTCGCTCCGGAAATAACAAATCTTTTATGGGAAGATATGGTATCTCATCCTCTCCAGCACCAACATCGACACTACCATAATCCGACATATCGCTACCGAAAGGTTCAGAATTATTACTCAGTGTTTGACTCAATGAACGACTTGTGATGGAATTATTAGGCGAAGGAGGTGGTACCCAAAAAGGAAGAGACTCAGAATTTTCAGAACTTTCTTCGGCAATAGGATTTTCGTGAACTTGGGTGGGAGATGAATTCTGCATATAAGCATATACAAGATGAGAATATATTTTTTTTAATCACTTGTAGATAAAAATAACTTTCTTGAAAATTTAACAATTTCGAATCCCCGGCAACGGCGCCAAAAACTTGGTGCCGTAGGTTTTTCAGCCCTACCCGAAAAATTGATATCGAACGTCAAGTGTTGTGGGACCAAATGCCCAATTCTGTCACAGCCCTTTTCATGTCACGGGGCTAGTGCCGTTTCTTCAACGAACCATATCAGGCAGTTTGGGAGACTGAAGTGCGTCAGTTCTACGGATCTCTTGTCCGTACCGCTGGATTTGAATCCCAAGCCTTTGTGGATTCCATCCCTATTCCATTCTCACTTGACCTTGTGGCACGGAAACTCGAGTCTTATGGTGTGATCACTCCGGCACAGTTTGACTATCCGGGTCCCGATCCCGTTCTCACTAAAGAAGTTTGTATCTCGAGGATCAATCCCGATGCGGTTTGGAATACCGAGACATTTCCCGTCGATCGCTTATCCGACAAGGAACGATTCACCTTTCATATCGTTTGTGCCAATATTTTGCAAACCTCCAATGATTCAGCGATGAGGCCGTGCCAAGCTACTATGATGTATCATTTGTTCGACCCTGCGATAGTGATCAACTTAGCCCGGAGATTTTACACCGATATCCTTTTTGTGGCCTATACCAAAAAGGGTCGCGCCCCTCTTCCTTATGGTCGCCTCATTACCTCCATGCTTCGGGATGCCGGGATAGCACCCCCTCAAGATCTTATCAACTTGCCTAAGCCTTTAGGATAAGAATCCCGCACTCGTAGTGAAAGGAAAATTCAGCTAGTCCGTGCAAGGCGCGGTGACGATTCGAGTGACACGGAGTCAGATGAGGAGGAGGACGTCGCTGATGAGGACGTTGAGATGGAGGAAGGTGAGGAGGAAGAATATGATGAGACTGCTGATCCGGATTATGTTCCAGTTGGTACGAGCTTGACTGAGCGTGTTCTCTCCCTTGAAACCCGTTTTGACGAGTATGTGTCCTCCTACGAGCGGGACATGAGTTTGGTCCTGCGTATGCAGGCCGACTTGTACCGTCTTCAGTTGGGACCCGAGGCCCCTCTTCCTCCTTACTATTACAATCCTTATGATCCTGCTGCTCCCAGTCCTTCCCATCCCCCACCCTCCCCTTAGGATGCCCCTTTAGGATTTTTATAACTATGTTTGTTTTTTTTCTTTTTGCTTACACAGTTGTTTCTACAGTTTGTTTGTAATATAAAGTTTTAATATGATATTTGCTTGTTTTATTTATCGCACTATTCTTGTTGTCTTCCTTATTTCTCTTATCCATTTGATTGAGGACAATGCAAATACTTGAGTTAAGGGGGATGACAGGTGCGTATTCATAAAACTTTTCTTGTATTCATATATATGTGTATCTAAAAAAAAAAAGTTGAAAAAAAAAGCAAAAAATATTTTTCTTCAAAATAAATAAAAATTAGAATTTAAATTTTTCAAAAATATCACCTTTATTCTATTTAAAGTCTCAAATTGTTAAATCTCAATTGCAATAAGCCAAAATTGACCGAAGATAGAAATTGAAAGAAAATTGACGACTTAACGAATAAGTGTGGAGATTGATCAAACCCGGTGAGATTTCGAGCCTTTCAATTTTTTATGAGTTTTTAAATCAATCCGAGTTTATGATTAACTCAAAGTTCTTTTCAGCGTTTTAATAAGTCGTTGATGATCTCAATCCTTTGTTTGATCGGTTATGGGAAATGTGTGAAATATTATCTCTAAATTCGTGCTAAATATATCTCTAAACTTAATTAATCTCGAAATGCATATGGCAATGTGATTAGCAATTTGGACAGTGAAGTAGGCCCTCTTTTGTTTAACCCAAAAATATTAGCCATAAAAAGTTGTGAAAAACAAAATTATCACTTTGCAACCCAAGTTGAGCCTAATAAAATATTTTCCTTTCGTTTGATAACCCGAAAAATCCAAATAGCCCGGAATTGTGAAAATTAAGAAAATTCATCAAGTAAGTCCAAATTGTGCAATAAAAAGGGGCAAGAGAAAAATAGAACAAAAATGCTCAAAAAAAAATAGTGAGAAAAAAAATGAAAATTGAAAAAGAAAGAGAAAATTGAGCAAATGCCCGAAAAACACTAATGGACATCATAAAGACATTTTCCAATTCCAAACATTCCGTTTATTCTCAATTTTACCCTTTACACTTTTTAACCCGAAAAGTCCTAATCGAGTCCGAATGGCAAAATTAATTACTGCATGGAGAGCTAAGACATGAAAAGATAATACAAGAGATTAAAATGGTGTGATTAAGAGATGATGTTTCCCGTTTCCTAATAACTGTATTCCGATGATGAGATCTTTTCACCATATATTTTCTTCTTTTCAATTTTGTATGCATGAATTTGTGTCCCTTATATTTACTCTTTATATCGTGCATACCGAGAGAAAATAGCCACAATCCGAGTGATTCGTTTGTGAGTGCATCCATAAGAATTTGAATCAAAACGAATTTTCAGAAAGTAACGTAATGCTCAATCGGTGGAAATTTGAGGTTTAATTTCTTGCTTTGCACACACACACTATGGTTTGAGACATTTGAATATGAATTTATGGTGATTATTTTTTGAAAAGTTTAAATTGTACAATTTTTAAGTATTTTGATATTTATTCGAGTCAATAAAGAATTTTGTGGGTATATTCACTACAAACCCTCACGAGACAAAACTCGTCCTACTAGGGTAACCTAGGGGTTTAAAGGCTTGTTGCATATGCTCAATGCAATCGCTTGCCTGCGAAAGTGGAATTTTATTTTAATAAAGGAATTTTCAAGAGTGGAATTTTGGTTAGATTCATTTACATTGCTCGGGACGCGCAAAGTTCTAAGTTAGGGGGTGTGATTAGGCACATATTCTTCACATTTATTCCCTTAATTTCGGTATTTTTATGATCCCGTGTTGTGTATATAGCTTGGATTTGTTTCGTATTTATGCTACTAACCTATTTTGGTAATTATTTCTTGTTTTGTGTATTTCTCATGTGTTTTACAGGTATTTCATGCAAGTTAGTGCGAAGGAGAACTCAAAACAATGAAAGAAACCAAGAAATGGAGAGTTGAAGGGCATTTTCGTAAATTTTTAGCCTTAGTTCGGAGGTGGGTCCAACTATAAAGTTGAAGATCTCTAAATTATAAGGACACTGGAAAAAACGGCACCTCAATCCGAACTACGGTGAAGAAGTTGCGATGTTTTGAAGTTGCACGATAATGGACCGGTCCGGTCATGCGAAATCCTGGCATTTATTATGAAGATTAAGAGGTGCATAGCTAGTAAAAACTTGCGCAACAAGCAATTCTAGCTGTCAAATTCGTGCTACTTGGTGCTATAAAAGACCAAGACCTACCTCATTTCAAAGGGAGTCGAATTCTAGAGAGTAGAATAGAATTTTAGAGAGAGAAAGTCAGATTTTAGAGTCTTTTTAGTTTTCTTTGGTAGAAATTTTCATAAATCCTAGTTTTTGAAGTTTGTCTACTATTCAAGATTCAAAGTTCTATTCAAGATTCATCATTCATCCATTGCAAGTAATTTTAATTTATTGTTTTTACTGCTTTCCTAGTTAGTTTAATTAATTGTTGATTTCTAGTTTTCCATTCCCAATTCAAGTCATGTTCTCAATTTTCTAGAGTTAGTTATGAATTCCTACACTTTAATTTGTAAGTTTTATTTTGATTTCATCATGTTAAGCTATGTTTTTAAGGGTTGGGATGCATGAACCCATCCCAATGTAAATTACTTATGTAGAAAATAGAATTTAAATTAAAAATTTGAAAGAGTCGTGCCAGACAAATTTTACAACCATTGTAGATCTTTTAATCTCTCTTGCCCTAGGTACTTGGGATGTTTAAGAATACGATGTGCGTATAATTATTTAGCACCACTTTATATTTACCTTTGATTTCATATGGTGCTGGCTTGATCCTCATATATGTAATGCTTAGGATCTATAAAGACTGGATTCATTCAAATTTATAATTTACAATTCTAGGTTTCTATAGGGTAAATTACTAGGGTTATGGGGATTGTATTCCAACCTACTTTCTCATTCATCTTAATTAATTTAACTTCTTTATTTACTTATTTTTTCCCTTTTCAACCATCATCATCTTTTTCATTTTTTCTTTAGAAGTAATAAATCAATTAAATTCTATCAACCATTCCCTGTGGATTCGATACCCAGACTCGCCACTATACTCCTTAAGAAGTGTAGTTACAAGTTTAGGTTTTTTTGTATTAAGATTGGAAGCCGATAACAACGACTAGCGTATTACACGGACGCTCGGTTTTTCCCCTCAATCAGTAACATCCACAGGTTGATCAGTTTTCAAATCTTATTCTTCGGAGGCATTTTCTTGAGTAAACTCTGCGATAAAGTCTGCTACTGCTTGCCCTTTGAGTGACGACCTAGGCTCATAGATTATGTCATATTCACCGAGCTCCACTTCCCAGTACATCAATCTTCCCAATTTCTCCAGTTCATGCAGAGCTTGCCTTAATGGCATATCAGTGTACACAACTATATTATGGGCTTGGAAGTATGGTCTCATTCTTCTACTGGCTTCAATTAGCTCTAATGCCAATTTCTCCAACCTTGGATCTCTGATTTCTACTCTTCGAAAATCTTTGCTAGTGTAGTAGACTGGTTTTTGCACTCCACCTTCCATTCTTATCAACGCCGAGCTATCTGCGTTCTCTGAAACTGCCAGATATAAGTACAATCTCTCTCCCATCACTGGTCTAGATAGCAAGGGAGGTGTTCCTAGGTACTTATTCAGTTCTTAAAAGGCCTCCTCATATTCATCATTCCACTTAAATATTTTTCGGAGTGTTTTGAAGAAGGGGAGACATCTATCTGTTGCTCGTGACACAAATCTGTTAAGTGCTGCTATTCGCCCTGTGAGACTTTGCACCTCCTTTTTTGTGGTTGGAGATCTTAGCTCTAATAAGGCCTTAATATTATCAAGATTTGCTTCAATTCCAAGTTGATTGATAATATATCCGAGGAACATTCCTTCTCGTACCCCGAATATGCACTTAGTGGGATTCAACATCATTTGATATTTCTCTAGTTGATCAAAAGTCTGACCTAGGTCAATTAGATGATCAGAAGATTTCTTGCTCTTTGTCAGCATATCGTCAACATACACCTCCATATTATGACCTATCTATTCTGCAAACACCTTATTCATCAGCCTCTGATACATCGCACCTGCATGTTTAAGACCGAAAGGCGTAACATTATAGCAATAAGTTCCCCTTGGGGTGATAAAAGAGGTACTCTCCCTGTCTTCAGGTTTCATTTTGATCTGGTTGTAACCAGAATAAGCATCCATGAAACTCAACAATTCGTGTCCCAAGGTAGCATCCACCAACTGATCGATTCGAGGTAAAGGATAGTGATCCTTTGGGCAGGCTTTATTAAGATCAGTGAAATCCACACACATCCTCCACTTGTTGTTTTTCTTTTTCACCATTACTACATTTGCTATCCAATCAGGATATTTGACATCTTCAATAAAATAGGCTTTTTGTAGTTTCTCTACTTCTTCTTGTATGGCTTGGTTCTTCTTGGGATTGAATACCTTTCGTCGTTGCTTCACTGGCTTGATTTCCTTGTTCACATTGATCTCGTGACACAAGAAATTTGGGTCTATCCCTGGCATATCTTCGTGACTCTATGCAAAAGTCTGCTTTCTGCGTCTTAGAAATGCTATCAGCTCTTGCTTTATTGACACATCTAGTGACGCGTCGATTTGAGTTGTTCATTCTGGATGCTCGTCGTCTAGAATGATATTTTTAGCAGCCTCCATGACCTGTCCCTTAACGAGCTGAGACTCATCTCTTGGGTCTAAAGTCTCAATCTCTGCATCTTCTATCTCATCTACCTGATAAGTAGTAGTCTTCTTCCTGGATTCTTCACGCTCTTCTTGCTCGGCAGATGAAAAATTTCATTCCCGAGCTACTTTTTGGTCGCCCTTCACCACTCCTACTCCAAAGTTGGTAAGGAATTTTAAACATTGATGTACAGTAAATGGTACTGCTTCGAACTTTTTCAAACCTACCCTTCCCATGATGATATTATAAGCCGATTGGATATTTTTATTCATCATGAAAAAGCGTACTCTTTCTATTCGACAAGCAGGCCATATACTGATGCATATATCCAACTTGATCATCCCAAGTGGAAAAACATTCTCGCCAGTAAAACCAAGGAGGGGCCTATGATATGGTTCCAACTGGGACAACTTTAGATTCAAACTATCAAAACATGGGTAGAACATGATATCTGCTGAGCTACCATTATCCACTAATACTCGTGAAATCATTACTTCCTTCATTCTCATTTTGATCACCAATGGGTCATCATGAGGATATAGCACACCTGTGAGGTCGTTCTTAGAGAAACTGATGACCAGTTTGTCCTTGTTCACCTTCCTCGGATGATCATCTTTAGCCAAGTTTTTTCACTGTATGTATGAGAAAGATTGAGCCTCATTAAGGTAAGTTTCCTTTCTGTGGTAAGATCTCATCCTCCTTCATCACCACCTGTAATAACTTTACACTCAAATGATCCAAAGTGGATTGAAAATGCCTCACGTTCTGGCTGTCTTGGTCTTTTAGGGAGATCGGGGTCATCTTTTGGATCATCTTCATGATCTCTTTTCTTGTCATCTTTTGTCCAAATAGGAGATTTGGACCTTTGCCTTCCTCGTTCACTGGTTCGACCACCACTTTGACGATCAACATACTTGGTCAATTTTCCTCGTTTAATGAGTGCTTCAATTTCATTCTGAAGAGCTATGCAATGCGTGGTCATATGACCGTGATCTTTGTGGAATTCGCAATATTTGGACTTATCTCTCTTATCAGGATCTGCCTTCATTTTTGCTGGCCAGGCTAGCTCCTCGCTGCTCTTGATCTCTTCCAGAATGTGATTTATATCCACCTTCAAGGGGGTATAATTTTCATACTTCTTCGTCTGTTCTAATGCTTGCTTAACCTTTGATTGCCTGTTACCACCATTGTTCTTTTGATCTTTCTTTTCAGTTTTTCCATCTTCCACCTTGGTCTCCTTAGTGTCTGTGTTCTTTTTCGTAGCCATGGTTTCCTCGGCATTCATGATTTTGGCTGCTTTTGCCATCAATTCTTTCATGGTCCTGGGCGGATATTTGGCTAAAGTGTAGTACAATTTATTGGGTAACAGTCCACTCATCAAAGCAGTAATTGCAGCTTTCTCCTCATAATCAATTACTTCCAGTTTCTCGTTATTGAAATGAGTAATATAATCCCTGGTGCTTTCACCTGTCTTTTGTCTAACACTTTGCAAATGTGCTACTCGTTTGACTGGCTTTGTTCAAAAACAAAAATTTCCAATAAAGAGTTCTGCTAGCTGAAAGAAAGTCGCAATTTTCCCCCAAGGAAGGTTATTGTACCACATCTGAGCAGATTCGGTAAGAGTTCCTGAAAATACCCTGCATCGCATCTCGTTTGGAACAACATAGATATCAACAGTTGCTTGGTATTGTTCTATATGGAGAACATGATCAGTTTTTCCATTGTATTTTGGTGTTACTACCGGGGCTTTGAATTTTGACGGTGTGGGAAAGTCCACAATCTCTTTTATGAATGGTGTTCCTCGGACAAAAGTCCTTTGTAGATGATTCTTAGTTTTATCCATCTCCCCAAATCTATACTCCAACCTTTGAATTGATCCCTTCGATGCATAATTTCCTTCTTCGACCATATTGGTTCGAGCAACTGATAGTGTTGAATTTGCCTCTTGGGATCTTTCATAACGAGCAGCTGGTCATGATTGGGCAGAGCCTTCCTTTAAATCAGATGGTTATTGAGAGTTCCTCGACATAATCCAAGGGGGACTTCTATTCCTCCTAGGACCCAAACGATCAAAAGGAGAGACTCTACTCAATCTTTTAAGAGAACTTATCCTTTCTGGAGATAGAGTGATGTTTTGTTGAGTGTCTGTAGCTCGTACCGAGGAAGTTTGTTGAGGCTGATAAGAAGGATCATTAGATCTCTCAGTACGATATAAATCGGTGCGTCTGGACTGAGATTCCTCTGGGAATAACGTTCGCCTAGTTCACGAAGAGAGTAAACGAGTATTTCTCTGAACGCTTCGTTGTCCTGATTGGGCTGGCACTCCCCCTGAACGGTTTGTATGAGTTGACGCATGGTTTCTTGCATGGTCGTTTGCCCTTGGGCCAAATTAGCCATTATACTAGCCAGATCTTGAACATTTGGAGGAGTATATGGAGTATTTGGAGGGATCCCAGCGTTTCGATTGCTGGATTCAGGATGATCAGCCATTGGTGATGGATTGTTTTGGTGAAAAACGATAATTACAGTCGTTTCCCACAGACGACGCCAATCTGTTGATGTAAAAAATTAGATTTGACCTAATTATTTTAATCACAGATAAAAAGAATAAAGAAATAATAGACAATAGATTTTTAAAGTGGTTCAGCCTTGCAAGAATGGCCTACGTCCACTGTTTTTGTTATTGCTAACTGTTTGTTTGGAATTCTCGAGGAATGGTTTTCTCAAGAAATTTCGATTCCCTCTAATAAGGAGGTTACAATGTATTTATAGCCTTGATGTTGTACAAATGAAAGGACAATGCGATGTTATCTAGTAGACATGTACATTTGTATGATAATAATGAGCATTTAATGCGCAGTCGTCTCCTGGATTATCCTGATTTGAGTGCTCTGTACGCTATGTAGCTCAGACCGCCTAAGCTGCTCGGACTGCCTAAGCTACTCGGGGCCCCTGAATTCCTTGGAGATCCTTAGTTGCTTGGTGATCTTGAGTTGTTCGATAGAAGTATACATAATTGCCACGTTGGCAGCCACGTGTCTGTAAGTGAGTGGTCCATGCAGCAGACTAAATTTGATACCAACAATAATATTAGATTTGAGTATCTTCATGATGCCATAGGTATGATAGTTCTTACTTAATGTTGGAGACCCTTGCATCTACCTTTGATTATGCTATTGTTTGTGTTGTTTTCATAGTAGATATTCTCCTGTTTTCTATCTTATTATCCCACTATATTTTTGAGAAAAATTGAGGGAGAGGAACTTGAGTACCTGTCTTATATTTCATGTACCTGGTTTAGACTTCATATCTTATTTTGTACTAACTCAACTAATATGGCATTGAGTGTTTATTTGTTTCAATTTTTCAGACCCGTTTGTATAGCTTGTCCTATTTATTAGGATATTGGTTTGTATTATAGTTGAGTAATGTATTTTCTTTCTCTTATTTTCGGTTCTAGGATAGGAAAGGGTAGTTAGATACTTTGTATAGGAAATCTAGGATTTTTGTTCTTTTTACCCCCGAGTACAAGTTACTCAAGGGAATTTTGTCTCTAATATACAAAGGGGGAGTGAAAAAGCATGACGGTGTGGTAATTGATTAAAATAATTCGCAAGTTTCCAAGTAAACCATATTGAATTAGAGTCTATTAATTCAGCCCCTAAACTTGCATCTAATATGTGATAAATCATTCAAACCATGCATGAAAAATATAAATGACCGATATAGGAAAAAAATCCTTTCGGGTAAAACCTTTTATAACACTTTGAAGAATTTACAAGACCTTTGACTTACATACAATCTAATAATCTCCCACGCGTGTGTAATGCACGGTGCCTTTAGCAAACCTTCAAAGATACGAGAGACAGCGAAATATCCTCCAGGCGTTGGTTCATCGTCTTCGGCTCGTCCACACCCAGAATGACTACGCTCGGTATCCACCGATAAAATATGGAGATGCCTTCTCCACAGAGGTTGAACAAAAGAAAAGTATTGTTCTTTAACACCAAAAAAATTCACTAAAGCATATGGGAGTTTTGTGAATTGAAAGAAAAAAGAGGATTAAACCCTAAAAGGAAGAAGCCAGAAGAATTCTTCTTTCTGTTCTGTAAAACTCTGGGACTTCTTAATGAAAACGTTACCAAACAATGAGTATTTATACAAAATCTGCGTCGCCTCAAAATACGAGCTCGTTCGAACGAGAAGCAAGTGTCGCTCGAACGAAGGACGCGTGTCATTCAAACGACATCGCGCGACATACCAATCTCACTCGAACGAGATGCTGATCTCGCGCGAACGACCTGGGCATCAAAATCGAGGTCCGCTTCAATACTTAGAAAAAATTACTCATTCTCAAATTTGAAGAAAAAGTCCGCTCCAACACTTAGAAATTATTTGTAAAAATATCCCAAAAGCTCTAAGTGTAAATTTAAGGTATTAAAAACATAACCTTACCAAAGTAAACTTCGCTGAGTCTTTTTGATGAAGAACTTGATTAATTCGGATCCGTCTTTGATGTAGATTGCTCTTGAATGTTCTTCGACGGTGTAGCGGTATATGACATAATAAATTGATAACGGACTTATAAAAATATTCCTTACAGGGATATTTAGAACACACTATATGATTAACTTACTTGAGTCTATATCATATAGGAGTTCTATCTAGTTTAGACATTGAGACAAAGTAGGTTAGATTTTCAAAGAGTTGCTCTCTATCTCAAAGTATCCAAGAATCAAAGAAGAAAACTAGTCCAAAAACCTCATGATACCCCTAAAAGGGAAGTTATATCTACCTCATGACCACTTAAGGACACTTACACTGCATATCATTGATGTTATGTGTGCACAAGGGTCATATTATTTTTAAGTAATTTTTCAAACATTTTTAAATCACTTAAAACATTTTTTAAACATTAAAAATGATTTTCCAGAATTAATTAAATTGTGATTTTAAATGTTTGGGGTTTAAATGCAAATACCGCTTTTCCTAAAAACTTGCTCAGGGTAGAAAATAAAAGCGCTAGAGAATTCTGAGGTCTAATTAATATTTTTTTAACACACAAAAACACATGTTGTCTTTATATCGATTAGATTTGTGTTTTTTTTTTGTGTGTTGAAGTTAAGAACAAATATTAGCCCTCATATCAAAGAAATCAACGTTCTGCATGCGTTCTAAGCTAATCCATGTGAGCCTAATAAGGACCAATCATCATTCGTTTAATCACCGCTTATGTTAAAAAATGTTCGATTGAAAGTCAATTGGTTAGCCTTAATCTCATCCCTTGATTTGAGTCACTGTTCTCGATCCTTCTTCGACCAATATAAAAGAAGGCTCAGGGTCTTCATCTGGGCACTTTTATTCATTCATCTAATTTGAGAGAAAAACCAGAGAAGAGAGAGAAGAGATAGAAAAGAGAAAAAAAAAAGAGAAGAGAGGAAACCTTTGTTCGTCCAAAGATCAAATCCCAAAGTGTTTATCCTAAACACCATACATCAAAAACTTCCAGTTTCATATACTAGAAAACCCTAACTTGAGTGTTAGATGTAGGGTTTCTGTGAGTAAGGGTGTTGTGGTATTTTGACGTTTGAAGACCTTTTCAAAACAGTTATCTCTCTTAGAACCCATCTCTAAGAAAAACTCGAGTTTCTCTGTAGAAATTTTGAGGTTTTCTAGAGAGAATATCACACAAAATTTTCAATTTTTTTATCGCTCTTGGATATTTAACTTTGTTGTTATTTTCTAAAAGATCCATCTCTATTTTTAACTATTTTTGAAAAATAGACCTCTGATTTTTCAAACTGATTTTAAAAATGTTTATGTCTCTCAGATTGTATTTCAGATTTTGTGAAATAATGTTGTACATAAATAAAAGTTAAGATATATAGGATCTTGTCTCCTTTTAATAGTAAGATTTTTTTTTCTGATCCGATTTGAAAAAGAAGTCTATGTTTTAAAAATAGTTCTTGCAATATAGAAGTTTTATGATTCTTGGGATTCTGGCTGTATAAATATTCTGAGAGGTGTGAGTTGCATTTATGCATTTAGGTGACATCACGACCACCTTCAATCTCATACGAGCACTTAGTATAGTGGTTCTTTTTTAGAAACTGGGTGTTGTAAGAGCTGCTACCATGAGTGGACAAGAACAAACAAAGGAAGCTGCTATAGGAGATCAAAATCACGTCAGAAGACTTTGAGAGTGGAGTAACTCATGTAGGTATATTTTCTTTACTTAGATTTAGGATCTTGATTTGCATGCTTAGTGTTGTAAGTTGAATTGTGATTGTTTCTGGTGAATTTTTTGTTTTGCTCCGTAGAGGGGGCCATGGATGTTTCCCTTACTGTAGGGTTTTAACACATTAAAAATCCTGTGTTCTTTTGCTTGAATGTTCTTAATTTTTTGTGTGAATAGTTTCTCACTTAAGACTTAGTGATAGGTTTCAATTTAAAAATCCTAAGGTAATCAAACTAACAAATCTAGAATACATATTCAGAACCTGTTCAAAACACATCTTGTGTAAATTTTTCAAAAGAGTTTTTTTCATGGAGTTTATTATCGGGGTTTGATTAATTTATAAAATTTTGTTATTAACTTATTAAACAACCATTTTGCATGTTTTTGCCTAGGGAGATAGAAAAGAGAAAGTTAAGGAAGAAATTGCTTCAGAAAATTTTAATAAATTGAGGAGTTCTTGTAAGATGATTACCTATCTGTTGAAGTTGGTTAGGTGAATGAGTTTTACTCTTGGTATATTTTTGTTTCTGATTTTTATAAAGATTTGAATGATACCCATATTTCCTAATTTTGTTAAAACAATGACGGCTTAAGAACATATGTGAGAACTTTTGCTAGGATTGTAAATGTTAACTTTAAAGTCCTAGATTTGAATCACCTTCTTGTAGAGCTTTTAAATTTAGGAAATTCATGTATATGAAGTGTGTATATGTTAAAAATGTGTTTAGTATATGTTTCCACGATTGATGACCAAGGTGGAGAGTTCGTATACTTAATCATGGTAGGTATTGCTTGGATGTTCTATTCCGACCAAGTTGTGTTAAAAATGGCATAAATCATTGAATACTAATTGGAATCAAGAAAGTCCAGTTGGAGATTTCAGTGGAACAACTATGAGTATAACATACTCGAATATTAGAATAAAATACCTTCTGGTTGGCTTGGGGGTATTTTGAAGTTGAATTTTTGTTGCTGTTTTTATGGAGAAATAATTTGGATAAGGTTGTAATAAAACGGGCATAACTTTGTCTAGAGAATTCGTAATTTAGCTCCATAAATTGTGTTAGAACCCTAATAAATAGGATGTTATAGAAATGTGAAGTATCATATTTAATTCCTTTTTCAGTTATTTCAGATTGAAAAATGATGTGATGTATTACTGGGTTTAATGTTATTTGGTGTATTCAAATACTAATGATGTTGAATTGTTAGGTGGGGAAATTGTTGATACTACCATACAAAGGAAGTAGATTTTTGTATTAATTTTATTACCAACTCTAAGGTAAGTGACTTGCCCTATGAAATATAAATGCTTATATTTTCATATACAAATGCATAGTTAAATGCATGTATTGGAATACTTATGGAGTGATGTGGTATTTATGAAACATATGCATATGATTAAAAATGTTAAGTGAAGATATCTAATGTTATGGACTGTGACGGGTCCTTTATCTAATTTTAAGGTCTTTGGTGGGTCCTAGGGGATGTGTCAGTCTTGATAATCCAACTTAAAGGTTTCTATACTCGGGCCTAATAAAGGGAAGTGGTGGTCCCCATTAACTGTGGTGGGTTAATTGGATTGTGGCAGGTCCAGGCTTCTGAGAGTTTCACAATTCTTGTCGGGTTATAACATTAGAAAATAAAAATGGTTATTCAAATGGGTTATATCTGTTGTATGTGTGTGTATAGGGTCATTCACTATGATTTTATTGGTTACACTCCTATAATTTTATGTTTGAAGTATGCCCATCATTTGGAGTTCACTGCTAAGTTAGGATCTTAAATGGGAGAGTGGATGATAAATAATGTGGGTTGAATATCAGCAAGCTTTTTGGGTAAATATCAAACTAAGAAATTTATGTAAGTAAATTTGTTTTAGTACTTGTAAGTTATATGTAATAATAGTTATATTTTACTCTAAAAATGCCTTTGACAAGAAAAAAAAATCTTGTGCTAAATAAAGTATTGTTGAACGGAATTCATCTATAAATAGATGGATGATTTTAACATAATGAAGTTCGGACGCGACAAGCAGTAAGATCACATATCAGTTGAACATTATTATCACTATGATATTTTTTAATGCCACAATAGATTTTCAGTTGACAGAGTTAGAACATACCTAGATCAACTTTGAATCCTAGTGAGTCTTTTTCATCATTTAATGTTGAGGGTATTGGCAAGCTTGCAGAAAACATACAAGATATCCATCGCTTGAGATATCAGTTGATGCATTACCATCATAATGTAGTTAGTGATCCCGAGTTTTAAAGAGTTTCTACATTAGGTGATTTATTCTAACAAGTGTATGTAAGAAGAAAGATTGATGACTATTCTTTGGTTGATAAATGTATTAGTCACCTCCTCACTCTTCCTGTTTCCATGCAGACTACTGAAAGGACTGTTTCTGATATTAAACATATTAAAACATCATTTCGTAACTCAATGGGGGATGAATTTATTGCCGATTGGTCATTTATCTTCCTTGAACGGGACCTCACTTTGAGTATTAATTTAGACTCCGTGATCGATCAATTTTAATCATTAAAGACTCTTGGGAAAAAAATCGATAGATATTTTGTAGTTAATGAATGTGAATATTTAAAAAATAGGGAAAAAAATTTCGTAAAACTTTTTTATTTTATTGCGAATAAATTCTATTATTGAACTAAGTTTTATCGTATTTTTTCCCTTGTTTTTATTATTTTATTTATTTTGTATGGACTTTGATTTGTCGTTAGGTCACCCGTTCGAGTGAACCTGTCTCCGCCTTTGGAGGAACCTTAACAAGATGGCTTGGAATATTGCCATTAGTTGATGAATTCAAAACTTTTCTAACAGACTTGTTTAATAGTTTTGGTGAAATAGACACAATCTTGGTTTTAAGAACTGACATGCTTGAACTTGTAAGCTTCAATTTTGAATCCTTCTTAGTAGAACAAACATAAGCATGATCTCAGTATAATCGTCCAATTATTGCATAAATAATGCCAAGAAGAATTCTTCGTATAATGTATCGAAATCCTCTTTCCAATAATTTAATCTTTATCTTTTTTTAATATGAATAGAGATTTATTTATAAATAGGGGTAAGAAGAGCCCTTACCATGGCTTACAAACTAAAACCAACTTAAGAAACATTCATAATGTATGGAGTTTGCATCTTATCTAATCTTAATATACCTTTGAAATACTTAGGAAGGAGATCTATTAGACATAAAAGACTTTTTATGAGAACTTCCCATCTTGGACAAGAAATCCTCTTTCCAAACACATACACTATACTAATTATTCGTCTCTCTGCCTAGATAACAAGTCCTGATCATTTCAAGATATCTCAGTTTAATCGTCAACTCATTAGCCAAATAATCTGACTAGATTTAATCAGTATTCTAAATTCTCCACACAGGCAGTCTAAGTGTTAGGCATTGTTCAGTCACTAGGCACTATGCAACCTCCCACCCCTCCCACTTCCCACTTTCGTACAACGCTTTTTAGAACATTGTGTACAACCCTTATAAATCTACAACTTTAAAGATATAAAAGTGAGAAAATTTCAGGGTTAAGAATAATGTGTCACCCTTTAAAGGTACATGTAATTGAGTATTTCATGTAACTTTTTTAGTGAAATCTATTTTTATGGAATAATTTTTAAAATTTATGATTAATTAACAAAAATACACGTGCATAGCTATTGTTTCCTACGGTTGGGTTATATAACAATGAGAAATAAATGTACACATAAAATTACATTGAACAAAGTTGTGTTTTTTCCTGCTGATGTTGTTTTAAAGTGTTCCATATATCGTTTGTGAGTTGTTTCCAAATGTTGGGTGGTTTACTTTTTGTTTTACTTATGCATAATCGAAACTAAAATTTTAACACTTAATATGTTAAATTACAACTCACATATTTCTTACTTTTAACTTTTAAACAAAGCTTAAACAACCCTTAATTTTCTTAATTTGTAAAACACTACTGACTAATGAGATTTCCATTTCTTTTTAGTTGTATAACCCAAAAAATATAAGTAGAAAATTGTGCTATTTTTTCCAATCACCGTTAAGTTTTCTTAATCATACATTTAATGTGTGACATTCATGCATACTTCATTATAACTATATATTTTTTATGACTTTAATTTCCATTCGTTCAAGTCTGATTTGCTCTTGTTTTTGGCTGGTTACAAGATGGATGCAGAAGAGGTTGAGTCTGATCCAAAACTCAATAGATAAGGTAGAGGGGAAGCTCAATTAAAACATTTTGACTAAAAAAAGCAATTAGAAGAGGAAAAAAAGAATATATAATGACCAAGGGCAACCAATAGGTAAAGGCGCAAACTATCTAGCAAGTTATAGAGGTAGTTTGACTTTATGCCAAATACATATAAATCATAGCCCAAAGTGCTAGTCACGGTAAGAAAATTGTGGGATGCTGTGAAGGTAAACAAATCTAATTTGTTTACTAATTTATATTTCGTTACAAGTATATTGATTTACATGAGTATTATTATAATTACTTCCATTATCTATAGTCATTTATTCCATTTATGATTTTGACCTTATGTCACATAAGGTTTAAATGAGATAAATAACATCTAATTAATATCATTTATCACAGTTTAAGTATGAGGATGATCTTATTCAACATTTGTAATATATGTGAGATTAAAAAAAATACTATTTGTGTTAGAATATATAAAACTATGTTATACACACACACACACACTAGCGTATTTCCTGTGCCTAAAGGCATGAAGGAATTTTTCCAAAGATTTAATTGGGCAGAGTTAATCTGTTTATAGGACTATCCGCCCTGTTTAAGAAATAAAAAAATAGTCCAACAAAAAAAACTTATAGTCCGTAATAATAATACTAATAGTTCGTCCTAAGCATCCGATAAACAAAATCATCAATTCAACCCAATTTGTGAAAATAACACAAATACTTAAGTCGAAAAGGTTTATTATATAACACAAATAATTGTAAACAATTTAAAAAATTTAGGTAGAGTTTCCTCTGTTTATAGGACTCTCCACCCTATTTAAGAAATAAAAATAACCAAACAACAATATTCAAGGAGTCATAATTTAATAAACAAAAGCAAGTATTATTTATGCATTGAAAAGGAAAATAAACCATTGGAACATTGTTATTCAAACTTATGACTAATATATAAACAAAGAATTCCATATGGATCGGCATAACGAATTCCACAATCTTCTCATCAAATCATTTAAATGACTGTTGATGTAAAAAACTAGATTACTCTAATTATTTAATCACAGATAAATAAATAAGACAAAAGATTTTAAAGTGGTTCAGCCTTATATGAATGGCCTACGTCCACTGTTATGTTATTGCTGAGTGTTTGGGAATTCTCGATTACAAGTGCTCTCAAGAAATTCCGGTCCCCTTGAATGAGGGTGATACAAGGTATTTATAGCCCTTAGGCTGTACATGAAAGGGCAATACATTTAATGCAGCGTGTGCGTCAAGATGATGAACATTCAATGAATAATTGAACTGTTGATTATCTGGCAATTAATGCTATGTCCGAGATGCAGCTCGGACCGCCTTAGTTGTTCGTTGCTTTGAAGTTCCTCGGAGCGTTGGATTACCTCGGAGTGCTAAAGTTCCTCGGTGTATCCTCGTTGCTCAGAGAGAACATGAGTTGGTCGGGAAAATGAACTTCCTCGTTGCTATTGTGCTATGTAGATTGACACGTGTCTTCGTATTATTCGTCCATATCAACATATTAATTTTGGTATCAACAGAAGCCCCCAATGTTTCATATTTTGAACTTTGAGGAGTATGGAACATTCTTTCTCGGTTTATGGCGATATTAAATGACTTTCCTGGGTTTTAGGAGCCTTTTATTCATATTTGAATTTCCTTCCAAATTCGCAGAATCCGCCATTTTGCTTCGGTCTTCGTGCCCCTTTTATCTTTTTAGCCGCCGGAAGTTCGATAGTTTCTTTTTGTAATCATTTCTTTCGCCATTTCCCAAGGCACAGTATTTAAACTTCCCAAGCAATCATATCGTCTTCTAACTTTTCCAATTTTCTTGCTTTCGAATTCTCCATAGTCTTTCTTTCTCTTGTGCATTCATCCTTGTTTTCGTTCGTTGTCAACAGATCTCCTTTCTTCCTGTAAGATCTTCTTCCTTCTTCTTTTATTCACCATGGTTTATATTATTGAATCTATTGAAAAATTCCGTTCTGATTATTCCATTCCGTCTTGGGTAACTCTGGAGAATCTTCCTGAGCCCTTTGATTATTTTTGTTTAACTGAGGGACATTGGTTCCCCAGCCTCTTTATTGCTGAGTGTGGATTTTCTTTTCCACCCAAATCTTTATGCTTAGAATTCTGCCGACATTTCGATGTTGTTCCTGCAAAAGTAGCCCCCCAATACATGGAGAATAGTTAATGGGGTGCATAAATTAAATCAAACTCATGGAACTCGCATAGGAATTCCTGAGATTATGTATTGCTATAGATGGTCTGTTTTAGATAACGTTTATTATTTAAAAACCAGATTTTTGAATAGAGCTTTAGTAGTCAACCTCCCTGATGCTAACAGGGATTATTTTGAACATGGGTTAGTTTTCAAAAATTGGCAACATGCTCCTTTAGTCGGAGACGGAGTGTATGAAGATCCCAAATGCCCCCCATATGGCAATGGGATAGGTTATTTTCATTTTATTTTATTCTTGAAATTGTGACTTCATCATGTTTGAATAAATGCATGATTGACATTTCAAATGGTTTTTGTTTGCAGTTAACAGCAAGAGAAAAACTCCTAAAGAATCAGAAGTTAATATAAGGCAATTGAAACATATCTGGAGCTTGCATCAGAAGATTGCAGACGAGCACATCAGGTCTGCCTCATACTTGTTGCAGTACAGGAGTTATACGTCGTCTTTTACTGCTCGCCCTGTGGTCAGCTCCAGTGATCCAGTGCAAATTCCTGAAGACTTTGATCCGAAATCTCATATTCCTTTGAGCCAGAAAATGGGCAAGAGAAGAGCTCCCACTCTCTTCGAGGAGAGTTCCTCTGCTGGAGATGGGAAGAAAACCAAGGTTAATGTCCTAAAGGGGACAAAGAAAATTGATGATGCTCCTTCTGTTGCTGTTCAGAAGGTTGCCGAGAAGCCCCCAGTGGCTCCTGTGCAGAAGGATGCACCTGTTGAGATAATCACTTTCTCACCAACCAAAAGTTCCTCTTTGGTTGAGGTTGCTGAAAAGGCTGCGAGGAGATTGAGGAAATCGTCCTCGGTCAGTATTTATGGAGCTATTCCCCAGCTCCCAGCTGGTGGAGATGGTATTCCAATTATTGTTCCTCCGAGCTCTACAATGAGTTTGGCAAATTTTTCACCCATCCCCGAGGTGCAAGGTACTGAAGAAGACCTTACTCGGGATGTGGTTACTGATCTGGATGCTCGTCATTTGGCTTCAGTAAGTATCTTTACTCCGAGCTTTTTTATATTTTCCTTGGTTGTTTCCCATGTTTGTTTCTGATTTCATTTTCCTCTTTTGATTGCAGTTGACGAGCTGTTTCAATTTAATCCTTAAAAAGGATGAAGCAATCAAAGATTCTTGCTCCCCGTCCACTGTGGAGGGAGCACTGGAGAAAGCTATTAAATCTGTGAGTGAGTCCCGTCAGAAGTATGACGATGATAAAACTGAATGGGAGAAGAAATTGGCTGCGTCTGATGCAGAGAAGGTACAACTGGGTAATAAGGTGAAGGACTTGGAGAGAGAAAATAAAGATTATACCGAGAAACTTTTAGGCTTTGGGGAGCTTGAGAATAAATTGAAATCGGCTGAAGAAGAGCTGACCCTCCTGTGAGAAGTAAATCGCCAGAAGGAGGAGGTGGAGACCAAATTGAAGGCCACTGAGAATCTTATGTCCGAGAAGCTATCCTAGGAAAAAATGAAGAGAAAAACAGCTGTGAAGACGTCCTTTAAAACTGGTTGGGACAAAAGATGGGACAGGGGGGTGGCAGCTATGACGACCCAGGTGAAATATGGAAGTCTGAAATATTTTCATGATGGTTGGGTTGCAGCACTGCAGGAGTTGAAGGTGAATGAGGACTCCGAGCTATTTCAACAACATCTCCCTGGTCCTCCTCCAGTTATTGAAGATGAGTCTTCAGACGAAGCTGCATCTGAAGAATCTTCAATGATAGTGGGTGATCAAGTCCTTGTTCAACCATCCAACCAGACAGCCACCGAGGAGATTTCGTCATTGCCTACTCCTCCAGAACAAATCCCAGCTTCTACTAATCAGACCATTGTTCCTACCGAGCAACCAAGCTCCTCATCCCAGTCTCCCGAGAAAGTCTTGGGAGACAAGGAAAAGGTGTGAAGTTGTTCAGTACTCTTTTTCTGTTCTTCTTTTACTTATCCTATGTATTCCAAACGATGTAATCTTGTTGATGATGTAATAAAATCACATCTTTTTGTTCCTCTTCATTGTTGATGCTCTGTCTGTTTTTATTTATTAACTCTTGCCTTCTCTTCTTTATTAGTTTGTGGCTAGAATGGAACTGATATTTGCACATGATACAAAGCTGATACAGCAATGCCATGAATATTATAAGGCTGGTCATACAAATTTGAGTGTATCAGAAATTGCTGACATCCTTGGCCATGATGCTTCAGAACAAGTAATTGAGGCTTATCAGTAACTGAAGGATTTACTTGACCGAGCTGTGGCCAACAACGTGGCCTACTATGACTTGATCGAGGAGCTTCATTGTACCTTAGAAGATCTTCAGAATCAACACAATGAATCAACTGCCTTGTTGCACAAGGAATATGAGAATAGGTATCAACAGCTTTCTTCTGAGACAAGCCACAAAAAGATCATTGATGGATACGATGTCAGGGAGGGAACCCTAAAAGGTGAAGTTGAGGCCTGCAGACAGATCGCCGAGCTGCTGGAACAAGAAAACAACAATTTGCAGAAACAATTGGCACAGTATGAGTCTGCAGCTTCATCCTCCGCTACCTTGGTACCGGTCACCGATGAAGGATTCTTATTCTTAGAGGTTGAGATTGCCAAATTAAGGCAAGAATTGGATACTCTGAGAAGGTCTGGTATCTCTACTACTGCTCGGGGGCGAGGAAGAGGTTCTCGTGGGTGAGGAATAGCTATTCAAAATGTTGTCGAGGAGAAAAATTCTCCACCTGCTCGGAGTCGATCAAGAGTTCTCAGCCGTAATGTTGAAGAAGCTCGCACTCAGTCTACTTTGGAAACTCAAGCGTTCCAATTGAATGCAAAAGATCGTGCTTTGTCTGAAATGTCCAAGAAAAACCTATCTTTAGAAGATCAACTTACTGCGATGAAGTCTGCTTTGAATAATAAAGATGTTTTTGCTAGGAGCCTTCACGAGCAACTAGAGAGAATAACTTTCCAATTCCACAGACAACCTCGTGAGTTTTGGATGGCAGGCTACAATGAAGCCCTTTGTCACTTGGATGCTCGCCTTGAAAATGCTAATAATGAAGGTTATAAATAGGGATGGTTGAACGCACTGGGTGTGTTAAAGCTAGAGCAGGGCCATTATTTATGGGATTATCATGCTTCGGGGCTACTAGACTTGCCTGTACCGCCTTATAAACTGGACATGGAATGGATCCCAGCTCGTGCCATTCCTCGAAGCTTAATTTCAAAATATCTTGGTGACTATAGTCTTCATTCTCAGATTGAATTATCTCGTCCCGAGCATCTCTTGGATACTCCTTCAGTAATGAATGTTAGAATGTTGAGGGACTTGAATTTTATCAATTCTCCCCAAACATCAAATGATCCTCCTGCTGGTGAGGAACCTGTATCGAAGGCTGAGGGGAAAAAACCAATAGAATAGGATTTTCAATGTAATAGTTAGCACACATATGTAACTTGTAATTTATTTTGAATTTTAATGAAAGACTTTCATTTTCTGTTTGCAAATCTGTATTGCTATTCTTTTGTACTTGTCTAACACTTTTACATCTGTGCATATGTATCTGTTAAAAAGATAACAATTTTGTGCTGTTCATCAACCAACTTAGTAATAAACAGTTACAAGTATCAAAAATGTTGTTCGATCACTTAATAATAAAGTAATGAGTATAAAAATGTTTAAAATTTTTCCAACCAACTAAGGTTGTAAAATTGTACTCGTCGACCAAGTATAATTAGGCTGAGTTTTCATAAAATGTGTCCGACCAACCAGGTTGATGGACCCTCCTCGTCAATAAGTTCTCCTCGTTGACCAACTACAATTAGTGGGTTTTTATCCCCGACCAACTATACTTGACTCAGTTTGGAATATTTTCTGGAATGGTTTTACCTTCCGACCAACTTGTTGGCATATTTTGTTTCTTAACCAACCAAAATTGGCATTTTAAGAATGTCTTGCCCTTTTACCAATCAAAGTTGGTCGTCGGTTTGAACTATTGCCTCCTAACCAAAGGAGTATAATTTGTTCTCGCTATTTTACCAACCGAAGTTGATCACGCTCGAACTATCAGGTTCTTTCGAACTATCTTGTCCACAAGCTCTTTTACCAACCGAAGTTGATCACGCAAGTGTACGCCTCCTAACCAAAGGAGTATAATTTGTTCTCGCTATTTTACCAACCGAAGTTGATCACGCTCGAACTATCAGGTTCTTTCGAACTATCTTGTCCACAAGATCTTTTACCAACCGAAGTTGATCACGGAAGTGTACGCCTCCTAACCAAAGGAGTATAATTTGTTCTCGCTATTTTACCAACCGAAGTTGATCACGCTCGAACTATCAGTTTCTTTCGAACTATCTTGTCCACAAGATCTTTAACCAACCTAAGTTGATCACGCAAGTGTACGCCTCCTAACCAAAGGAGTATAATTTGTTCTCGCCCTTGTACCAACCGGAGTTGGTCGTGGGTCTGAACTATCGTCTGAACTATCGTCTTCTTTTTGCTGTTGAACAGCGTAGTGTACAACACTAGTATTCCCCGAAAAACTTTCAAACAAAGGAGAGAGAAAAAAAATTATGAAACATCATTGTTTTATTCATGTTGATGGAACTGCTGTACATTTTACATTACTGATAATACTTGCGAAGGTGTTCAGCATTCCAAGCATTCTTGAATTCCTCTCCTTCTAGAGTTGCTATTCGGTAAGTTCCTGGTCGAACAACTTCTGTAACTCGGTAAGGTCCATGCTAGTTGGCTTCAAGCTTATTGTGCTTCTGAATGACCTTCTTTAGCACATAATCCCCTTCTTTTAAGTCACATTTCTTCACCCTTTTGTTGTAGAACAGAGCTGTGCATTGTTGGTAAGCAACATTCCTAATGGCTGCCTCTTCTCTAACCTCCTCGAGCATGTCCAAATCTAATCTTCTCATCAAGTCACTGACTGGGCAATTGAAATTCAGCACTCTGTTTGTTGGGAGACCCAACTCAGCAGGTATTATAGCCTCACTTCCAAATGCCAGCATGTATGGTGATTCTCCAGTTGCTGATCGAGGAGTTGTTCGTTAAGCCCACAATACTGACTGTAGCTCATTAATCCAATTATCTTTAACTTCACTTAGCCTCTTCTTCAAACCATTTAGTAGTGTTCTGTTTATCACCTCAGTCTGCCCATTGCTTTGAGGATGACCTGGTGCTGAATGGGTCTTCAGGACGTTTGATTGTTGACAATAGGCAGCAAACTCCTCGTTATCGAATTGTGTTCCATGGTCTGTGATGAAGGCATGAGGGAGACCATATCGACAGATGATATTATTCCAAACAAACTGGTATACCTTCTCGTACGTCATATCGATAAGGGGTTCAGATTCTACCCACTTAGTAAAATAATCTACTGCGACGACAAGGTACTTGAATCTTCCTCGAGTGGTTGGCAATGGTCCAACCAAATCAATTCCCCACATGGAAAATGGCCAAGGGGAAGTTATGGGTGTCAACAATGCTTGTGGAGTTCGTCGGATGGAGGAAAAACGTTGGCACTTGTCACATTTCTTAGCATAGGCTATACAATCAGCCCTCATTGTCGGTCAGTAGTATCCTTGCGTCATCACTCTTTGCAAAAGTGTCCGAACTTCCACATGTGCTCCACAAGACCCTTCATGGATTTTTTCAATCAATTCTTTCACCTCGGAGGGGTGTACACATCTCTGCAAACCCACCATAATTCCTCGTCTATACAAAACACCATTAGTTAGTACATACCGAGCAGCTTTAAACTTTAATTTCTTTGCCGCAAGCTTATCCTCTGGAAATTCTCCCTCTTCAATATATGCCCTGATGGGATCCATACAAGATGGTCCTAAATCAAGGGTAATAACATTCATCGTCAGGTATTCATCTATGCTCCGACTTTCCAGTACTTCAATTGGTATCGTTCTTCGCAGCTCGGTACGAGTAGCTGATGCTAGTCGGGCCAGTGCGTCTGCTTGTGCATTTTCTATTCTGGGTATTCCGATCAACTGAATGGCATCAAATTCTGCCAATAATTCCATCACCTTTGCATGATACTTGACCATTAGTTCTCCTTTAACCGCATATGTTCCCATCACCTGATTCACAAATAATTGAGAATCACTGAATACCATCACTTGTTGTGCTTCCATAATCTTTGCTAAGTTAAGACCTGCTATCATGGCCTCATACTCAGCCTCATTATTGGAGGTTTTGAATTGAAATCGCAAAGCATATTCTATATCAATCTCGTCTGGGGTTTTCAAAACAATCCCTGCTCCACAACCTGCTGTGCAAGATGACCCATCTACATACAATCTCCATGTAGGTAACTCGTCTTCAAATTTCTTATCCAATAGATTTCCTCGGTGAAATATCTGCTGTTCTCTTCCATCCTCCCCTGTTAATTTTCGCTCCTCGTCAACCATCTCTTCTCTCCCTTTTACCAACCGGAGTTGGTCTGGGTTTGAATTTGATGATCTTTCTACATCCACAAGCCCTTTTACCAACCGGAGTTGGTCTGGACTTATGTCTGTTGATCCTGTAACATCCACAGGTTGATCAGTGAGCAACTTTTGTTCCTCGGGGGTATCAGGATATGTAAACTCTGCTATAAAATCTGCTACAACTTGCCCTTTCAATGATGATCTGGGTTCATACACAATATCATATTCACCGAGCTCTATTGCCCAGTACACCAGTCTCCCTGACTTTTTTGGCTTATGAAGGGCTTGTCTCAATGGCATGTCGGTATAAACGACGATGGTATGGGCCTGAAAATATGGACTCATTCTTCTACTTGCTTCAATTAATGCCAATGCCAATTTTTCCAGCTTTGGGTACCTGATCTCTGCACCTCGGAAAGCCTTACTTGTGTAATAAATTAGTTTCTGGACTCCATTATCCAATCTGATCAATGCCGAGCTGACTGCATTTTCTGATACTGCCAGGTATAAGTACAAATTTTCTCCCATTACCGATTTGGACAGTAGTGGAGGTGTTCCCAGATATTTCTTCAAGTCTTGAAAGGCTTTTTCACATTCATCATTCCACTCGAAAGTTTTTCGAAGTGTTTTGAAGAATGGTAGGCATCTATCTGTTGCTCGAGATACAAATCTGTTGAGCGCTGCAACTCGTCCTGTAAGACTCTGCACTTCTTTCTTTGTTGTTGGAGATCGCAGTCTTAAAAGAGCTTTGATCTTTTCTGGATTCGCCTCAATGCCTCTTTGGTTGACGATGTACCCGAGGAACATTCCTTCTCGTACTCCAAATGTGCACTTCGTTGGATTGAGCTTCATTTGGTATTTATCCAGTTGATCAAAAGTCTGACTTAAATCAACTAGATGATCAGCAGCTTTCTTGCTTTTTGTCAGCATATCATCGACATAGACTTCCATATTGCAACTGATTTGTTCGGAAAAAACCTTGTTCATCAGCCGCTGGTATGTCGCTCCTGCATTTTTCAAACCAAAAGGCATAACATTATAACAATAAGTACCCCTAGGGGTAATAAAAGAAGTACTCTCCCTATCTTCAGGTTTCATCTTGATCTGGTTGTAGCCTGAATAAGCGTCCATGAAGCTGAGCAGCTCGTGCCCATAGGTAGCATCTACTAGTTGGTCAATTCTGGGCAATGGAAAATGATCCTTTGGGCAGGCCTTGTTGAGATCAGTGAAATCAACACACATTCTCCATTTGTTGTTTTTCTTCTTTACCATCACCACATTTGCCAACCAGTCCGGGTACTTCACATCTTCAATGAATTGAGCTTTCTGGAGCTTGTCGACCTCCTCTTGAATAGCTTGATTCTTCTCGGGGCTAAATACCCTTCTTCTCTGCTTTACAGGCTTGATCTCCTTATTCAGATTGAGCTCGTGACATAAGAAGTTTGGATCTATTCCTGGCATGTCCTCATGACTCCATGCAAAAGTTTTCTTCCTGTTTCTCAAGAAAATTATCAACTCCTGTTTTATTGAAGCATCCAACGTTGAACCTATCTGGGTTACTCATTCAGGGTGCTCGTCGTCTAGAATAACATTTTCTGTAGATTCCACTACCTGTCCTTTTACAAGTTGGGATTCATCTCTAGGATCGAGAATTTCAATCTCTGTATCTTCTTCCACCTAGTAGGTAGTAGTCTTTTTCCTTGATTCCTCAAGCTCCTCTTGCTCGACAGATGAATAATAGCATTCCCGAGCTACTTTTTGATCACCTTTCACAACTCCTACTCCAAAGTTTGTTGGGAATTTTAAGCACTGATGTACTGTATATGGGACTGCTTCGAACTTCTTCAAACCAACTCTTCCCATGATGATGTTGTAGGCTGACTGCACATTCTTATCCATCACAAAGAAGCGTATTCTTTCTGTTCGACAAGCAGGCCAGGTTCCAATGAATATATCCAACTTGATCGTCCCAAGTGGAAAAACTTTCTCGCCAGCAAAAACCCAGGAGGGGTCTGTGATGTCTGCCAAACTTCCATTGTCTACCAACACCCTTGAAATCACTACTTCCTTCATCCTCATTTTGATCACCAGAGGATCGTCGTGAGGATAAAGAACACCTGCCAGGTCATTTTTTGAAAAGCCAATGACCAGCTTCTCTTTGTTTACCTTCCTCGGACGATCGTCCTCGGCCAGATTTATTCGCTGAATATATGAACAAGCTTGAGCCTCTCCAAGGTAAGCCTTTCTTTCTGCAGTAAGGTCTCCTCCTCCTGCATCTCCTCCTGTAATAACATTACAATCAAATGATCCAAAACGTATGGAAAATACCTCTCGTTCTGGCTGCCTTGGCTTTTTGGGAAGATCGGGGTCATCATCTGGATCATCTTCGTGGTCCCTCTTCTTTTTCTCCTCTGCATGACGAGGAGATCTAGACCTTTCTCTAGTTCGATCATTATTTTTTCTTTCACTTCCCCGATCAACATATTTTGCTAGTTTTCCTCTTCGGATGAGTGTTTCAATCTCGTTCTGAAGAGCTATGCAGTTTTTGGTCATGTGACCATGATCTTTATGAAACTCGCAATATTTATCCCTACTCCTCGAAACAGGGTCTGATCTCAGTTTCTTTGGCCATTTTACCTCCTCGTTGTTCTTGATTTCTTCCAAGACATGATTAATACTCATTTTCAAAGGAGTATAATTATCATACTTCTTCATGACTTCCCATTTATTCTTGGAATGTTTATCTCCACCATTGTTTTTATGCTCTTTCTTCTTAGATTTGTCGACTTCCACCTTGGTTTCTTTATCCATATTCTTCTTTGCAGCCATAGCCTCCTCGGCATTCATGATTTTGGCCGCTTTTGCCATCAACTCTGACATAGTTTTAGGTGGATCTTTCGCCAAGGTGTAATACAATTTATTAGGCAACAACCCACTCATCAAGGCGGTGATTGTTGTCTTTTCTTCATAATTTATGACTTCCAGCTTCTCGTTATTGAAACGAGTTATGTAATCTCTAGTACTCTCACCAGATTTTTGTCTAACACTTAACAAGTGTGCTACTCGTTTTACTGGCTTTGCTCCAAAACAAAAATTGCCAATAAACAACTCGGCCAACTGAAAGAAAGTTGAAATCTTACCCCGAGGAAGATTGTTGTACCATATCTGGGCAGCTCCAGTAAGAGTTCCTGAGAACGCTCTGCATCTCATCTCGTCGGGGACGACATAGATGTCGGCAGCAACTTGATATTGCTCTATGTGAAGAATAGGATCTGTCTTTCCATCATATTTGGGGGTCACTACAGGTGCTTTGAACTTTGACGGTGTAGGAAAATTCACAATGGCCTGTACAAAAGGTGTTCCTCGAACAAAAGTTCATTGTAGGGGGTTCTTTGCTTTGGCCATTTCTCCCAATCTATCCTCCAACCGTTGGATGGAACCTTTCCACGCATCATTTCCTTCATCGAGCTTGTTAGTTCGAGCAATAGATCGTTCTAAAGTAGCCTCCTAAGATTTATCTTGACGAGCAACTGGTCGTGATTGTGCTGATCCTTCTCTTAGATCTGATGGTTGTCAAAAATTCCTCGGCATGGTCTTAGGTGGACTCCTATTCCTCCTAGGGCCTAATCGACTGAAAAGAAACACCCTACTCAGTCTTTCTAAAGCACTGGGTCTTTCTGGAGAGAGGGTGATATGTTGATTAGTATCTGTAGCCCTTATTGACGAAGTTCGCCCAGGTTGATAAGAGAAATCATCAGACTCCTCATTACGACATGACTCAGTACGCCTGGATCGTGAAGAAAATAAATAAGTTTGCCTCTGACCGCTTTGCTATCTTGAACGTGTAGGTGCACCGCCATGAAGGGTTTGTATGAGTTGCCTCATTGTTTCTTGCATGGCAGTTTGTCCTTGAGCCAGATTCGTCATAATCCCGGTTAGATCTGGAGGTGCAGAGGGATTCGAAGGATTTCCAGTATTTCCAGCGTTTCGATTGCTAGATTCTGGATTATCCGCCATTGATGATGAATGATTTTTGGTGAAAAACGATAATAACAATCGTTCCCACAGACGGCGCCAATCTGTTGATGTAAAAAACTAGATTACTCTAATTATTTAATCACAGATAAATAAATAAGACAAAAGATTTTAAAGTGGTTCAGCCTTATATGAATGGCCTACGTCCACTGTTATGTTATTGCTGAGTGTTTGGGAATTCTCGATTACAAGTGCTCTCAAGAAATTCCGGTCCCCTTGAATGAGGGTGATACAAGGTATTTATAGCCCTTAGGCTATACATGAAAGGGTTGATACATTAAATGATATACATATGAAAGGTTAATACATTTAATGTAGCGTGTGCGTCAAGATGATGAACATTCAATGAATAATTGAACTGTTGATTATCTGGCAATTAATGCTATGGCCGAGATGCAACTCGGACCGCCTTAGTTGTTCGCTGCTTTGAAGTTCCTCGGAGAGCTGGAGTACCTCGGAGTGCTAAAGTTCCTCGGTGTATCCTCGTTGCTCGGAGAGAACATGAGTTGGTCGGGAAAATGAACTTCCTCGTTGCTATTGTGCCATGTAGATTGACACGTGTCTTCGTATTATTCGTCCATATCAGCGTATTAATTTTGGTATCAACAATGACAATATCAATACATGGGATAAAGTACATACACATTGTATTCAATTGTCAAATTCAAACTCAGATATATGATTAATAACACCAAAAGTCAAATAGAAGAAAAAAATAAAGAAAACACTTAAGCTCCAAAATTCAAATAAGAACCATTGTTTGCTATTTAGTTTCTATATAAGCAACTAACACATTCTCTTATAAACTAAAAAAAGACCCAATCTACATGCCAATATGGTACACTAATTTCAAATGCATAAATAAAAACTGTATATAATACATATCTAATAGTGCCAACTCCACATTTACTCTATCTCAATCAGAAAAAAATGCATTATTCAATATTAAAAACCTTCTCCTAAAATCCATAATATTTTTCTTCTCCCAATATCCTTTCAAATCACGAGTACGAGTTTGCTTAATATTATACAAATGAAAAATTTAATGTTTTTGTGTTATATTGTCCATCGATCACTGCCACCCAACGTAACCGCAAATATAAAAAGATGGAAAAACAATATACACACATAACCACTGGAAGCGAAATCAATGACCAACAATACTAAATTATTGGTCTAATAGCCAAATTTTTGAAACCAAGTATACCATATATTTAAACCTTAGCCCTCATAACCAACTAAGACTTACAAATAGAAACTGAGAAGAAGTAGCTTAACTATGAAGAGAAACAAACAAAGAACATTGCATACTTATGGAGGAAGTATAATATTGAGATCTAATAGCACATAAATTTGTAGCTTTAAGTGATTCTTACTTATGAATATAAGAACATGCCTAGTAATGCATAGAAACATAATTGTAAGTGTTTCAAAAATAGAGCTTTAATTAGGCCAAAAATTTGCATAATAAAATCAACAATGTACACACTCGCTATAAGGATTTTATGAACAATGTATTACCTAGTACAATGCCAACATGTTTACAATCTTCTAATCCAAATTTTTTAGAAATTATTCCCCAAATCTCGTAAATTGTAGCCGACTCCTGAAAATGTGTAACACTAGTTATTTTATGAAAGTATTGACATACCTCAAATTTAGTTGTGTTTAGGGTTATACTAAATACAATAAGTGTGACACGGGACTCACACATAAGACTGAGGCAATGGGGTTCAATATCGCACACGAGAGGTCCCATGTTGTCATGAATGGTGACTACATTGTTGCCACTAATCACTCTATATCCTTAATAGTAAACAATGATCGAAAATGGTGGTGTGGTTTGTGACTTTAGAAAGATAAGCAAGGGCACTAATTTGACTTTAACATCCTATTGTTCCTTAAGAGTGATGGCACTATATTAATATGACATAATTCATACATATATAAAATTTTAAAAATTTAGGAGCATCAATATTTTTACACTACTGGATTCAAATGTTATAGCTATGACACAAACCTCAAACTCGTTAAAATGTGATGAATGTATATTCTAAAGCTTGATGTTGGCATAATTCGAACTTGTACTCATGTAGTGTCTTTCTGAAGCTTGATATACAAAGATTCTGAAGCTTTGTATATTCAGAAGACACATTAGATGTTCCAAACCACACCAAAGACACTACACAAAATAAATAAACGATTAAATAATCGAAAGTGTAATAGACTATCAAAACTTAAAACCACATTTTTGTACTATAAACATTTATATTTGTTTAGTCCAATATATTTGTGAAAGTATGTCTCATGTGAAAACTATTTTAAAAAGGCTATCAAAATGACATCCATATCTCACTGTTATTACGAGAAAAATCTCCCAAAACATAGTAGATGGAGGGAGTCACTAAAAGTGTAGACATAATAAATTATACTTAATTATAAAAATATGATCAAAAAGCAAATATTACAATGCATAGTACCTCAATAGTTTACGGTATAATAGAGCTTTTTACATGACTTCACTTAAACACCCCTATGATTGTCTCCTAATTTTGTGTGAGGAGACATTTATTGATGACGTGAATAGGGCAGGGCTCTCAATATGCAACTTTGGTTCGTACATGAATTAAACATCAAACCTGGTCAAACCCTACTTAATAAAAGCACGGAACAAGGGAGAATATTTGTTGTAAAAGCACATAGATAGTTAAACATGAAGCCTTCCAACATAATACAATGATAAACTAAACAAAGCGCATATAATGACCATATAAGATGAGTACTACTTTAACTATACTAGGACACATCATTATTAAAAGGTAAAGAACTAAGCATGATAGTTATTATCCCGAGAAGCGAATCCAATATCTGTATAATAAAACCTAAAACACTTATTGAGGAGGAAATGGGAGAATGTTAATCACAAATTACTTAATTTAAAATCAGAATATATAGCTTAGTAAAATTCCCACTCATTGAGTAATCTAGAAATCAAAGAATAAGAGATTTAACATTAAAACCTAAGAAAATGGATATCATATATGAGGTAAAACGTGTTTATGGAGAAAAACAAATGCTATCAAAAATCCCCTTTTAGGATTTGTCATTGAATTATTTGACACCCAAGCCATTTGATCATTTTGGTAATGAAGAGGCCCTGAGTAGCAATTATATATCCTAAACCATAGTCAAATATATATACACACACAGTTATTCAACATTATTTTATACTTAAAGAGTTTTATTTTAAATTTTCTAGTACACTAATATAGATAGACAAAATTTAAAGCATTATAACTCAAATTCTTTTACATGAACAATATTTCTAAACCAAATGCAAAGCTCCTCAACATGTGGCTCCATTTGGTTAAAGCCTCTTTAGTTATTTTTTTCAACCTTTTAGAGCTCCTATTGTGTATTACTGACATGTTAGTATGCGATTTTAAATTGGTATAGAAATGTGGTTTAAGAATTATTGTTATAACTGAGTTAACTATGAATCAACCAAAGAAAATAATGTCTATAGAGAAAATAATGCATAAATCAAAGAAAATAAAAATAACACCCAGTTAACTATAGCCATCCAACCCTCCTCAAAAAGAAAAAACACAATATCGCTATTAAACCAACAATACTGAAATTGTACGCCCACACATCTATATTTAAACCCAACATATTCTGGTTTCAACCTTTCTAATTATTTCTTTACGAAAATAATGTGTTAAGGAATATCATTTCCATTAGAAATTTGTGCAAAAAAGTGTATTAGCATAATTAAGAACCGATACAAATACATCTCAAAAAAATTGTTTGGATAAATGGAATGGTCTCTAAAACTAAACACCAAATTTGAAGTAGAAAAAGAATATGTTGGATCATACCCTTAATAATCTATTATGTAACACAGAAAACCTAACAAGAAAAATAATCATCAACAATATGAAACAATGAGTTATGCCTTTTATTAAATGCCTATTAACCAACAAAGAAAATGCAAAAATTCTAAATGATTCACTTATTAACCTTTGAAACTTATATCAAAGGATTCCTGATGAGACCTTACTTTAATTATTACCATCAACAAATGGCCATGACACACTTTATTTCCAAAATAAAATATGGATCTCAAAATTAGGAAATCAAGAACACAACTTTGAAACCTAGAAACCTAAACCAATAGAACATAAACTTGTATTTTTGAGGGGTTAAACTTTGAAATAGCGTTGCCAAAGCCGTTTATGAAAATAAACAATTTAAGCAACTCCGAAAGTTTTTTGAAGAAACTCTTTACTTAAATCAAAACGATTTTGAACACAAGATGTGTTAACAAAATTATGTACGAGATATGGACAAGATTTGATAACAAGTTTTAGTAAACAGTTTAAAATGTTTTAAACTCAGCACACTATTAGAAAGGGATGAGAAGATGTAGAAATATTGATACTCAGATTTTTAACGTGGTAAAACCTCAACCTTGAGGAAACATCCACGACTCCCTCTACGGAGTAAAACAAAATCAATCACTAAAACAAATATATGAGTTACAACCTATTTAACTAACATGCACACAAAAACAAATCTATACAAGTTCAGGATTGTACCCTCTGGCGTCCTTAACTTTTCTGCAGATCTTGTTTGTTGATGTAGTTGTCTCAGTTTGTCAACTCTTCTTTGTTTCAGCACTTTACGTCGACTTATGTTCACCAAATCTTATAGCCAACACTTTGAGTGTTTGTAGTGTGAAGATGTTTGTGAATGGTGTTCTAAAACACATGCATGCACACACACACACTTATTAGTTACATACTATCCTAACAAATCACATATAAAGTCAATATGCAGTGTATTTGTTATTTTTCTTTCTTACAAAACCAAGAACCTTTTCGACCTTTCAAACTAACCCAGATTCCACGGACATCTTGCTTAAGAAATCGGTCAAGACCTTTCTCAATCAGTTTTGAAAATATTATGAAGATTGAGAACCCTCCAAGTGCGAATCCCACTAGGTCAGGTTAGGTTTTGTAAAAACAGAAATAGAAAAACATCTATTGTTGATCTTTGAAGAAGAAAAATGTTTTAACAGAAAACAATCAACAACGAAATTCTCAAGATGAGAAATAAATGCAGCTAAGTGTTCTGTGACATGAAAAACTTCAGATCTATGATTTCTATTGAAAAAGAAACAAGATCTGAGTCTATGTCTAAGTTGGAAATAAGATTTATGAACACAAGGATTTCAGCAACCCAAGATCTCTTAACCAGAACTCTCATAAACCTAAGAAAACACTAAGGATGGTGTTTTTGGTTATGGTGGTTTTTCTGGAGAGGTAAGTAGTTTGGGCTTGAGAAGTGTTTGGACGAAGTTAGGGTTTCTAACTAGGGTTTGGTTTCTCTCTCTAACTTCTCTCTTCTCTCTTCTCTCTCTTCTCTCTCTCTCTCTCTCTATTCTTTGAGACTTTGCAAAATGGCAAAAGCTTTCGAAGGCTGAGATGAAGGGTCTTTAAATAGGGAGAGGAGAAGATTCCAGAGCCTCGTTCAAAAACAATGGCTGAGATTGAGTCAAGCTCCATTGACTGCAATCCAAGGGCTCACAACAGGCGGTGGATTAAACAGGCTATGATTGGCTTAAGGGATTACACGGGGATCCACTCAAAAGACATGCAGGCCATCGATAAGGATAGATCCAAGGGCTGTAAGCGTGCGATGGTTTGTCTCAGTAAAGAAACACAGTTTGGTCCAATCAGAAGACAGCAGGTGTTGGCCTGTGAACGAAGGTAAACGCGCGTCCCAAAATAATTACAAAGCCAACCCTTAAGTCTCTAGCGCTTTCGGTTTCTACCCAGAGTAACTTTAGGCCAATAAACACAACAATCCATATTTATATAATAACCCCAAGACTTTTTAAATCAAATTTTAATTAAATAAAACCTTGTTTAAAATATGTTTTAAATTCCCAAAAAATTATTAAAAATCAAATTGAGGGATTTAAACACACTCACAACATTAAAACACATAGGGGTGCAATATGATATGCAAGAATCAAATTCTAAGTGTGTGAGTGATGGCTATAGTCTTAGGATCATTACATGATAGATAGAAGAAGAAGCAACCCAATCTCTGAAGCTCTTTGGTTTCTAGGATAGACTCTATTTTGTCACAATTTCCAAACTAGATGAGCTCTTATACAGTCTAGACTCAAATGAGTCAAAAGTATAAGGGCTTCAATCTCCCCCTTTGGAAATATGAGACAAAATCTCCTTTGAGTCATCTCAACTCGTAGGGCGACAACAAAAAAGAAAAACTTATACCTATAAAGGTTCTATCTACCCAAATCCTAGAAAGCAAAAATTACATAACTCAACTATATACAGTTTAACATCCTATTATTACAATGAAGAATGACTGTACAAGAAGAATACCTGCAAAAAATTACTAAGATCAAGCTTTTTAGTATATGTAGTAGACTCAAATTTCTCCCCCATTTTGTCTCAAATGGACAAAGGAAAGGAACTTGGCAAACATAACAGGTATTTACTCAGCACAAATCATACCAATAGATTTACGTAAAGAAATGAATCTATTATAATCAAGAGGTTTGGTAAATAAATCTGCAAGTTGTAGATCAGTAGAAAGATAATTGATTTCTAATTCCTTGGTTTCAACTAATTCACGAATAAAATGATGTCTTATTTTAATGTGCTTAGTTCGCGAGTGTTGAACTGGGTTCTTAGAAATGTTAATCGCACTTTGATTATCACAATAGAGATGAAGTGTGGGTTCTAGAATACCATAATCACTTAGCATTTGTTTAAGCCATAACAATTGGGCACAACAGCTACCGGCGGCTATGTATTCAGATTCAGCAGTCGAGAGAGATGTGCAGTTCTGTTTTTTACTACTCCATCCTACCAAGTTATTACCAATATAACAACATGCGCCTGAAGTGCTTTTACTATCATCAGTACACCCAGCCCAATCAGCATCAGTGTACCCAATAATAGTGCTAGGTGTGTCATTCGTGTACCAAATTCCTAAATTTAGAGTGCCTTTAACATATTTAATTATGCGTTTAACAGCGTTTAAATGACTCTCCTTGGGGTTGTTTTGATAACGCGCACAAACACAAACAACATACATGATATCAGGACGCGAGGCAGTCAGATAGAGTAATGTGCCAATCATACTACGATATAAGGTAGAGTCTACAGATTTTCCATTTTCATCTTTAGATAATTTCTCTGTAGTACTCATAGGCGTTTTAGCACTCTTAGCACTCTCGAGGCCAAATTTCTTAACTATCTCTAATGCGTACTTAGTCTGTGAAAGAAACAAGCCATCTGGTTGTTGTTTGACTTGGAGACCTAGGAAGAACTGTAACTCCCCCATAAGGGACATCTGAAATTCCTTACTCATAATTTCAGCAAAAGATTTTACTTCTGAGGTAGAAGTGGATCCAAATATGATTTCGTCTACATAGACTTGAGCGATAGTAATGTGTTTGCCAAAATGTTTGACAAATAAGGTTTGGTCATTTCCACCTCTTTTGAAACCTTTGTCCAGCAGAAAACTGGACAGCCGCTCATACCAGGCTCTAGGAGCTTGCTTAAGACCATATAAAGCCTTTTTCAACCGAAATACATGATTAGGATAATTAGGGTCAATGAACCCTTTAGGTTGTTCTACATAGGTTTCCTCGGCAAGTATTCCATTAAGGAATGCAGATTTAACATCCATTTGATATAATGTAAAATGCATGTGACAAGCTATAGCAAGAAGCAGACGAACTGATTCTAAACGAGTAACAGGAGCAAACGTCTCATTAAAATCAAGTCCTTCTATTTGGGAGTAACCTTGAGCAACTAGTCTAGCTTTATTTCTAATTATCATCCCATTTTCATCAGTTTTATTTTTGAAAATCCAACGAGTACCAATAACCTTTTTGTGATCAGGACGTGGAACAAGAAACCAAACATCATGAATGACAAATTGTAAAAGTTCATCCTGCATAGCAGAAATCCAGTGAGAGTCATTCAATGCCTCATTTACATTCTTTGGTTCCAAGAGAGAAACAAAGCAATCATAGAGAGCATAATTTCTAAGTTGGGATCTTGTACGTACTGGTTCGCCAGGGTTACCAACTATGTTGTTTATGGGATGATCTTTAGAAACCCAGTTAGGTACTTCAGGTTACTTAATAGGTAATGAATTATCTATTTCAGAAGAGTCATTTTCTAAAATATTTGACGATTCTTCTTCTATAGTTAATTCACTAGTCTTGCTTTCTACAGTAGTGTCACTAACAATTACATTTATGGATTCCATTAAGGTCTTAGTGCGAAGATTATACACTCGATAAGCTCTACTGTTAGGTGAATAACCTAAGAATATGGCTTTATCTCCTCTACTCTCAAATTTAGATAAGTGTTCCCTATCTTTGCAAACATAGCAGGTACTACCAAAGGTTCTAAGGTACTTAAGATTAGGCTTTTTATTGTACCAAAGTTCATAAGAGGTTTGTTTAGAATTCTTTCTAAGATAGACCCTATTAATAAGATGGCAGGCTGTACGAATAGATTCTACCCAAAAATACTTAGGTAAGTTCTTAGCATGGAGCATGACACGTGCCATCTCTTGAAGAGTTCGATTCTTTCTCTCAGCTATTCCATTTTGTTGAGGGGTCTTAGGAGCACTGAACTCATGTTTGTAACCATTATAGTCACAATATTCTACAATACCAGTGTCTTTGAATTCACCACCTCTATCACTTCGGATTCTATTTACTTGAGTGTCTTTTTCATTCTCAATCCGTAAGAGAATCTTTAAAAAGGTTTGAAAGGTATCGGATTTTTGTTTTAAGAAAGCTACCCAAGTGAATCTGGTGAAGTCATCAACCATAACTAGAATATAACTGTGTCCACAAAGACTAACAGTTTGAGAAGGACCCATTAGGTCCATATGGATGAGTTCTAAGGGATTAGAGGTAAGGATATCTTTAACCCTTTTATGAGGTGCTTTAACAATCTTTCCTTCTTGACAGGGACCACAGACAATGTTATGAATAGGTTTAATTTTTGGTATTCCTCTAACTATTTGTTGAGAAGACAATTTACTCAAATTTTCGTAATTAATGTGACCCATTCTGTTATGCCATATCTCGTTGTCATCCATTCTGGCAACACTACAGATTTCAGAACTAGACATGACAGTATAACAATTGTCAGGGGTTCTGAATCCTGTAATTAAGCATTCTCCCTTTTCATTTAAAATCTTGCAATTATTCTTTGAAAAGGTAACAGTGTAATTTGAGTCACAGAATTGTGAAATGCTAAGTAAATTAGCCTTAAGACCTTTAACTAAGAGAACATTTTCAAGAAGAGGAAGTCCTTTTTCTTTAAGGGTTCCTTTGCCTATGATCTGGGATGATATACCATCACCAAAAACAACTTTTCCACCATCAAAATGGGTTTTATTTAAAAGTTTTGTATCATCACCTGTCATATGCTTGGAACATCCAGAATCCAAGTACCATCCAGAAGATGTAAGTTCAGCTTTTAGAGCAGAAACAACAACGTTACACTTCATCTGCGGCGCTAGATCATCTGTTCTAACCCAAATTGCTCTGGTTTTTAGTTTGCGCTTGTTTGCTCTTATTTGATAAAATTTGCGAGCATTAGATTTTTGTTGAAAAACATTCTGCGCATGATTTTGAGTAAATTTGAATTCCTGAGCATTTGATTTAGAAAAGGTTCTGGTAATCCTTCTAGTAAATGTCCTTTTAGGTTTAGTCCTTCTATTCCTATAGTTAGAGTTTTTGTCTGGTGGCCTGGGAAGGACATAATTGTTACGACTCCTCCTAGAATAGTTAAAGTTATGATACATAGGAGTGTTGTAGATAGGTTTAATCAGTCTCCTAGCATAGCAATTATCGAAAGAGTGACCATATATATCACAATAGGAGCAATAAAGATTGCTCAGAATAGGGTTTTCCTTAGGAAAGTCTCTAAACAAAGGTTTTGAGAAATTTTGAGGCTGAATTTTATTCCTAGGTAGCACAAATTTGAAAGCAGGTTCACTTTTCCTAATAGGGGGGCAGACATATTTTCCCTTTGGTAAACTTTCAAACTTAGAGCAACTTGCATCTTCAGTGTTGGTGTTTTGATGGTCAAACTTAGTTTTTAGAGAATGAAAGTCTGGACATGTTTCAATAGGTCTTTTGCCTCCTAACACAAACTTGATGGGTTCAACATGTTTAGTTTGTGTCTTCAAATTGGGGCAAAACCCTATTCCAGTTCTATCATCAGAATTGGTTTTAGATTCAGCAACGAATTCCTCAAAACATTTAGAATTGTTTTCAAATTTGGTAAATTTTTTGAAAACAGTTGCTGTCTTTTCTTTTGTTTGTTCCAATTCTAATAATGTCCCTTTGTATTTTTTCTCCAGAATTTCATTAGCTTCAGTCAAAGTTTTCAGTTTTTCATCAAACACTTTAACTTCACTGTCATGAGACATGCATTGTGTAGTATACTCTTCAGCATTCAGTTTTACCATTAGGCTTAGATCCTCTAACTTTTTGGTAAGATCTTTAACAATCTTTTCTAGTCTAGTGCTTTTCTTAAGAGTTTTAGTATATAGAGTGTGGATGTCTGGGAGATCATCATTGTCAGAGTCACTAAGTGAAGTGTGTGAAGTGACCCCTAAGGTTTCATTTCTTAAACTCACGCACCCATTGACATCAGCAGTATCGATTTCCCTTTGACTCACACACCCCGAGGAAGAGGTATTAATGTTCTCAGTAAGTAAAGCATCTAAACCAGTTAAAGTATGATTCAAAGCAACAGAACTAGAATTACTAAACTCATCCTCACTATCAAGCATAGGCATATCATCATTGTATATGATTTTGGCAAAGAAGGCTAAACAAGGATCAAAACCATCAGATGTCTCAAGTTCCTCATTTTCAGAATCACTTGAGTCATCCCAGGTTTTGCAGATATTGGCTCTAGAGTGTTTGTTTTGGGCCTTTAAATTAACTCTACAGTCTTGAGCAATGTGTCCTAGTTTACCACATCTATAGCATTCAGTCTTCTTGAGGTCTCTGTGAGGTCTTGTGTTGTCCTTGTTCTGTTTGTCATGAGGTTTCTCATGAGGTTTGTGATTTGAAGGAGTGGTATAATTAGACTTGCCCTGTCTATTTGCAACACTGTTTCTAAATTTAACAATTTTCTTAAATTGTTTTGTCATTAGGGCAATCTGATTATCTAGACTTTCTAAGTCACAGTCCTCATCAGAATCATTACTAGAGGTGTTTAACTCAGGCTTAATCATCTTAGAGGTAAAGCTAAGATTAGAATTGGTATGTTTCCTATTAGTGTGGGTCAATTGTTTCTTAAACTCCAATTCCATTTCCACAGTTCTTAATTTACTACTGAGTAATTCAGGAGTGAGATTTACATCACACATCTCCTCAATAGCATATCTTTTATTGTCAAATTTCTGTGGCAATGATCTCAGAATTTTAGAGACAATTTCTTGTCTATCATAAGTTATACCATTGGCATGAAGTTTAGTGACAATATCAGTAAGGTTCATATAGAAATCATCGAAAGACTCAGATTCAGACATGATTAAGGTATTATACTGTTGGATTAACATCTGAGTCTTAGCAGCTTTTACCCTAGAGTCTCCTTCATGTGCAGTAATCAAGGTATCCCATGCTTCCTTGGAAGTGGTACAGGATGAGATTCTCTTGAACTCATGTTCGTTAATAAACATAAATATAGCGTTCTTGCCTTTGTTATTATTTCGAGAAACCTGTTTCTCTTCTTGAGTAAACTCACTCAATATTTTCTTAATCCTTTCATTGCTTCCATCAGTGGCTGGTTTAGTTGGATAAAAGTATCCGTTTTCAATGATATCCCAGACATCATCTCCCAGAGTGCCTTGAATGAAAGCAATCATTCTTACTTTCCAGTAAGAGAAATTGGTTCCATCAAAGACTGGAGGTCTGGTCAAGTTACCATATCTTTCGTTTTTCTCGTCCATAATGATTTTGAGAAAACAGTTTCAGAAACTCAGGATCTTTTTGAAAAAGGTTCACCAAAAGCTCTGATACCAATTGAAATAGCGTTGCCAAAGCCGTTTATGAAAATAAACTATTTAAGCAACTCCGAAAGTTTTTTGAAGAAACTCTTTACTTAAATCAAAACGATTTTGAACACAAGATGTGTTAACAAAATTATGTACGAGATATGGACAAGATTTGATAACAAGTTTTAGTAAACAGTTTAAAATGTTTTAAACTCAGCACACTATTAGAAAGGGATGAGAAGATGTAGAAATATTGATACTCAGATTTTTAACGTGGTAAAACCTCAACCTTGAGGAAACATCCACGACTCCCTCTACGGAGTAAAACAAAATCAATCACTAAAACAAATATATGAGTTACAACCTATTTAACTAACATGCACACAAAAACAAATCTATACAAGTTCAGGATTGTACCCTCTGGCGTCCTTAACTTTTCTGCAGATCTTGTTTGTTGATGTAGTTGTCTCAGTTTGTCAACTCTTCTTTGTTTCAGCACTTTACGTCGACTTATGTTCACCAAATCTTATAGCCAACACTTTGAGTGTTTGTAGTGTGAAGATGTTTGTGAATGGTGTTCTAAAACACATGCATGCACACACACACACTTATTAGTTACAGACTATCCTAACAAATCACATATAAAGTCTATATGCAGTGTATTTGTTATTTTTCTTTCTTACAAAACCAAGAACCTTTTCGACCTTTCAAACTAACCCAGATTCCACGGAGATCTTGCTTAAGAAATCGGTCAAGACCTTTCTCAATCAGTTTTGAAAATATTATGAAGATTGAGAACCCTCCAAGTGCGAATCCCACTAGGTCAGGTTAGGTTTTGTAAAAACAGAAATAGAAAAACATCTATTGTTGATCTTTGAAGAAGAAAAATGTTTTAACAGAAAACAATCAACAACGAAATTCTCAAGATGAGAAATAAATGCAGCTAAGTGTTCTGTGACATGAAAAACTTCAGATCTATGATTTCTATTGAAAAAGAAACAAGATCTGAGTCTATGTCTAAGTTGGAAATAAGATTTATGAACACAAGGATTTCAGCAACCCAAGATCTCTTAACCAGAACTCTCATAAACCTAAGAAAACACTAAGGATGGTGTTTTTGGTTATGGTGGTTTTTCTGGAGAGGTAAGTAGTTTGGGCTTGAGAAGTGTTTGGACGAAGTTAGGGTTTCTAACTAGGGTTTGGTTTCTCTCTCTAACTTCTCTCTTCTCTCTTCTCTCTCTTCTCTCTCTCTCTCTCTATTCTTTGAGACTTTGCAAAATGGCAAAAGCTTTCGAAGGCTGAGATGAAGGGTCTTTAAATAGGGAGAGGAGAAGATTCCAGAGCCTCGTTCAAAAACAATGGCTGAGATTGAGTCAAGCTCCATTGACTGCAATCCAAGGGCTCACAACAGGCGGTGGATTAAACAGGCTATGATTGGCTTAAGGGATTACACGGGGATCCACTCAAAAGACATGCAGGCCATCGATAAGGATAGATCCAAGGGCTGTAAGCGTGCGATGGTTTGTCTCAGTAAAGAAACACAGTTTGGTCCAATCAGAAGACAGCAGGTGTTGGCCTGTGAACGAAGGTAAACGCGCGTCCCAAAATAATTACAAAGCCAACCCTTAAGTCTCTAGCGCTTTCGGTTTCTACCCAGAGTAACTTTAGGCCAATAAACACAACAATCCATATTTATATAATAACCCCAAGACTTTTTAAATCAAATTTTAATTAAATAAAACCTTGTTTAAAATATGTTTTAAATTCCCAAAAAATTATTAAAAATCAAATTGAGGGATTTAAACACACTCACAACATTAAAACACATAGGGGTGCAATATGATATGCAAGAATCAAATTCTAAGTGTGTGAGTGATGGCTATAGTCTTAGGATCATTACATGATAGATAGAAGAAGAAGCAACCCAATCTCTGAAGCTCTTTGGTTTCTAGGATAGACTCTATTTTGTCACAATTTCCAAACTAGATGAGCTCTTATACAGTCTAGACTCAAATGAGTCAAAAGTATAAGGGCTTCAAACTTTAATTATGTAAGACTTTAAGGAAAGAATGTAAAATTAAAAGAAACTTACCACTACTGAAAATAATTAATCCTCAAATACAACGAATTTTTGTAACCGACATAATAAAATCAAACTTTATAAGAAAAGGGAACGAATTAAAAATGCATTCAAATTTTCATTTCTAATAAATAAACAACTATGGGACATACATAGTCCATAAATCTATCAACATAAAATAAAGTGAAACATAACAGATAAAAGACACAAACACAAAACATAACATAATTTTTTAATAATCTAAGCATAAATATTTATTACTTCTTCCTGTTCACAATTTTGCTAAGGAAAAATAATACTATACTGAACCATTTCACAATGACCATTTAAACACAAACCAAGCAAGCAAGGATCTATTATTCTATCCATCATAAGAATAAACTAAAATTATTAGGTAAAGAAATAAAATATCAAAACATGTTCAATGCCAACATAGGTAAGAGTTCACAATTGATCTTGATTGATTCACATAATGGAAGTACATTGATTATTGGTTGTTTAAAATCCCAATTTAAACTTTAAAGTGGGGTTAACCAATACTCAAAGATAACAAGAATGAAATATACACTGACAATCATAACTACTGCACAAATGTTAAATGACCTATAACGAGAGTGATTGACTGTAATAAAAGAAACCTACGAATAATATTGAATACGATACTTATAAAGTGCATAAACATACCATAACTGAATACAAAATTATAATACATGTAAATGAATAGTATCTCTCATATGATCCATAAGTCGCCATAAGTATAATTTCACCCATATTTTGGCATACAAATCATACGTAGATAAACCAAACTATAAACAGGGGTTTTAGGTGATGTAGTCAACATATTGAAAGAACCCCGAACAAAACACTACATATACATTCCAGACCAAAATTTTAATTAATATAAAATAAAATTTCACAAACACCGGTTTATTATAAATATGCCAACCTCCTATTTATCATCGTATAACGTTACATAAAGAAGATAAAGTTGGTAATTTACAACTCAAAAAACCATACACTAAGAAGCCATGTAGATATTTTCATCACCATAATATCAAATGGATTGATATACATAAAAATGAATATGGAACAGTTTATAGTGTACTGTGTAAAAATATACTGTACAAAACATAGAAATTCTGGTATAAAGTTGTCAATCCAAGAATATATAAAAACTACAACCTAACCAAAAGTAAACGAGGAGGTAAAAACGAGCTAAAAGATCTGATAGCAATTTGATACTATTATTTATATCATTCACAAATTTCCAATATTAAAACTTATTTAATTAGAGTCAATCTTCAATCCAAATAAATTAAACCCTAATCATGCATCTATGCGAATAAATCAAACATGCAATCACAAATCAAGGGACAATCAAATTTTTAACAAAAATCCCCCGAAAGGGAAAAACATTTATTTCACTATTAAATGTAAATCCCAACATACAATTACATAGAGAAATTTACAATGAATTTCCCACAGAAATTCCAGATAGACGACAACCTAAAATCAACAAAGATTTACGCAAGAACCTCAAGAACCACAACTCCTCCTTCAGTAGTGAATACCCTCTAGTATCTCCAATGATTGCAGTCATCATCAAATATCTCCTACAAGAACTATCAATCTAGCAGTAGAGATCTCCTTCTCCACAAGAGAAACTTCAATAAAAAAGTGTTTTGGGTTCCAAAACGATTCACAAAAGTATATGGGATGTTTTGTACGAATCGAAAACATGAATTTGCCCTTAAAAGTGAAGACTAAAATTCACCAGATTTGCCATTTTCGTTTAGCAAATGTCTTCATGGAAAAGTCTTCCAAAACATGTATTTATAGGCAAGTAAAATTCTGTGAGGCGACGCTCTCGTTCGAACGATATTACCCTATTGTTTGAATGACATTAGATGTTGTTTGAATGACCTATCGAATGACGTTGTAAAAACCAAAACAGTGTAGGGTCGTTTGATACAAACAAGGAACGACCTATCTCGCTGCCTATTAAACGATATGAGATGTCATTAGAAGGGGTCGTTTGAACGACATTGCTATGTCGTTTGAACGACTGAAACAAAACAAATATTATTCTATAAATCTCGCCTACAGATGTTCCAAAAATTATTTTGACTTAGAAAAATACTTCATTTTGATAAAAAAAAATAGTTTCAAAAAAATCCCAATACTATCGTAAAAAAATTTCGAAACTTAAACACATTCCTTACCAAAATCAATCTTGTAGATGACTGTTGTTGAAGGAACATGATATTCGAATCCATCATCTTGAACAAATACTTCTTTTGACGGTTGTAGTAGTATATGACATACTCAGTGTAAACTACGAACGATGGAAAATCTGTCTTTACAAATCTCCCCTATGTTTATGCCGATACAAAATAAAAATAATTTGAATTATCAATCAAAATGTCGTATACAAAACTAATACCTTCCCATGAACCCAAAAGCGGAAAGATACTAAAAATGCAAGTCTTCAAAAAATCATCAATTTTAAATCTCTTCAAATTTCTTTGGTTTCCTTTCTCTTCTTTTTGTGTGCTTTCCAAATATTCATTAAAGTCCTACACACAATAAACAAAACAAAGGCCTTCGTGATGTATCGAGTTTGAAATGAAATAAACATAAATCAAATCAAGTAAATTAATTCTCCCCCATAATTCATAATTCAAGAATAAACAAACATAAATATGGAGTGTCACGAGAAGTGTATCAAATATATATTAATTACGCTCAAGAAAGGATATACTCAAATGGTTTTGACAATCGTTTTTTTATTTTTCAAATTTTTTCAACCAAAAATAATTTACAAAAACAACACTCACCATGAATTCACATTAAGACAAGAAAATTATGGAAACAGAATGAATGGGTGTGAATATATTCGATAGGAAAATAAACTCAAACATACATAACATATGTGCATGATGAATTTGTATACTCCGAATGAATTAGCTCAAAATCGTCCTTAGGTGTAAATATGTTGAATTTAAATGACATCGACTCAATCCACACATCAAAGTCTAAATGATTTTCACACCAATAGCGTCTACAACTATGTAACGCTTTTTCAAGACTTTGTCAGGACGTGCAAAACCGTTGCTTTATTTCCATCCAAACACCCTCATAAATAATAAGTTTTTATATTTTTCTATTAAGGTGATAAAACTAAACTATTTGGTCCCTCTTTGGCATATTATCTTTTATTTCTTTAATTTTTTCTTGGGCTCTTTTCAAACGGTGGCTTTCATGACAAGATTATTATTCTCTCACAGCCCTTTCCTGTGTACACTCATCATTTATTTTCATATTGAATAAATTTTTCATCGGCAACAGTTCTTACATGCACTACTTTTATTGTCAAGTTTATCGCCTTTGGTTCATTTTAAAGACATAATTGAGATGAAAACACTTCGACCAACATGTGATAGACAAGAACAATAATCAAATAAATCCGTGCACGTGTGCAGTAAAGAATACTAAGAGTCAAACATGTAGAATGTAATTACAAATATCATCTTAATGAATCCAAACATTTTAAAACACATGAATGAAATGATGTATCATTTCAAAACACTATCAAGCAGTCACATGGATATGGAATTGATATGCCCAAACTGAACCCTCTTACTCAGAGCAACCAACCTCGGCCAGTCTCACAGCAGAGGTGACCAAAAGCCTGTGACATCCATCAACTAGGTCGTCACTCATAAGGTCAGCCCCGACCGATATTGTACCAACCTCATACATCAACCTCGGTTGGGCATCAATCGAGGTCAATAAGGACACATGTTCTCAACCATCCATCAACACCAACATCAGCCCCAGCCGACGTTACAATCACCCGAAGTTAGCAAAGACTCACAGGTTCAATCATCAAGCACCATGTCAACATCGGCCCTGGTCGACGTAACAACTACCCCACATCTAACCTGGGCCATCCATCCTAGCCGAGGGCATCATGGATATTGACCTCGAACAAGGCACCAGTTGGACTTCACCAACGTCGTACTCAAACAAGTCGAGGTTGATACCAATTATAGACATGACCGAGCATTTACATGTACACGTATGACATGGAACACGTGGACAAATATGTTATAACCGAATTATTCCCTCCACGTGAGGGAATATTGAGGTCATAATTGTTTAATTAAGATTAGCCAGGGGTCATCCTTGCACTGCTCATTGCATGCTTGGGGGGTACATTACACCCCCCAAACACTATATATAGAGGTCATCCTCTACCTTGTAAAAGGATCCAGAATTGCACCCCTAGCTGAAACCCTATCATTTTACACAGTAGAGAGAGAAAGCTTGAGAGATTGAATCCATGGCCATTAGTGCCTTGATTCAGTAATATTACTCACACACTCACAGTGGACGTAGGCTAGATTGGCTGAACCACATATATATTGGTGTTCATCATCTTATCCTCATATCCTACTATTATATGTATACGCTTGTGTTGCCATTTTAATAACATATTTGAGCTTGTCAACACCTTAACTGGTGGTGCTATTTCCAGCATCATCATTTTGGCACCGTCTGTGGAAATGAGAAGTTATCTCTTCCTATTTTCGTTGCCTAACCTCACCAGAGACTCTGATGGTGAACGATGCATCACCCCTTGCGTGGAGCTGTTTAACCATTAAAATAGGTCCTTTAAGGTATTAATCTCATCTTCTTCGTAATCTATTTAGTTCTAACATATGACATCAAAGTTACCACCATATCTTCCACTATATGGTGTTGGAGGACCCAGTTCTAGCCAGGCACCATGCCAGTCCGAAATGGCTGAGGTGGTAGCTGCCTTGAGGTCCTTGGCAGCAATGCAACAAGCGATGAAGGAGCGGTTTGCCCAGCTAAGCCAAAATATGATAAGACCACCTATAGTCTCACTGGAGATGATCACTCCGATGGCTACTCAGCCACAATATGAGGCCAGAGGACCACCCCAGGCACATCGAAAGGACCAACCTACTCCTCAGCGGAGAAGGGATGTTACTGACCCTAGGCATTTACGCTTGGGGAGGCAAGAAAACCCTTACCCTGAGGATAAGTATGATGATATAGAAGCAAAGGATGCTCAGGCAGACTGCTGGGAACCATATGAGGTTTCAGACAACACTGTGGGTCCTATCCAGCAGAGCCGAGGTTGTGGGGAAAGACGAGGTTGTGGTGGTGAACAAAGAGGATCCACTTCTGACCGATTGAGTAGAGGGTCGGACTTCGAAAGGATTGACCCAGTTAATGATCTAAGATAGAGGTTATCAAGGTCAAGAAGCATTGATGGCTCACAAAGAGAAGATGGTGAACATTGGCCCCATCATGGATGACCACAACATTACTGAGATAGGAATCGAGAGGAGGTCAATAACCAACATTGTGCAGTGGATGGGGAACCCTCAGTTCACCCCTTAGAAGTGGTTGGGGATAACCTCGTCCAGGACGAAATTGCTAAACCCTGGAATGACTCTATTCAACGACTAGAAGAGAAGATAGGGAACCTCATCAAAAGTTGAGACCCATTATAAAGGGGATTCTCAGAGGGCTCCCCATTTGTAGCAAGAATTGTGAACTTCCTAACCCATGCCAAATTTAAACCACTAATGATATCTCCCAAGTATGATGGAAGTACCAACCATGTGCATCATATTGAGATGTACCAGTCTACAATGGACATCTATTCAAACCCAGACGAGATGAGGTGTCGAGCCTTCTCAAGCACCTTAACGGGAGCTACACATATTTAGTTTACTTCTCTTTTGAAGAACTCTATTGAGAACTTTAAGGGCTTGGATGAACGGTTTATTCACAACTTCTGTTTTGGGGTAAGACCTCAAAAGAATACCACTCATCTGCTGTACATCAAGTAGGGAAAGAATGAGAGCCTAAGAGACTACATTGCAAGATTTAATAAGGAAAATCTAAAAGTGGATGATTACGAAGATAATATAGCTATGACATCCCTTATTGGAGGACTTCAGAAGAGGAAGTTGTTATGGAAGCTTGCTGAAGACCCTCCTAAGTCCATGGACAAGATGTTAGCAACAACTGGTAGGGTCAAGAACACTAAAGAAGCTATGGCTGTCAAATATGAGGATAAAAGTGGGAGCAGCCGTGGGAAATTCCAAATAAAGAAGGACGAAAAGAAGAGGGTTGGAGATGACAAGTTTTTGCACTATACCCCTCTAACCGTGAGTTATGAGCACATCCTCAATGAGATAAAGAATGGCAGGTCCCTAAGATGGTCGGAGAAGCTAAAAGATCCTCCACATAAGAGGAACACGGACCTATGGTGTGAGTTCCACCAAGATCATGGCCATGTGACCGATAAGTGTTTCGCCTTGAAAGATGAGATTGAGAAGATGTTGAAATCTGGAAAGCTCAGAAGGTATATGGATGGACGAGATTATAAGGGGGAAGAGATGACCCTAAGAAGAAACTAAATGATAGATGTCGAGAGGTTTCCCCTTCCAGAAGAGCAGAAGACTCTGATGATGATGATGATGATGATGACCTAGATCTCCCACCAAAAGATGACAATGTCCTGGTGAAGAGAGTTTGTATGATCTTTTTCGGGCTTAATACCATCTGTGGATGTTTAACAGGAGGAGGTTCAGAGGTTTCTGATTGAAAGGCTCACGTGGCAGAGTCCAAGTCAATGACCAAAACCAAGGTTGTAAACCTGGCATCCACAAAGGTAAAATATGATAAAAGAAAGAAGGTTGACATGTATACCCTCTTAGTTGGCTTTTCAAGACTCGATTTCAAAGGTATCCTAGCTCCACACGATGACCCTCTGGTAATTATAACAACGCTGCATGGGTGTGAAGTCTATAGAATCCTCATTGGTGGCGGAAGTTCTACAGATGCTATGTTTTGACCATGCTTTGAGAGCCTAGGCCTTAACAGAGCTAGCTTGTACCCTATCATCATCCGTTGATTGGCTTTAGCGGTGAAAAGGTCCATCCGTTAGGCATGTATGAGATGTATGTACGAATGGAAGATGAGTGGCCTAAGAGGCTGACTAGAAAAATCAATTTTTTTTTATCATGGATGAAAACATCTTCTCAGCCTATAACCTCATCATAGGACGAGTAGCCCTAAAAGAATTTGAAGTCGTGCCTTCAACAGTCCACCAAATGATAAAATTCTCGACCCCTATGGTGTAGGGGAGGTGTAAGGTGACCAAACATCGACATGTGAATGCTACTTTAACTCCTCGAAAGAGAGAGAGGCTCATAAGAGGGAAATAACCACATATAACATTGATACAATTGATCCAAGGGATGAAACCAAGCTCAAGAAGGGAGAGTCCATAGAAGAGGTAAAATTCATCGTCCTCAATGAGGATAAACTAGAAAAAACCGTCCAAATCGATAAAGCTCTAAGACTTGATATCAAGGTGTCTTAAAGAAGAGACAACGTGTCTTTGTTTGGAGCCATGCAGACATATTAAGTACTGACCCTGATATTATGTGCCACAAGCTCATCGTGGCAGAATACACCAAGCCCATTAAGCAAAAAAAAAGAGTATACTCAAGGGAAAAGTATGATGTCATCAGGAAAGAGGTCAGAAAGTTGGAACAGGCCAAATTCATTAGAGAGGTCTTATACCCAGAATAGTTATCTAACGCCATCATCGTGCTAAAAGCTAACGAGAAATGGAGGATGTGCATAGAATTCAATGATTTGAATAAGTATTGCCCAAAAGAAAGTTTCCCCTGCCTCGAATTGATCATATGGTAGATGCTACAGCGGGGCATGAACTTATGATCTTCATGGATACATATTCAGGGTATAATTAGATCTTCATGGATGTGAAAGACTCAGAGAAGACAACGTTTATCACAGATAAGGGGACCTATTGCTACCAGGTCATGCCCTTGGGCTTGAAGAATATAGGGGCCACTTATCAACGTCTTGTAAATAAGATGTTTAAAGATCAGACTGGCAAGACCATGGAGGTATATGTGGATGACATGTTGATAAAAATCTTAAAGGCTGATACCCATGTGGCCAACCTAGGAAGAACTTTTAACACCATGGATTTATACAAGTTGAAGCTCAACCCTGCCAAGTGTGTCTTCGGAGTAGGAGCAAGAAAATTTCTTGGAATAATCATCAATTAAAGGGTAATAGAAGCCAACCCCAATAAGATTAAGGCACTACTTAAAATGAAGACACCTAGAACTATCAATGACATTCAGAGACTAATCAGAAGAGTTGCTGCACTAAATAGGTTTATCTCGAGAGCTACAGATAAGTGTCCTACTTTTTTCAAAGTGCTTAGAAAGTCCTTCGAATGGGACGAGGAGTGTGATGAAGCTTTTAAGGAGCTGAAGTCCTACCTCAGATCCCCCCTACTCTTATTTTGACCCATTCTGGGGAGAAGTTATATGTTTAACTAGCTGTCTCAAAGTCAACCATCAGTGCTGCCATAGTAAGAGAAGACGATGGAGTGAAGAGGCCAGTGTACTTCAATAGTAAAGCCCTTCAAGGATCTGAACAAAACTATACTCAGATGGAAAAATTAGCCTATGCCTTAATACACGCTTCCAGGAAGATGAAGCCATACTTCCAAGCCCACTTTATGGTTATCCTCAATGATTCCCCGCTCAGACAGGTCCTCCATAAGCCTGAGAAGTCAGGTAGACTAATGACCTAGGCCATCGAGTTAGGAGAATATGACATCGTGTATCAGCCAAGGGTGGCCATCAAAGGGCAAGCACTTGCAGACTTTGTTGCTGAATTTACATGGGAAGAGGCCAAGATTGAGATTAGTCAAGAGGTTGCAGATGAACCTGACAGTAACGTCTTCCAAAATCCGAACGAGGTTATGTCAAGCAAAGCCAGAAAAGGAATAGTTGAGAATGAGGAAGACATGTACCTATTCAAGCAAGGGACCCTATTAGAGGGAAATTTCTCTTTCGATGAAGCCATTTGGAACCTCTTTGTGGATGGATAATCATATGAAAGCGGAAGTGGAGCAGGGCTGATAGTGTCAGCACTGGATGGTACCGACATTGAGTATGCTCTAAGGTTAAACTTTAAAGCTTCTAACAATGAGTCAGATTATGAGGCCTTGATAGCAGGCCTCTCCTTGGCAAAATCTCTTAGTGTTGGCCAACTCCTAGTCCACAGTGACTCAAGGCTAGTTGTCAACCAAATCCTGGGAGTGTACAAGGCCAAAGATGAAAGGACGGCCAGATACCTGAAGATGGTGAGAATAATGCTAGAAAGATTCATAGAAGTGAAGATTAAAAGGATACCCCAGCTAGACAACAGTGAAGAAGATGCACTAGCAAGGTTGGCCTCAGTAACAAGGACATAAATAAGAAGAACGGTACCAGTCGAGATCCTGCTCAAAATGACCAATGAAGAAGAAGAGGTTGCCAAACCTTGCCTCAACTTGAATCTAGGAGACTCATGGATGGACACCTTTATTAGATATATCAAACACGGAGAGCTACCAGAATCAAAGTTGGAAAGGAGAAAGTTGAGGTACAGGGTTGCCAAGTTCTCAATTATAGGAGACGTCCTGTATAAAAAAGGTTTCCTACTCCCTCTTCTCAGTTGTATCCATCCCTTAGAGGTCCCACACAGCCTGCAAGATGTATATGAGGGTTCTTGCTCCAGTCACATAGGAGGAAGACCTTTAGCTATGAGGATAGTTACACAGGGGTACTGGTGGTCGACCTTGGCCAAAGATGTTGCTGCCTACGTGAAGAGGTGTGATAAGTGCCAGATATTTTCTACCATGCCTCATCAACCTCATCAACCTATGACGTTAATCATCTCACCTTACCCATTCACAATATGAGGGATTGATTTGGTAAAGTCATTGCCAAGAGCTGCAAATAACTATCGATTTTTTATAGTAGCAATTGATTACTTCTCCAAGTGGGTAGAGGCTGAGCCAATTATCACAATCACCGAGAAGAAGACCTTCCAGTTCATCTGGAAGAACATCATATATAGGTACGGTCTGCCAAACACCCTCATCTCAGATTATAGAACCCAGTTCAAGAATTCTTTCTTAAAGAAATACATCAAAAGAGTGGGCATCAAGCAGTTCTTCTCTTCTCCTGGCCAACCCCAGGAAAATAGTCAGACTGAGGTCACGAACTAAACAATCCTCGATGGGATTAAGAAGAGGTTGGAAGATTCCAATGGGATATGGATAGAAGAAGTATATGCAGTGTTATAGGCCTACATGATGACGTCAAGAACACCAAAGGGAGATACACCATTTATGTTGGCCCATGGCTCAGAAGATATCATCCCTAAAGAGGTAGTACTCCCCACTCACAGAGTTCAGACCTATGACCCTAAGAGAAATGGGGAAGAGAGAAGACTTAATCTAGATTTAATTATAGAAATAAGAGAAGATGCAGAGATTAGACAGGCAGCCTACCAGAAAAGAACTGCAAGGTTCTACAACCAAAGAGTGAAATCAAGACCTATAGCCGTGGTAGACTTAGTCTTAAAGAAGACGTTGTAAAAGGAAAACAAGCTCCACCCAAACTGGCATGGCCCCTATAAATTAGTTAATGAGGTTGAACCCAATACCTACCGGCTAGAAAATCTCGAAGGGGAATCTTTCTCCAAGCCTTGGAACGCTGACCACTTGAAGAAATATTACATATGATGTTGCAGTTGTTTTGTAATACATGTATCATTTTATGAAAAGGATGTCAACAAAAAGAGCAATTCTTGTATTAATACTTTGTTTCATTATGCTTACATATCATTAATTTGGTGACATTTTATGAGGTAAACATCATAATCTGATGACCTCAGACCTCAAACATCATTAATTTACTGAAAATTATGAGGTGAAACATCATACTATGGTGACCTCATACCTTAAACATTATTAATTTGGTAAAAATTATGAGGTGAGACATCATAATATGGTGACCTCAGACCTTAAACATCATTAATTTGGTGACATTTTATGAGGTAAACATCATAATCTGATGACCTCACACCTTAAACATCATACTATGGTGACCTTATAGCTTAAACATCATTAATTTGGTGATAACTACGAGGTGAAACATCATAATTTGATGACCGCACACCATAAACGTCATTAATTTGGTGGAAATTTATGAGGTGAAACATCATTACATGGTGACCTCAGACCTTAAAACATTATTAAATTGGTGAAAGTTATGAGGAAAACATCATAATTTGATGACCTCAGACCTTAGATAAACATCATTATATGGTGACTTCAGACTCTAAAACAACATCATGCAAGAGAAGACCTTCATTGAAAGAAGCAATATAATTTGAAGAAGATGGTATTACATTAAGCAGTCAAAGTTACAAATCAAATGTACTAAAGTTCTACTAGAGTTCACAAAAGGTAGGTACCGACGAAAGGAAATAAGGGGAAAAAATTACAACTTAATTTTCACAAAGAAAGGACAAGGTATATGTAGTAGTAGTCATCTCATCGTGGCCGACGTTGGTCACTTTTACCGTATCATACTGAGGATTGGCCTCTTCTATTTCAGTAACCTCCAAGGGAGCAGTCTCTATAGTAGCAACATCCTCCTCCTTAACCTCCTGCAAGACTTAAGCAAATCGGGGGTCACCAAAGCCTAGACCAACAAAGTCTGAGGCAGTTAAACTCCCTAACTCTTTTTCCTTGGAGGCTGCCCATTTACCAATCGCTTTAATACCTCTTTCAAGGTATTAAAAGCCAAAGATGATGAACTCATCAAAGACCTTATAGTCTGTAAGGATCTTCTCTGAGTCATCCTCTAATAAAGCTTTGACTGCACCATCCACTTTGGTCTGAAGGGCATCATCTTTAGCCTTCAGGGCTACTTTATGGTCCTTCTTGAGCTTGCCCATGTCCCTATCCCTCTACTTAACCAGCTTGTCAACCTCTTTTATCTCTTCCTTCAAACGGTCAACCTCTGCATTCAATGAGGCTTGAACCTTCTAAGCTTCTTTTCCCTTCTCTATCAGAGGCAGCTTTGCCAGGGACTAGTTAACAAAATAGTGCATGGATAAGATACCCTACAGTGGAATGTCAGACGTATGAGCATAGTCTAACTTATAAAAAGTCGAGGTTACATAGAAGAGCAAAATAGAATAAGTTTGTACCTGAATAGACCTATGAAGGTTGAACTCGACCAACAAAGGGATATCTAGAAAGCATAGGAAACACTTATCCTCTTCAGTCATTGCAGAGTCGATGGCATCGACAACCTTTAGACTATGGCCAATCAAACTATTGCTGATCTTCAGCTGAGCCAGATGAGCAGCCAAGGCATCATCTATGGAGATATGGATCGCACGATACCCTTTCTGAGTCTTGCTTTGCCTATGATGCTCTGATTCCATTGCAGACTTCCTTTTCTTCGTAACATCGGCCTTGGAAGTGCCAACGTTCTGTTTAGGAGGAGGAGGGCCTACATTTTGGCCTGCCATCTTCATCAACTTCATGAAACTTGGGGAAGACATTTCCCAAAGGTCGTCAAAAATACCTTCAGGATGTTCTGTAAAAAGAAACATTTGAGTTAATAAATCAGAGGTATGAACAAGAAGTACAAATGATACTTACGAAGCTTGGACAAAGGACCACCCCCAAGCCCGTCTGAGAGGGGTAATAGGGGGTCATCAAATGTTCATATTTTACCAGACGACCATGTTCCCCCTACTCTTGAAGATTTTTAACCTTTGAAGGTTATCCGAGCTAAGCCCAAGGTCGGCTTTGGCAGTAAGAGACACATTCCCCCACCTCAGAGGTGTCCTCAGAACCAATGTTGAAGAGGTTGCATATGGACCAAATTCCCATGCCCCTAATGCAAAGAAATACTGAGGTTTCCAGTTGTGATTTGAGGTGTGGGTAACCAGCAACATCTTTTTCTCTGACTTCCTAGATAAAAAGTGGTAGTATCTAGGGTGGTTTTTGGCAGAGGAAGGGACATAGTAACTTGTGAGTACCGTAACTGGAAGGTCTGAGTGGTGGACTGCCCTCCAAAGGACGATGGCCCCAATCATCACCCCCTAGGCATTGGGGGATAATTATGAAGGGGCTAGATTTATATGGGATAATATGGCTCTAATTGAAGCATTGATAGGGAGACGAAAGCCCAACTTGAACATCTGCTCATAGACGCAGATCTCCCCATCTCGGCCATCAAAGGCCCTTTCACCCCTCAGAGGTCTCCTAAGCTTAATGAAAGGGCCTGTTGAGTAGAGGTGCCTAAAATCTAGGAGGTCATACTCACTAACAGAGCTCTCAATCTCAGCTGCCTCAGATGTGTCAATATCACTCTCGTTCCCATCATCTTCATCCCTGGAAATGTCAGCCTGGGTAGGTGCAGGGACACCATTAGGAAACCTCTGAGTGAACTCAACCCCGATGGTGGCCGACAGGGGAATAACATCGATAATAGGAGGAATGCCCACACTTGGCACTATAATTTGAATTTCGGAAGAACATTGTGAGGTGTTAGTACCTTTGTGAGATGAGGCACATCTTGGGACCTCGTCCTGCTTAGGGACCGTATCAAGCCTGATAGAGTAATCCATAGCCTCTTAGAAAGAGTCTACGGATATAGCTTCTGAGGTAGATGACTCAGACTCAGACATTGGTGATGGGTCCACTGGAACCTCAGCTGGCTCAATGGGCTTGACTGGCTCAGTATATATTACCTTCGGAGGTGGAGGAAAGATAGGTCTGAGGGGGAAGGCCTCAGTCGTACAAGCTTCCTCTTGTGCTAGCTCTATCTGCCTAATTTTTTTAAAGGTCTTCTCCTGAAGAGAAGGGAAGTCTTCTATGAGTTGATACAGAGGTCTGAGCATAAGGCAAACGACACAACACTTGGACTTTATAAATAGGCAAACAACTTAAACTCAACCTAAACTAAGGATCAAATAGTGAAGGTATAAGGTTTTCAAACCAAGAACACCAAGAACACCTAAGAACAAGGTCACCCAAAAATTCAAAGAAATACCGAAAAAATCAAACTCTCGTCGAAAAACACAAGCCTTCATCGAGAAATGCAAAAATGAAAAATAAAGGCTGAAAATGGAAGAAAGAGGATTAAAGTGATACGTGTCCAGTCGCAGAGTGAAAGAGTAGTAATTGTGTGGATAAAGAAACCTTGGAACAACAGCCAATGGTGGAGGTATGTAGATGCAGTTGGAGAGTGGGAACTCAGGAGGGAAATAGAATAAAGAAATGAAAAAGAAAAAAGAAAAGGGGTTTTAAACCCCCAAATCATTTTAGTGCGCATCCCAAGGACCATCATTGCCTAGGTATTCTAAAAGGCAAATCAAAATCATTATGCCTTAACAGAAACGCCACCCACTCTAGCAAATGACATGTGTTAAAGAAATACTGGCACACAAGAAAACTCAGCCTCGGTCGTGCATACCCCTTAGTCACCTATTCACATAGGTAACTAAGGGCTAGGAGGTGATTGATATGCCCAAAGTGCACCCTCTTACTCAGAGCAACCAACCTCTGCTAGTCTCATAATCGAGGTGACCAAAATCCTATGACATCCATCAACTAGGTCGTCACTCAGAAGTTTGGCCCCGACCGACATTGCACCAACCTCATATATCAACCTCAGTTTGGCATCAATCGAGGTCAACAAGGACACATGGGCTCAACCATCCATAAACACCAACATCGTCCTCAGACGATTTTATAATCACCCGAAGTCAACAAATCCTTGCAGGATCAATCATCAAGTATCATGTCAACATCGGCCCTGTACGATGTAACAACTACCCCCTATCTAACCTCGGCCATCCATCCTGGCCGAGGGCATCATGGATATTGACCTCGGATAAGGCACCAATTGGACTTCACCAACCTCGTACTCGTATAGGCCGAGGTTGATACCAATCAAAGACAGGGTCGAGCATCATCATGAATGATGTTGTGACTTGGTCATCCTAAATGTCCATCCATAAACGGTGTAAAACGAAATACAAAAATCTTTTTTTGTTTTTTCGAAAAAAAATTATCAATATAAAATCTTTTTGGATTTTTTAATTTTTTTCTTAAAAAATAGAAAATCTTTTTGTAGTTTTCCAAAATTTTTAAAAAATAAAATTATTTTTGGGTTTTTAAAAAAATATATCAAAATAAAAAATACAAAGGTGGTACATAGTAGTAATAGGCATAAATTATCATCATGAAAGTTATCCTAGGATAGCAAACAAGTTTAAACCTCAACCATTAAGTCTAGAGGTGTTTATCAAAGGTGGTGACATCCTATTAAAAACATGCATAAAATCATGTGATGTTTTGACTAAATACTCAACTTGCTATCTAAAGTTCTCAAAATCTCTCATGTGATGTGCAAGAGCGTGTGAAGTATCATGTGTGAGTGTACGTGTGGGAACACATGCAATAGCATAACGAGATAAAAACCTATGAGACACACTGCCTAACTTAAAGAAAATTTTTCTAAGGTGTCCGCTCTTTTTGCAATGGGAACAAACATAAACTAGTCTAGGAACACCTCTCTCATAATGATTAGGACTCTCTTTCCTACATGGAAATGTATGCCTAGGTAGGTTAGGTTGAGAGCCATATCGATCTATCACAAACTCGTGAACCATCTCGGGTGCAACATGGAACGTAGACGCACCGTCATAACCTATTCCTCGTGTCTCAACATTATCCAAAGCGGGATAGAGGAACATCTTTACAACCTTCTTAGATATATCCTCTATAGTGGCCTTGACCTCCAGGGCACATTCAATATCTTTCTCGAGTTGGGACACACGGGCTTCAAGTTCACTATTTTATCGGTCTAAGATGATCAACTGCTCACTTAAAGAAACCTTCACCTTCTCGAGTTGACTCTCCAATGCCTCATACTCCCTCAAAAATCCTATATCCCTTTCTCTAAATCTAACACCTTAAGACCTAACTCCTTATTCAACTTCTTCATCTTTAAGGTCTCGGTTTACAAATCTCCAAACTCTTTTTGAATATCACTTCCACCCTCACTTACAATCTCACCCTCACTCTCACTTAAAACACTCAAAACATTATCGGGGCTCTCATGTACACAAGTTTCCTCATCATCGTGGGCCAAACTAGATGTGCTCATGTGACTATCCATAAAGGCAACACACATACCATGTGATGTTTAATCCCCGAAATCATTCACCTCGATGTCACTATCTCTAAGAGTGGTCGGCATAGTAATTTTATTTCCCTTTCTCTTTAGCATAGTGGGGCATTTGAATGCTTTGTGCCCTTTGCCTTTGCACTCAAAACATTTCGTCTTTTCCTCTTTCTCATCGCTCTCTTTGTCCTTCCATTTTTTTTTCTCAAAAATCTTTTTATTGGAACAATTTTCTTTGGAAAATTTTAGAAACCTTTTAAATTTTTTAGCAAACAAATTCACATCATCAAAATCAAACTCTCCCTCTGACTCGGACTCATAAAATTTCTCTTGTTTCTTTTTATCTATCTTTTTAGATACTTTCTCACTCCTTTTAGATTAGTCTCTAAGTGCATTGCCTCTATCATTAGGCTTAACATTGATAGGAAATACATCGATCTCATAAGTTTGAAGATCTCATACTAGTTCTTCTAACCTAAGTGTATATAATATCCTTAATGAGTTAAAAAAATAGTGACCTTAGGAATAAAACGTTTCAGGAGTGACCTGAAAATATTTTTAAAAACTCTCGACTCTTTAATTTTCTCACCCAAATTAAAAGTCATGTTAACTATGTACAATAACCTAGCATAAAACTCGTCAAAACAGTCGAACTCTAACATAGTGATAATCTCAAACTGGGTGGTCAAATTTTGTAATTTATACGCCTTAACTGCGTGTCGATTATAGGAGATGTCATGCCTCTTTAGACGTGGTGCACCTCATAATTCGATGGAACTCATCATGGGTGACGACTCCATAAATAGCACTGAGGCCATGGGAGTTATAGGTACTCCATTTATAATCATCCTCAGTCAAGTCAGACACAGTTTTGGGATTGGTGACATTTTCAACGATGACAGTGGGAGGAGTCCACCCTCTTTCACAAATGAGCCAAACACGTTCACCAATAGAATTTAAACAAAATGTTGTGTGGGCTTTCCAATAGGTATAATTTATCCCATCAAAGACGGGCATCCGATTATATAAGTTCTCCATCGAAAAATTGCAAAAATTTTGAAAATCAATTTTTGTAAAAAAAAAAATTGATATCACAATTTTTTTTGCAAAAAAGGATCTTATAATATTTTTGGGAAACCCGCTCTGATACCAATTTGATGAGGTATAAACGAGATAAAATCTCTCATACCAATTTGAGGATGCGTAATATCAATTATTTATGTAATTTACAAATTTCCAATATTAGAACATAATTAATTAGAGTCAATCTTCAATACAAATTAATTAACCCTAATTATGCATCTATATGAATAAATTAAACATACAATCACAAATCAGAGGCAATCAAATTTTAGGAAAAATTCTCCAAATGGGCAAAACCTTTATTTCACTATTAAATCAAAATCACAACTTACAATTACATAGAGAAAACTACAATGAATTTCCCATATAAAATCCACATAGACCGTAGCCTAAAATCAGCAAATATTTCTACAAGAACCTCAAGAATTGTAGCCCCTCCTTCAGCAGTGAATACCCCCGAGTATCCCCAGTGATCGCAGTCATTAGCAAATATCTCCAATAAGAACTATCAATCCAGCAGTAGAGATCTCCTTCTCTACAAGAGAAACTTCAACAAAGAAGTGTTTTGGGTTTAAAACTATTCACAAAAGTATATGGGATGTTTTGGGTGAATTTGAAACATGAACTTACACCTAAAAGTGAAGACTAAATTTATGCAGATTTGCAGTTTTTGTTTAGGAAAAGTCATCATGAAAAAGTCTTCCAGAACATGTATTTATAGGCAAGTAAAGTTCTTTGAATATGTGCTGTCGTTAGAACGATATTACCCTGTCGTTTGAACGACCTATTGAATGATGCTGTAAAAATAGAAATAGTGTAGGGTCGTTTGATGCAAACAAGGAACGACTATTCCTCTACTTATGAAATGATATGAGATGTCATTAGAGGGGGTCGTTTGAACGACAATTGCATGTCATTTGAACGACATTGCTATATCATTTGAACGACTTAGTGAAATAAATATTATTTTATAAAGCTCACCTACGGGTCTTCCAAAAAATATTTTCACATAGAAAAATGCCTCATTTTGATAAAAAAATAATTTAAAAAAAAATTCCAAAATCATCGTAAAATAATTTTGAAACTTAAGCACATTCCTTACCAAAATCAATCTTGTAGATGACTATTGTTGATGAAACTTGATATTCGGATCTGTCATCTTGAACAAATAATCGTTAACTTCTTTTGACGGTTTTAGCGGTATGCGACTTACTCAGTGTAAGCTACGGACAATGAAAAATATGTCCTTAAATAAAATATGACAAATACATAGCATGACAGCCAATGTTTGGAACGTTAGAACTAATTATGAGAATCATCATATTATTTCATATCAGTGCATGTGATCCAAACAATTCCTTGCGAACATAATACTACATTTTATATGATAGGAATTAACTAATCCAAATATTATCGAAACCCATAAAATTAAAGTAAACACAAACTAATCACAATAATATACTGAATAAACAAAGCACTATAGAGTCAATGAATTAAATACATACTAATTTCCAGTTTCTTTACGTCAAGTGATGGAAATAAATGTACATATGTTAGTTTCTTTATGTCAAGTGATGGAACTAAATGTCCATATAACAAGACCTCATTACTAAGAGAATGAGAGAAATAGTTTATCTATAACTATTAGTGGCAATGATGGTGTAGTACACAAAGTTAAAACACTAAACCAAAAGTATATGCATACACTTGTTTTAATTATTTAACTCCATGCACACTCTAATATATAAAAAAAACATATAGTAATATAAAAAATTGCACTGGTTAGTTTTTAGTTAGTGTAAAGCTTTCTTAACAGTTTCAACCTCGAATATAACCCCATCACCAAAGATCGATAAATATAAATATGTATAAAGAAATACATAATTGTAAACAAGAGAGAGTTAAAACGAAAAACATATATTAAAACTCAAAAGAAAATAAACAACAACCATCCATACTCAAGAGGACAAAATCACTTTAACAGTGATACTAACTTCACTATTAGTCACTTAGTCAAGAATATTATAAAAAGTATTGAAAAACAAAGTAAGCTATTGAAGACACACCCCCAATGAACAATTTTAAAATTTACATTTAAATAAACATCACCCAAATATTTCAAAATAAATATAAACAACTTTTTACAAAGAAAATTTATTTATCAAAAGGAAATTAGTTTGTCCCCCTCAAATACATATTTTATTATATACAGACTTTCTGGACCAAATTTAAATATACCCTAATTCACTCTTAAAGATAAAATCAAAGATATACTCCAATACAATACTCCAACATAATCTTCACAACGAAATTAAATTATTGCATGTATTATCCCAAACCTTTTAAAATAGTAATAATAAGCAACATTACAACTTTTAATAATTCAACCATAATTTAATATGTTACCATACAAAGCTCTAGAAATTAAATAAAAGGAAAAAAACATTATAATTGCAACAGGGTAGACAAAAACAAATTGTGCATCAACTGGTCTATATCTAACTAAAAATATTTCATTGAGATCGATGATATCCAAGGTTATTTCCCCAAATACAAGTGTCTAATGTAAATTTATTATCTGTAAAAAATAAGTAACATAGTGAGATAGGGTGTTCCATACCTTGAAAAATGCATACATTTTGAAAGAGTGCCAACATAAAATTATCAACATTGGCACACAATGACACTTAATTTTTTGAAACGATAGGGGCATTTTCTTAAACACAGTAAATGCCCTGCAAGGGAAATCGGATGAAAAACTGTAAGAAGAAAATGCAAAGGAAACCTGGTTAGATCAATCTGCAAATTATCTACAATATTATCTTCATGTATGTAGATATAAATTTAATTTCATATATGTAATTGACATAGGTTCCAATTCTATTTCTTGGATACATCTATTTGTTCCGATCAATCTAAAATAAGCGTCTTACTTATGAAGATATTTTTTTAATAGTTTAAAATGCATTGCAGAACGATCTATAAAACAATTAATAGAGTTTGATTCCTCAACTCAATTAATAGTAGCTATAGAGTCCACCCCTTCCCCATACTACGAATGAAAGGGAAAATATAAAGGTTACCATTAGACCAGCCAATGATCAGTCAAGATTAAACATCAAAATATATATTCAAATCAAGTGCCAAAATATTAATATTAACATAATGCAAAACCAACAAACAAAACATAACAGAACAGTATATCATTTGATCAGTCCTTTGAATGGTATACTATAACTCATAAGCATGAATCCAGAATTCTAATAAAAATTTCACATGGGGACAAAACATTTTAACATAAAATTAATCTATGCATTATTATTCATAATCGCATCTTATCTTATTCAAAACTATTTAGAAAATTAGTCGTCTATTAAAAACCCTAATTTGAATATGTTCTCGAACTTTACAAAATAAGAAGTGAACAAATGGCACAAATATTTGTTAAACCTAAGAAAAAAAGGTAGAAGGTCATAGATGGTACCTGATTTATACCATGGTATGGTAAATAAAGAATGAAAGCTGGAAACAAACTATAAAACATTTCATTTGAACAATAACACCCACTAAAGAATCAAACACATAGAGATCAAAGGGAGCCACCTGTTATGTGTAGAAACAATTAAACATAAAACCTTTTTTTGTTCCTACAACCTATACCTTACAAATTAGACTTGATATCAAACCAAAATCCCTATAATTTAAAAGATAAGAACTATAAAATCCGAACCAAAACACATAAAATAAAAAGCTAAATCCAAGAAATGAAAAAAATCTGAACATTAAATCTAATTTTCTTACCGATAAACCAAAAATAAGAGAGAGTGAGAGCATATCTCTAAAATCTTCTCATTGGACATACACGAAGGATAATATCTATTAGTGCGGTAAGGGGGGAGTTTTTGAGAAGCCTGAGAGGGAATGAAGTGAGATAAAGGGTATAAATATTGGGGAAACCTTATATGAGAGGGATTATGGTGAGGGAAGACAGACTATCAGTTAGTGTGGAAAGGGGGATAGTTTGTTAGAAGCGTAAGAGGGAGTGAGGTGAGAGAAGGGGAGAAATATTATAAAAACCAAAGCTTTAAGGGGGAAATGAAAAAAAGAAAATTTAGAATTCTTTAATTAAAGTTAGAAGAATCAATCTTGACCATCCATTTTGTAAAAATGTGTAAAGATGTAGCATCAATCGTCACCATTGAATGTGAAGACAATTCAAAAACTTCCCTATCATATTACTTTTTCTGAAGAGACAAGCACTTTAAGTACGAAGGATAGAGCCAGGAGAGAATACTTTTGTGTCAATTTGTGGAGAATAACAGTGCTTTAATTATGTTGTATCTTGACCTTGACCAAATGATCTATTTATAGTTAAATACTAGGGTTAGTGTGACATGTGCGCGCCAAAAGGATGTTCTTTGCGATAAAATCTGTGTATACCTTTTGTCCTATTTTGCTATTTGTCGTCTGTCCACTCTGACAGATGACATCGGGTTCAACCCAAAGTCAAAAGGCAAATGTAATGAGAAATGTTACAAAAAGCAAGGTTTTGTAGATATTTTCAAATGGTTACCTGGTAAACAAAATTTTTGAAAACTCGCGAGCGACCTTGAGGACCATTCTCTAATGTTTATAACTTTAAAACACTTTATAAGCACTGGTTTGGTTGCTCACCTATTTTACTAGTGTGAACTGTGTAAGTGTGTGAGTGACCTCTCATGTACCTCCTATTAGTATTCTCTATTTCCTAAGGTACTGAAGTGGTTGGTTCAACAAGTCTTGCCTCCTCGCCTGCAAACAAAAATTCCTAAGGGATCCTAACTAGCCATCTGCTCAGGCCCTGCTTGTTCGACTAAGTCATTCCAATGTACAAGAAATAATAAAGTGTTATAAAATATTATTTAACTAAACTTATTTGTAACCTGGGCGTGGGGCTGCTCATAAAGCACCCCTAGATGTCTTGGAGCTGCTCACAGAGCACCTCCTTACCATTTTTTGGGGTTGATTGCCTACCATCCCCTTCCTGACTTGGGTCCATTTGGTTGTCACCCCCTCATTGGATTGGGGTTGTTTGCATGCCCCTTATGTTGACTTCGATTTAGGTATCCCCTCGCTTGGTACCTACTCACTTGGCACCTCCTCACTTGGCACCTCCTCACTTGGCACCTCATCACTTGGCTCTCACTTGTGCTCAATTTTAATTTTTTATGTGAGATTGAGGGGGTACCTATCTACATTAGCCCCCTCATGCAAAAATATTCGCTTAGGTGGAAAACGAAGAACCTTATACAAATTCAGAGGTTTTTTAGGAATTCTAGGGGACCCAAAAGGAAATTATTATTTCTATTGTGCATTTAATGTTGTTGTTATAGGATCCGTACCTGGGAGTTTTTTAGTGTATTGAGGAGACATAAGTCTTTTTTGGAAAATCCTCTTTTATCATTTCAGTAATCATTACCCAAACCTTTGATCTGTCAAACGTATGTGTGTTACACACTATAAATACCCCCTCTCAGGGGTTTTTTAAATTTTACTTCTCACTTTCTTTTCATTTTATAGACACATAAACTTCTTCCCATCCAAAAAAATCCTTTTCTCCATTTTTGTTCTTCCTCTAAACTTTTCCTATTTCCATGGCTTCATCTAATCAAACCTTCACCTCTGCCTCCTTCACCTCCATGAACGAGGTCTTAGTAGGGTCTTTACCCATCTAAGTCACTATTATCACTAGCGCCACCACTGAATCCACTACTATCACCTCTTCGCTGGCCACCTCCACCATTGTCTCCGTCGTCTCTAGTGGAGTTAACCCTTATACGAATGCCTTTTCTTCTTTGCCCAAGGAGAAAAGGAAATTCATGAAGAAAAGGATAGAAAGGTATTTTTCAATTTATTACCTTGCTCCATTCTTTGGCAAGGATGACAACTTTATATCCCCACTCAAGAAGTTCGAGGCTGAGTTTGTGGAGAAATTTAATGAGTAATTGCTCGTGAGCCTCTTGGAATTTGAAGAAAGTTATGTAGTCCTCGCTGATAGCATCTTGCAAGTTTGAGTGGATAGGGGTGACTTACTCTTTTCAAACATGAACATTGATATTTACGGGCCCCCCTCAAAAGAGTGGGCCCTATGGGTAGATTATGTTATCAATGTCTTAGCTTACCGTGTCATCATTGATAAGTTGGGGCTAACTCGAGAAGTCACTAGCCTCAAGGCTTGAACCATTTCCAAGAATACCAGTGCATATAATATTTTACTCTCTCATTCGAGTGTGGACTCCCATACCTTTACCACAAGTTGGGGGGAGTTCACTATTACCTTGAAGGATATCCATGAGCTAGCTCGTTTTCCTATTTTGGGAAGCTATGTATTTATTGATGGTTTTGAGGACTCCCTCGAGTGGGTGATGTGTGAGGAGATCCAAGAAGCTCTCTATGATTGTTCTCATTATGATGCACTCAACCAAACTTGGGCGAGTAGGCACTCCTTTACCAAATGAAAGTGAGACTAGTTTAAAAATTTCGAGGTAGTGCCCAAGGAAGGGTTCCTGATAAGCACCCAAAATTGTACCATTTATACCCCGAATAGACGTACTTTAGTTGATAATTCTTGACAATATGGGTCTTATGCGTTTAATTATTCAATATGCACGCTTAATTGTGCATTGCAGAGTTCAAACGCTTAAATCAAGACAATTGTGTGCAAAATTGAGCTAAATAACTAAATACCTTGTCCCTAAACTTATCTAACACCTTACCCGAGCCTTAACCTACCATAAACCTACCCCAAACCCCGTGTGTGTCTAACTTGTCCCTTTTTATTATTTTTTATATTTTTAGTTTGAGTCATTTTAATTTTAGGATTATTTTAGAATTTTTTAGGTTTTATTTTCTATTTTACTATTTTAGTTTTATTAATATAATTTTATTTTATTTTGATTTTATTTAGTTTTTAGTTTTAGTTTTTATTTTATTTTATCTTATTTTATTAGGATTGGAATTTTTAGGATTATATTTATTAGTTTTATTAGATTTTTTTTTTATTTCTTTTTAGTTTCATTTTTAATTGAGTCTTTATTATTTTAGGTGTCCAAATTAAACACACACACACACACACAAATCCTCTACACTTTCTACACCTTACACACCCAATACCCCCCCTCCATCTTCAACCTACAACCCCTCTCTCTCCTCTCTCATCTCTCCTCCGATCGCGGCAGGCAATTGCTTAGATCCACTTGGAAACATAGTCAACAACAACTAGAATATACTGAAAACCATGAGAGGAGGGAAATGGTCCCATGAAATCGTTACTTTTTTTCTGTCTGTCAGACTTTCTCGTTGGAGGAATGTCTCCCTCGCTAGTCTTACCTTAGGATCCATTTACACTTGGTTAGATCATACTCACATTGATATAGAGAGTTCACACAGTCTTTTCGATGTGGTAAATTTTCTAGACTCTTTATTATTATTGGGATTCCTTTTTGAGAGGTTCCCCGACTGGGACCCTGAGCCTCGCTCACTTCACAACCAGGCTGCTAGAATTTTTAGGTGGCATAAGAAAGACCATAAGCACTCACTCAGTTTGTTTATTTTTAGACTATATAGATGATTTTTCTTTCTGCCTTTACTCAAAATTAATGGGTGCTATATTTTCATGTTGTTTCGATTCTGCCTCTCATGGGATCTTCTTCTCCCCAGCCAATGCTGAGTCCGTGAGTGACTGCCCTTACATCTTAGTGATGGGTTTTGTCGTATGTTGTATATTACCATCTTTGTAAGATCTTGGCCAAGGATTTAATTTTTATCATTCCGAGCTGGTCAAAAGACTGTTTGGTTATGATTAAGGAACAGATACCCCAAAGTTTCCCATCAGCCTCTCACTATAAGAATTATACTCAGAGTATTTTTCTAACTTTACTCCTGAGGGGATGGTGTGCATGACTGTCAACTTTGGGAATTTCTTGATACCTTCTCGTGATTACCTTCCTTACTTAGCATCTCGTGGTTTTATTTGCGATGGTAAATTTTATTGATAAAGAACTGCATTCAAGAAGTTCCTCATGAGTCTATTATCGGGCGTGTCCATTTAGGTGATAAGTACTTGACCAAATGCACTTAGAGCGAGGTTTTTCACCACAACCAAGTTGAGTGGGCTCCACTTGAGGAATTAGTCCCCATTCTCATGAATCTTCTCTATGTAGAGAGTATACCCCAAACAACCAGAAGCCATGCCTAGGAAGGTGAATGGGAAAGGTAAGGTTAAGTCTAAGACCAAAGTCCCTTCAAAGAGGAAGAATCTTGATACTTCCATTTCAAATTTTATCCCTTCTCTAGTTGGGGGAACTTCTTCCCCTCCTTTGCCTATCAAAACTTTGGTGACAAGGCAGAAAAAGAGGCAACTAAGACCATTGGCCCCTCTTATGTGGAAGACCAAAGTTCAGAGGCTAACACTTTGGGAATTAAAGAAACATTACAATTTCTTCGCGAGTAGGCCTATGATGCCCTCAAAATCACCCTTTCTCAGCCACCTGCTCCACCATCTTCTCCCTCAGTGGAAGGTACTCTAGTTATTCCTTTTACTTAGTAAAAATATAAGTGATGGAATTATGAGCGATTTCTCCTCACCCTGTTCATTTGAATAGGAACTTATTGATTATGGAAGCACTCCATCTTATGATTACCATAATTCTTCTTAAAATGATACTGGCTTATTTGGTTTCAATAAAGATCGCTTGCCTGACGCTTCTCCTTTTTTGTCAGCTACGAGGGGGTCAATCATGGACTTGGAGTCATCTATTAGTGATCATGATGATATTATGATCTACTTATTATCCTCTACCATCCTTACCACTAGGCCTTTGCTTTATGGTCAAGCTTTCCGTGATGACCCTACAAGTATCTAGTTTATCGAATACTTTTTCTATTCATCATATATCTGGTTGATATATCTGATTATATTTATTGTATTACTAACTTTTATCATTTACTGAGAAGGTGTCTTCCACTAGGGAGATTGGTTATGTCTAAATGAGAGTGACTCCTTCCTCTTCTTCTCCCGTTATTCCTCAAGCCCTATTTCAGCATGAGAGGAATTCCATGTTAGTATCTTCTTTGCGATTCTCCTGAGAAGTTTGCATATAAAACAATTAAGTTACTTTGTTTTCTTCTTTTCTATTTTGAATTTTTTTTGGCCTTCTATAATCATGGCTTTCTTTTCTGGAAGCTTTCCACTGTATTCCCCACCATCGTGAAGAGTTATTTAGTGATTGCTCGTTCTATACAGGTATTTGGTACTTTACAAATGAATTTTATCAAGTCATTATTTGTATTCCCCATAGAATTATATATATTTATATTTTTTATAGGTGTTTGTGGTGTCTGTGGCCCCTCTCACATCGATCTCTAGGCCACTCACTCCTTCTAGAGCAAGTAGTTCTTTGGCCCAGCCACCAATCCACACTGTGGACACTTCTGGAGAGGTACCCCTCGACCATTTCTTTTTCCTTTTTATTACAAACATTTGTTCTATGAATCCTAAATGTGACTACTTTTATGTTAACCTATTTGTTAAACGATCCCCTCTCGAGCAACCCTCTTACCACTGAGGGTGTACTTGTGCCCACGAGGGTAGTTATCCTTAGGTTATCTACTTTTAGGATGATACCTATCCCCAGGGTCTATCTTCTTTTTGACAACAAGCCTCATGTCCATACCCTTCCTACTCAGCCCATTTTTATCGCAACTATAAGTGGGCTTGTTGTTCACATCACCTTCTCAGCACATGTAGCTAATTTATGTAATCTTGTTATTTTTTATAACTCTTTTTTTTATTTACAACTTCTTTGTTAAAAATTTAGCAGGATTATCCCTCCATCTCATGATGTTGATTTGAGTTCTTATCTTTCTTCTAAGGACTAGGTACTTGAGTTGACACATTTTTAGACTTACCTTCAAGATTACACACTTTTTTTTTGTGTTCAAACTTTTACTCATTCTGTCTTATTTTAAATTTAGGTGAGCACTGCTAGAGCTTACTAGCCTACTGCATCTCCATCCAGCACTGCTACGAACATGATTGTATGTTCTATGGTATTATTATATTATATTTATGGTTTTAAATCTTGTTGTCCCTATCCAAGTGTTATTATGATATCTTGTTTGCCCTTATTTTTCAGGTTACCACTAAGGTGTTCTTTGACTATCGAAACTTCTATGAGTACCTCCATGATCACTTCTGAGGTATCATTCTATCATGCCTAATTCCTCTTTGACTTGTGTAGACACCACATTCTAGGACCCCCTAATACTCTCCTTAGGTCCCTAGTACTTCCTTATTTACCATAGAACCCTAGGTCATACTCCGAGTACTGAGCTAGAGGCCATCGGGCACACTCGAGCACCATTTGAATCCGATCAACTTACTTGTCAGAGAAAAATCTCAATGAATTATGGAAGGGCTCTGAATCCCCTTTCCAACGGTCTTCCCCATGTGCAAATTGGCCTGAAAACTGGTCCGAAGGCCACCGGGCATTTTTAGATTCTGTTTGACTGCCATCACCTCTTCAGCACGAATGAGACTAAATGAATCCTTAAGGGTCATTGAATACCCTAACTAATGATCTACCTTGTGCATGAATCAGCCTTACGGTACAAATGAATGACCTGTTTTACACGAAAGGGCCATCGGGCATTTTTGGGTCCCATTTGACCAAGGTCAACTCTCTAAACTGAACGAGACTGAATGAATATTTGAAGGTATCCAAATACCCTTTCCAACGGTCCATTCCGTTCACGAATTAGCCTTACTATTTAGATGAACCATCAATTTTCATCCAGGAATCTCCTACCTAAAAGACTGTCGGGAGCTTCTGAGCCACGTTTGACCAAAGTCAACTCCTGAACCCGAGATATGGATTCTTAAAGGGATCTGAATTACCTTTATAACTGTATGCATCATTCACAATTCGAACATATGGGTTGTGTTTTGTGATCATTTTTTTTGAGAAATCTATATGAGGTTGTCGAATCGCAAACCAATTTCCCTCCCTAGCGGCAGTGTGTCTGGGAATGCCTACCAATAGGCAGAACAAGGACAATGCCGATTGGCACCCCCCTTGACCCTATATAAGGAGAGCATGAGATCACTTTGAAAAACACTCTAGAAACATCCCTCTCAGTGATCTCAGTGATATTTTTCCAAAGTCAGCGTGGTTTCTCTATTGAAATCTTTCCTCTACATTCCATTTCCATCCTTTTCACACCCAATTTAGAAAAAATCCTCACCCTCTCCTCCTATAACCTCCATCCAGTTGTGAGGGAATCCTATACAACAATCAAGATTAATCTTCAAGTCTCCAAAGAAGGTCCAAACATTCTTCTCTCTCTTTAATTTTCTTATTTTCGCATTAGTTATCTAATCTTTACTTTAGCATTTCACCCTTGTAAGTGAATACATATTAATAATATCACTTTTTAATAGTAGCATTGAACATAACATATTTTCTATAAAAACCCAAAACAAGAAAAGGAGGGTTTACTCATAAATTCCAAATGGGATTCCTCTCCACATTTTCTCAAATTCAAAATATCCTTTTTCTACACACACAAGTATATAAAAGCGCATGCTTGGAATTATGGGATAAAGCCCACCCTCATATTCCATGAGAACTACGTTGACTTTGATGCCACATAGTATTCTCAGGTTAAGACCCGAGCCTCAAGTCCTCCTATAATTTTTTTTTTCATATATTATTTCTAGATTATATTTGTGATCCTTATTCGCGCTTTATCTAACATATATTGTCGTTTCACCATAACGATCGATATCCCGATTAGCGCACACATTATATTTTTAATTATTATTTTGGTAACACTCCTACGAATGATCTTTCTCCTCCTTTCTCCATGATGTCAGTTCCAAAATTTCATTCTCAATTTATATACGCGAACACAGTTCACGGAGATTTTGAGGAGAATAATAACATATGCCCGTGAGACCGAAAGGGCAGGATGGGTGTCTAACACCTTCCCATTCTGTAACTTATCCCCGAAAACCTTTTAACTAATTGGTTTTGCAAGAATTAGTATGTCTTTCATGCCATTCTCTGGAGGTAACAACCTTTCTTTTTCCTTTTTTATGTAAAAAAGGTCGGCGACTCTATCTCTTTACATGACCCACATCAACGACAGTCGAAGCGCTCCTCCTAGAAAGGGGGTGCGAGACCTTTTTCTTCACTCCCTCCAACCGCACACATGAGCATCAAAGCCCCCGAGGAAGGGAAGGGGAGGAAACATATGGATGGCTAAAGTGGCGACTCTGTTGGGGACCTACTTATCATAAGAGGGCTAGACTCTATTTGCACGGGGTCAATCATTTTCTGCATGTGTGAGTATTCACCTATCTGCATGTTCCCCTTTCTCCTCTATTTATTTCTTCTATCTATTTATCTCATACATATATCACCTATCACTTACTTTTCACTTTCACCTGCCTTTCACCCACTTGTAAATATCTTTTATGTACACCTCACACTACTTATAATTATAAGTAGGATCACTTATATCCACATGTTTCACACACCACGTAGAATATCCATGCTTAGGTTTTACTAGCACACACCTCCAGTTATCACTCTTGTATATATCCTCTTAGAATATCCATGTTTAGGTTCACTACCACATACTCAGTTGTAGATATTCACACTCACATATATCCATGCTTAGTGTAATCTTCATGCTCCATGCTAGATTTAATTTTTATATGTGTGCATTATTCTCTTTTAGTATAATGTTCATTGTAAAGGGATCTCTCAATAATATACTAATCAAGAATCATGAATTTTGCACACTACATCACCAAGAGTATTGTTATTGACAAAAAATTTATCCCATACTAGGGGTCACTTTATGATGGGGTTAGTCCGGTAGGTCGAAGTTAGCCTAAGAAATATGACTCTCACCTTCCATTGGCCTAGTACCTTTGGCGTATATTGAATGTTTCCCCTGACATCGTACCGTTTGATCGAACTTAAGATAGGAGGTATATAGCAGGGAACTTGTTCACGTACGTAGAGTATATCAAATTCTCTCTCACACATACTGTCCCCATGAGGTATATAGTGAGGCAATTCACATACACTCAGGTATATCAAATGGCTTATCCCCACTTATTGATTGACCCCAAAAGCAAGGAGTATATCGTGGAAGTGATGCCAAAGGGGGGAAATTTTTCACTAACCCAATAATTTCATAAATCTCATATAGGCATCAGACCTAGGTCAGTCATATTTAGTTTGTTCATTACCACATGAAACTCTGACAAAATGTCAGGTCGGCATGTTGCCCAAATTTTTGTGAAATTTTACCTTTTTTAAAAATGGGACCCTGTCCATAAGTTTGGAAACAAGTCAAAACCTATCTTACCTATTTTTCAAAACCAAAATTCTCAAGCTCGAGTTATGTTCGGTATTTCTTTTGCATTTAGGTAAACCTAATATAAGTGAAAACATAAACATAATAATAATCATGTGCAGACTCTTCTCTCATTTTCTCCCCTTTTACCAAAAGTGTCAAAAATATATTTCCTCCTTTTCATCAAAATACCAAAAAGAATTTTTCCTCCTTTTTACCAAAAATGTCAAAAACATCTTCCCACTTCGTCAACAAAAACAATTCTTCGTTCTCTTTTTCAAAAATAAATTCGAATCTTTTTCCTTCTCAGGTCTATTACATACAAGATTCTTTCCCTGGCCCCCTATTAGCTTCGGTCTTCTGTCAAATTACCTTACAACGTCATTCGAGTACATAATCCACCCTCACCAGTCCTCTATAGAAAACATCGATCAAGCACCAAACGTACAACCTGATCTAATGGTAATCCTGGTCCAATTCAGTGTCAAGATTGACAATTTTCAAATCGAGGTTCATGGGATACAACAAAATAGAATCCTATTTACCAAAGAACTAGTGGTTCTCTTTCCTCGTGACATGGGTCTACTTGATCCTTATCCTGTTTGGGTTCCTGAAGACTATCAGCATGCTCCATGTTCCCCACCTGCCAATGGGCCACCACCAGCTCAACTCCTTATGCCAAACCTGGCCAGCCAGGGGGCTAACCTATCAGTACTCATTGATCCCAAGGAGGAAGAACTGAACAATGTCAAGGAATACCTCAAGCTATTATCGAAGAAGTTTGACCAAGTTAAGATATCCCGGAACTACATGGACTACACTTACATGTCTCCCTACCCTAAAGCAAGATTGCTAAAAAAATCAAGATGCCAACCATTGATAAGTTCGAGGGCAGTGGGCCCCCAATTGATCACCTTCGTAGTTATCACTGAACCATAACCCCCCTTGGTGCCTATGAAGATATAATGTCCCAAATGTTATAATAGACTTTGAAAGTCAGCGCTCTCCATTTCTTTCTATCCCTCGAGCAATCCAAAATTCGCAGTTAGGAGGATGTTGCCTGAGAATTTATATCACAGTGTAAGTGCGACGAAGAACTAGAGGTTACACGCAGTAATGTAGAGCTTATCAAGTAGAACCATGGATAAAATATCAACAACTTCATAGTAAAATGGAGTGAGAAGGCTGCCACCATAACCAACCGACCCTCTAAAGAAGAAAAAGTCAGCAAAGTGAAGAAGAATTTCCTGCCTCATATTAGAGCAACTATGGGAGGACAGTATTACCCACATTTTTAAGTTCTCCGGGAAGCATGTGTGGAGATTGAAGAAAGTGTTACCAAGACAGAAGCTGAGCCAAAGAAAATGACCGGACAGTTCACTCCTAGAAAGTATGTGAATCATGCTAATGCCATAGTCTCAACCATCAACAATATCTCCCAGCCTAATACCTTTTGGGCACCAGAAATTCACCCTAATCCTGCCAGAAAATAATACATCGAGCTCCATGCTCCCCTATTTAAAGTCTACCAAGCCTTGCTAATATGAAATCTTATTAAACCTCTGGACCCTTGTCCATTACCAAACCCAGTTCCTAAAAACTTCCAAACTGATGCTCACTGTGATTTTCACTAGTCTACCAGCCACACTACTGATCAGTGCTTCCATATCCAAAATGTAATCCATGTTCTAACTGACCAAGGTACCACCTCCCCACCAGCCAATCCTAAACCCAACACCATTCAAAACTCACTTTTAACACATACCAATGCCATTTTCCTTGAAAATAACTCGAAATTCGACCTATCTACCCAAATTGTGCCCATTCAAGCACCCATCATACCCATATTTTCACCCAAATCGCTCAAAGTTTGCTCATATTTTCTCCTACACCCTACTTATTTATTCGACCGAGCTCTGTCACTCCTCATGAGGTCTTGTATTATTGTTCATGCTTGGTCCGAAAGGAAATATACAGAGTTACTAGTAGTACTGAACTAACTTCTAGATTTTGGGCTAAAATTTCGCTCTGAAATGACTACCAATTGTCAGAAGTTTAGCATCCTTTTCATAGAAGCCCAAAAATGGTCTCGTGAGTCAGATAATTGGGTGATACCCATTGATAAAATTAGTTTGGATGATGTAATGCAGATTATGGCAGACATGTTTCGATAGACCATCGAAATCTGCAGCGTTTTCGATCTACTTACTGCTTTAAAGCTTCAAGGGCGGTTAGTCCCTTCGCTCTTACACCTCCCCATTGAGTGGGAAGATTTATATGAAGAAGCCATTGAGGTTGGGGAATTCATTAACTTATCTTGGCAGGAAAACACCATCACTACCGGATGGGGGGACAAATTTGACAACTGTAATGATGAATCGAGTTAGGAAAAGGTTAGCCCAGCAATCAATATGTACGGGATGATCTCTTTCGAGGGCGTGTTGGAGAAATCATTAAAGTAGCCATACAATTAGAAATCGATGTAGAAATAAGATTCTTGTTCTACCTTGTCTTCGTAAACCATATAACTAGATCAGGGAGACACTACTAAGATTCGAATCCTCAACCATCAAGAACGGACAAGGGAAAAGGAGTTACCGAAGAACTTCCCATGCCGAAGATAACCATCAAAGAAAGAAAGATCCTAGACCAACTCAAGAATACTCAAGCCAATATTACCTTGTGGGATCTCTTCATGTCTTCCCAATTACACCGAAATGCTCTAATAAAGTTTCTCACTATGCCCACAGTCCCTCCTTCCATCACCTCAAGAAGAAGTTGTGAAACTGGTTGGATCATTGACCACTACTAAACTCCTATCCTTCCCCAAAGAAGAAATTCTAAAGATTATCCCATATCATAACTATATCCTCAACATATCTGTGGGTACATCGATTTTCAATTTTGGCCCAGACGAGTTGCCCAATTAAACACGACCCAAAGTCTAGAGTCCCTATGCTTTAACAAATTCTATTGTGACCCAGTGAGTTCATAAAATCTCTCAAGGAGATATTTTAGGGATTATGGGCTAATGTGGAGGAGTGCTACACCTCCGATCTCTGAAATATCATGTATATATCAAACCCCTAGCCCGAGGCAAAGGGTATGTAATTTATAAACACTCCCCCAGAGTAAAGAGAAATAAAATAATCAGAGCACCACCGTGGACGTAGGCCTTCTTGCCGAACCACGAATATCTTGTGTTATGTGTGATTTCTGTTCTTTAAGTTCTTTATTTATTCTGGTGATTGCCTTTGCTTGTTATTTTGTGTTGAGTTTAATTGTCACTATAATTGGTGCTGTCTGTGGGAACCATTTGTCTTCCTTTAAGAAATCCCTCACCAATAAGAATCTGGAATGTCTGGTCACAGCAGTAATGCCCCTCAAGAAGGGGATATTCAAGAATAACCTGCTTCTCACAGGATCAGATCTGAAGTTCGACGTTCTAATCCTAGGGCTCGCCCAGAACGTCAAGCCTTGGAGAAAAGTCAATGACCAGCCAAGTCAACCCAGGTCTCCAGGATAATTGACGCCTATGAGGCTAGGCTCCAAGAGCAAAAGGAGGCCACTCGCAAGCAGGAAGCTGAGAATGATCATCTCAAAAGAATATTGTAGAAGATAGAGAGAGAACTCCATCGTAGCACCAAGCAACGCCAATATCGCACTCCTAGCCCTTAGGTGAGCAAGTCTCGCAGCCAAGGAAGGAGCCCTAGACGTGGATCTCAAAGATTTGAGGAACATAGTTCTGGTGATGACTTGCTTGAGCAATAGCAACTAGCTCGCCGTTATAAGTGCCCAACTCGAGGAAATGATGATATATGAAATTTGGTCTGGAAGAAAATGGACCAACACCCAGCACATCGGGGTGCCAGGTCAACCAGAGAGCTATCCAAGAGGTCTCTCAAGACCAAGATGAAATCCCCTTTTTGAAGGGAGGTAGAAGAAGAAGAATCCTCCAAGAGGTTCACGATTCCTAGATTCAAGATCTCCAACAGGAAGACCGATCCTATCAACTATGTTAGGCAGTACAAGCATGACATGACTTTATGGAACCTCAAGGATGCATTGATGTGTCGGATATTTCCCTTTAGCTTGCATGATGTGGCCCAGAAGTGGTTCGAGAGACTACTTCATAGATCCATCAGGAGCTTCGAGACCCTGGTAGAGCTCTTCACAACTCGCTTCATCACCAGTAGCTCCCATCAAAAGAGGATGGATGCCTTATTGATAATGAAGAAGATGCCTCAAGAGAGCCTTAGAGATTATGAGAAAAGATATTGGGAGTTTTTCCATGAGGTCAAGGACTTCTCGGAGAAGGTCCCTGTGGCATCCTTTAAAATTATCCTACCCAAATCCTGCCTCTTGCACCAGTCTCTCACTAAGAAGGAGCCCATGACAATCGATGACCTAATGGCTCGCATTGAAAAATATGCTAAGGTTGAGGATGTGACCTGCATCAATGTAGGGGATAATGGTAGCACCAAGTTCACTGGCAAGAGCAGCGACAAAGGTGAGAACCAGAAGAAAGGAAGAAAAAATGGGGGCAAAAGTGGCTCCAAGAGTGGGAACAAAACCGATGCACCAAAAGCCTTTCAGGTAGTGAACACTATCTTTAAGGAACCAATCTATAACATTCTAGCAAAGATCAAGGATGAGCCATTTGTTAAGTGTCCCAGAAAGATGAGACCCCTTATAACAAAATAACGCACTGAGATGTGCTTTCCACAAAGAGGGTGGGCACAAAATCGAGCACTGCAAAGCTCTCAAGTCTCACCTTAAGGAGTTAGCTAAACTGGACACCTGAACAAATTTGTGGAGAAGAATGCAGAGAAGGTCTCTCTGCCAATGGAGACCCGAGACTTGACAACGTGCACGAGGAGGAAGATGGCCATGAGTTCGCAATGATTTATGGGGCATCATATCTAAAGAAAATTCAAGGAAACTCAACTCGAATGGAAATTAAAAAGCTTACGACAGTAATGTAATCTTTTCAAATAGACTCAGATAAAACGCAGGCAGGAAAGCGTCAGTGAGCAGATGACGTCCACTATAGCAAACACATTGTGTACACAGATGAAGACCTAGTGGGAGTAAGAACTCCACACCATGATGCCTTGATCATTACACTCAGGATAGCTAACTACGATGTCGATAAGTTTTTTGTCGACTAGGGTAGCTCATCCGAAGTAATGTACCTCAACCTATTCAGAAAGTTGAAGTTAAGCGTCGCCAACTTAAATGAAGCCACTATCCCTCTATTTGGCTTCGCTGGGAAAGTGACCATCCCTTTGGGAGAGATTGTACTTCCAGTAAGGGTAGTAAATATATCCAAAATGATCGAGTTTTTGGTGGTCAAGATTGACTCACCCTACGAGGCCATCCTTGGGAGAGGTTGGCTACATACGACGAAGGCCGTCCCCTCTACCTACCACCAAAATCTCAAGTATGTGACTGAGCGAGGAGTGATGGATATCCATGGAGATCAAGCGATGGCAAGAAAGTGTTTTATAGTAGCCATCCTCCCGAAACCAAAGAAGAAGGTCGAGAAGTCCAAGGATAAGGTTGAAGAACATGAAGGTTTGATACCTTCCAAATATCAGATAAAGTATGGAAGACCTGGAGTGGAGGAGACTGGGCTCCTCCCCTCTGAGCGAGTCATTGAGAACCTAGAAGAGGTTACAACTGGAAGCAGCAAGAAAGATATGATGTTCTTGATTGGAGCATCTCTCACCGATCGAGAGAATAAGGAACTAATAGTACTTTTGCGGAATAACTTGGACGTTTTCACATGCAAACTCACGAGCTGCCCGGGATTGACCCCAGTGTGGTTTGTCATCGATTGCATGTTGACCTAGCTTTCAAGCTAATCGCGCAAAAGGCACAACAAACTGCACCCGAGAAGGCTAAGGTTGTGGAAAAGGAAATGGAGAAGCTACTGGATGCAGGATCCATATGGGAAGTACAATTCCTTAAGTGGTTGTCCAACCTAGTAGTGGTTCTAAAAAGCAATGGAAAATGGAGAGTCTGTATTGACTTAATCGACCTTAACAAGGCATGCCCCAAAGATAGTTTTCCTCTCCCGAAGATCGACCAGTTGGTGGACGCCACAGCAACTCATGAAAGAATGAGATTCTTCGATGCATACTTCGGGTATCACCAAATCCCTTTACACGAGCCAGATCAAGACAAGACATCATTTATCACCACTGTCGGTCTATATTGTTACAAGGTCATGCCTTTTAGGCTAAAAAATGCAGGAGCAGCCTACCAGCGGTTGGTCACCAAAATGTTTAAGGACAAAATGGGACATACCATGGAGGCTTACATCGATGATATGCTTGTTAAGAGAAGGAATAAATAATAATACCTCTCAGACCTATCAAGGACCTTCGAAATCCTCAGGAAATACCGAATGAAGCTTAATGCAAGTAAGTGTTCCTTCGGTGTCCAGTCAGGAAAATTTCTCGGGTACTTGGTTAAAGAAAGAGGCATCGAAGACAACCCGGACCATATTGACGCCATCAATAGGGTGAAACTACCTCGTACGATAAGATACATGCAGAAGCTCAGAGGGATGCTCGTCGCCCTAAATCGGTTCATCTCGAACTCATCCAAAAGGTGCCAGACATTCTTCCAGTTGCTGAAGAAAAGGAAAAGTGTGGAGTGGAAAAAGGATTGCTCGAAGGCATTAGAGGAGCTCAAAGCATACCTCATCACACCACCCTTAACCATAATACCTCAAGAGGATGATTCTCTGTACCTCTACCTCGCAGCTTCTAGCCACGCTGTCAGTTCTGCACTGGTATGCGTAAGAATAGGAATCCAACACCCAGTCTATTACGCAAGCAAGACTCTCTTGGAGGCCGAACAACGATACCTACCATTAGAAAATCTCTCTTTTGCTCTAGTGGTAGCCTCAAGAAAGTTGAAACCTTATTTCGAAGATCACTCCATCATCGTCCTCACATCTTACCCCCTTAAAGCAGTCCTGCAAAAAGAAATCGAGGGATAAGTCCTCGTTGACTTGACATCCAGTTTTAGTCGAGCTTGGGCGATTTGACATCCAGTTTCAGCCAGGGAATGCAATCAAGGGACAAGTCCACACCGACTTCATCACAGAATTTATAAGAGAGCATCCTTCTGACCAAATTCAACCTATTAGACAAAGGGAAATCCCCTCGATGCAAGGCGTTTGGCGACTGTTCGTTGACGGAGCCTCCAACTCCAAAGGGGCAGGAGTGGGCATCGTACTGGTTACCCCCGAAGATGAAATCCTTGAGAAAGGAATCAGGCTTGGATTTGAAGCCTCCAACAATGAAACAGAGTATGAAGAGTTGATAGCAGGCCTATAGAAGGCACAGGCACTGGGGGCAAAATAACTCCAAGTGTTCGACGACTCGCAGCTGGTCTCCAACCAGATAAGTGGTGACTTCAACGCTAGGGATGAGAGAATGGCGGCCTACCTCGCCACAGAAAAAAATTAATGTCCAACTTCTAATAGGTCAGCATCCAATAGTTTCCCAGAGGACAAAACAACCATGCTGACGCCCTAGTGGTCTTAAGCTCAGTAATTAATTTTGACTTGAAGAGAACAATTGCGATCTACTTCCTCGCCTAGTTGAGTATTAACCAGAGCGACAAATTGGAAGACACATGTCATGTTTTCTAGATTGAATCAGCCCCCAATTGGATGGACCCCTTGAGGAATTATCTGAAAGATAGTGCCCTACCAGATGATAAGAAGGCCACTCATCAGATAAGAGTCAAAGTTGATCGCTTTCACTTATCTTTTGAGGGCAAACTGTATAAGAGATCTTTCATTATTCCTTACCTCCAATGCGTTCACCCAAAGGACGTCGAGTAAGTTATGCACGAGCTCCATGAGGGAATATATGGGAGTCATATTGGGGGTAGGTCGCTAGCCTTTCGTGTAATGAAGGAATCCTACTGGTGGCCGTACATGCATAAGGATTCAGGGATATATGCTCGTAAGTGAAAAAAATGTCAACTACACGCTCCTACCAGTCGGCTAGTGACCTAAAATCACTAACTAGTCCATGGCCTTTAGCCCAATGGGGAATGGACATCATAGGACCTCTTCCTACCACTGCCGGTAATTGAAAGTATCTGTTGGTCGCGACAGACTACTTTACCAAGTGGATTGAGGCAGAGCCACTGGAAAACATCAGAGACGTGGATATGATGAGATTCATTTGGAAGAACATTATCACCTGCTTTGGGATCCCTAGGACCATCATCATTGACAACAGAACCCAATTCGAAAGTGGCCTCTTCTGGGGTTTCTGCAACGACTATGGGATCAGGCACCACTTCAGCTCGGTGGCATACCCTCAAAGAAACGGATAAGCTGAAGCTTCTAACAAAACAGTGACTGATGGATTGAAGAAGCGATTAGAGTGATCCAAAGGGGCATGGGTGAGCGAGCTGCCACATATCTTATGGTCTTATCGCACAACCCCATGACGACAAAATGGGGAAACACCATTCGCACTGACATATGGTATAGAGGCAATCATTCCTTTGGAAGCTGGCCTCCCCACCATGAGGTCCACCCTAGTCGACCAAGGCCAGAACAATGCAACATTACTCGCTGAACTTGACCTAGCTGAGGAACGAAGAGAACTAGCTCTAGTCAAACTAGCAGACTATCAACAACAACTAGTAAAGCACTACACCAGAAAGGTCAATCCAAGAGCATTCCAATTTGGGGACTACGTCTTAACGAAAGTTCTTGGAAGCACAGTAAAACCATCAGATGGCAAGCTAAGGCCAAACTGGGAGGGACCATTCAAGGTGGCGAGAGACAACCTACAAGGAGCCTATCACATAGAAACGCTGGAGGGCAGGGAAATACCTCGAGCTTGGAACGCAGCCTATTTGAAGAAATTCTACTTTTAGTTTTCTATGTTTTTTAACCAAATGTTGAAATTTGCGATTCATTTCTGATTAATAAAAATTTCTTGACAGTATCATTTGGTAGTAGCATTATATGAAGTGTTGATTTTTATACTTTATAATTCATGCACCTTTTCCAAGTTACAAGCTCCACTCTCAACATATAAAAGCAGGGTATTACCCTGCTCAGATTTATGTCATTGAACACGAATAACCTTATAGCATTGCCCCTGGTAATATATGAATACAGGGGACCCTCAAGAAGCTCGACCAACCCAGGATTGGTCGCCAAATAATGTTTGGCTCTGAAAACCTACTCGGATAGAACATCCAACACCAAGTGTGTCCACGCCATCACCCCACTTAGGCCTAAGGAAGTGTGACGACACAACCTAAAAGGTAAAGTGAGGCAGAATGGTATCTTATAAGCATAATGGACTGGGGGGATACTCACTCAACAAAATAACTCTACCCGTATTAAGTCATGTCGGCTAATAAGAGCCCAAGATAATTGAACAAGAAATCAGTGAAGTGAAAAATACACAACACATGTTTAGTCGAAAAATTTCCCAAAACATAATAATTTTATTACTTCACTACATGAATAAAGAGTTACATTGGCTGAATTAAATAAACCCTAATGAGGATTGGGCCTCCGAGCAAGGTAATAAGTGACTTGCGCTCTTCGGCCATCGTCTGGGTGAGGAGCTAATTCCTCCTCGACTTCATTTGCATCTGGCTCTAGTAGCTGCCTGGGGATAGCATCTTTGGGGACCCACTGATCATACCTCCTAAATGGGTTAGGCCTCAAAGTTGAGGGGGATATCTCATGGCGATACCAGAGAACCGAGTTTATAGGGACCTACAACTCCTTGAAAGCACTCAACCATCCTCTAATGAAGAATAACTCCTTGACCTCCCTCAACTTTGTCGGTGCATCGGTCCAACCCAAGTCATAACCATCAACCCACACCTGCCGAGGACCTTTCTTGAAAAGGTGCCTTAGCAGGGTAGCATCTCTTTAGAGGTCGGAAGCTATCATATACGCCCTGCGAACATCACCCTGGAGCTCGGCAATCTCCCTAGCTGAGCCACTACTGTCAGTACCAACTCGTGACCTAGTCGATGAGGAAGAACCTCGCAAGACTTAAAGGGAAATGATTGGCGCATGATCTCTAAGCCGCGAGACCTATCTCCTTAAAGCATCATTCTCTTGTTGAAGTACTTATCCAACTTAATTATTCTCAGAGGCATCTAGAAGTTTAGCCCTCAGAGCATTCACTTCCTCTTGAACAAAAGTGACAACCTCTTCCATCTCCTGAAGCCTATCTTTTAGTTTGGCAACAAGATCTGACTGGTCCTTATAGTTTTGATTCCCCGAACTAAGATACTTGTAAATCCTTACAAAGTCTTGGCGAACTTGATTGCTCATATTAGGACCAAGAATCCTTCCTGGTTGAGAAGTAGCAGGTATATACTCATCAACATCAATCAGCTACAAGTCATATAAGCATTGAAGAACAAATAAATCAGTATGCGAAAGGGAGAAGAATTTCATTTCATTAAAAAAAATATTCCAAGTACATCAACGGGGGAAAGGAAAGAACAATAAAAGAGAATAATACAAAGAGTTACCTATATACGGAGTAGTCACTGCCCCGGTTTAAGGGGAGTACCAACCGGAGTGGTCTGGACAGCAGGAACACCCTCGTTGATAGCAGGAGAAGGCACCTCATCCATAATAGGCTTAGGGCCAGGATCGTGCTCATCAAAGAGTGGAGAGTCAATATCCACCTCGACATCAAAGAGAGACTTATTCCAACCCTTCTTGATGTTCAGTCGGTTGATGTAGCCAATCTGAACATCAGTATCCTCATACGCAGCAACCCATCCAGTTTTGTACGAGCTTTCCTTAAGGGTGGTATCCTTAGATTCCACCTTCTTCACCTATTCCGACAGCAACTTGTTCTCTTCCACCGCAACTAGTTTGTTGGTTTAGACTAAGTCATAGGACCGCCTCAACTCTTAAAGCTCCTTGGCCACCACCTCCTTCGCTTGATTGGCTTCAGTGAAGGCAAGATTGGAAGACTTTTGAGAAGTATCAGAAGTCTTTAGACTGGCCTCCAACTTAGCATTCTTCCTATCCAGGTCGGTATTTCTCCCTTCTCCAGCTCATCACGGGTGCAGTAGAGAACAGAGAAATCGATCACAAACTGCAGAGAAAATATAAAAATTATCAAGAGAAGTATTGAAAAGAACATTGCAAGAGCAGAAAGGGAAAAGCGGGATTACCAAGGCTAGCCTCTGACTTGCCTTCAGGGCTAACTGGTCAGCCCCCATCGCCCTTTGATGATCAGCCGGAAAAACTGTTATCTCGAGCACTACCGGAGCCAACTGAGGGGAAACGGCAATGGAAGCCCCCTCAGGCAGAGCAGAAACGGGCACCAAAAATTTCCCCGCCTTTGTCCTCACTTCCTATTTCCTCCTCTCTTTTTTTCTCTCTTTCTTCTCCATTTCAGCCCTCTTCCTCTCTTCTTCTTTCTTCCTCTCCCTCTCTTTCTCCGTCGCCTCCTCTTTATTCTTCTTCTTCTCCCACTCATGTGTAGCAGGCTGGGAACCAGTGGAAACATCCCCGTTGCCATATTTTTGCTTCTTTAACCAGCGAGAAAGAAGCACGTTGTCTTCATCATCATCTCAGATCAAATTCTTCCTTGGAGGATCCATGTCTTCCTCGCTGGAAATACTTGTATCCCCTGAAGACTCCTGATCCTCTGAACCCTCTTTCGAGGTGGAAGAATCTTCTTTACTTGATCTCTCCTCACTGTAACCACCTTCAACACCACCCTTGTTAGCCTCCTGGCTCTCCTCACCAGGACTGCTTTCCTCCTCGTCCAATTGGATTGGGTAGGCAGCAACCTCTTCTGTGATGTCTAGTTGAGGAATGCTATCCATAGGTCGTGCGAGGAAATTGGACCCAATATTATTGTATTCCAGAAGAAATGCAACTGATAGAGGATGCCCAATGTCAGCTAAGAGTTCCCTGATGTTCTGAGCCTTAATCAACTCGACAGCCCGGATCTCGCGAAGAGAAGGTTTTGAGTTCTTTATCTTAGCTGGAAAAAAAAGAGAGAAAGATATTAGAAAGACAATACACTAAATAGAGGATTAATGAGCAAAACAAGAGCAATGCCTACGGATATATTCCTCCCTATAAAAGGGAATAACGTATCTCCCAGACCTCGACCCTTCAGTATGCGGAGGGAACTGCCAATTCCTAGCAATAAGCCCCTCATGCAAGTAGTCCTTGTGGGAATCAGGTAAATTTACTACCAATAACCTATCAGGACTCCTAGCCTTGAGGTAAAGAAGATCGAAGCTTGTTCGAGAAAAAGAATAGAAAAAGTTTATTTTAGCAAGCCCTTGATTGGTGCCATAGAGATGATTAATTCTATGCACACCATTAAAAATCTTCCAAACATTTGGCGAGCACTGTGCAGGAACTATATCAAAGTAACTAAAAATGTGCAAGATCAAGCGACTTGGGGAAAAGTAAGACCCCTTGGGATAGAAATAGAACATGTATCCAATGACCGTCCTCAATATCCCTGACATTACGAGAAACAGGGGCACATTCAATGTCTACCAAGTTTGGAATATTATAAAATTCCTAAACTCAGTTATCGACCTATTACCTATTCTCATCATCAGAAAAGAAAAACCCGAGTAGAGGATATGAAGAAATTCCAACAGAAAAAGATAAAATAAGAGGTAAGAAGAACTTACGAAGTAAGAGTCAGCTTAGGACGATGCAAAATCGCAAGCAGGGATGATGAGAAGATAAGAAAGAATCTTGAAGATTAAAGATGAGAGACCTGGGAGTAAGAAATCTACAGTGAAAGCTTGAAGAAATTTAGAGAATGGGAAGAAGTCTAAAGCGACGTTCAGGGAATGACCACTCCAAGATGATTTAAACCTTTCTAATCATAACGCACAGGCAACGAGGCAGTCTGCCGCCTAAATCAACTCAGGAAAGACGCTTCAATCCCAGGAGTGTAGCACGATTCACAAAAATTCCATTAAGGCAAATCATTTAAAATTATTGAGCCCAAATTGTGACCCAAAAATTCGAGGGGCAATTGTGGGTACCTCGATTTTCCATTTTGGCCCAGATGAGTAGCCCAATTAAACGTAGCCCAAAGTCTAGAGGCCCTATGCCTTAACAAATTCTGTTGTAACCCAGTCAGTTCCTAAATCTCTCAAGAAGATATTCTAGGGATTATGGGCTAACGTGGAGGATTCCCACACGTCCACTCTCCGAAATAACATGTATATATCAAACCCCTTACCCGGAGCAAAAGGCATGAAATTTGTAAACACTCCTTCGGAGTAATATAAATAAAATACGCAGAGCACCATCGTGGATGTAGGCCTTATTGTCGAACCACGTATATCTTGTGTTGTGTGTGATTGTTATTCTTTTAGTTCTTTATTTATTCTAGTGATTGCCTATGCCTGTTATTTTGTGTTGGGTTTAATTGTCACTACAATATCTTTTGAAGTGATGGGGAAAATAGTCCCGCTCTCACTCGTCAATAATGGATCCACCCTTAATGTTTTCCCATTAAGAAGCTTTAATTGCTTGGGGTTGAAATTAAGTTACCGGGCTCCTACTTTAACCCTAGTGCATGCCTATGACAACACCCGCCGAGAGGTGATGGGATCCATAACACTCATATTAGGGGATGGCCCTACCAATCCCGTTACTAAGTTTTAAGTTATTAACATACCCACATGCTTCAATCTGATGATTGGAAGACCGTGGCTTTATAGCATTCGAGGGTATCCTCCTCCCTTCATCAGAATTTGAAATTACTCTATAAGGGGCAAGTCGTTACCATTTTGGAAGATGATAACATTATTAAAAATGCCAAGACCAACAATCTGGTATTAGAAATACAACATAGGATGAATAACATGATTCTCTCTGGATTTAGGATTGATCCACTACCCCTTTCGGAAGGGGAAGATTTCACAGACTGAGTTTGCCCAAAGCACGAACCTCATAGAAATGTCAACGTGATACAGATGTTCAAAAATATGCATTTTATGCTCAGACTAGGACTAGGGTGATGTCAACAAGGGATACTAGAGCCCATAGTCCTAAAAAAGCCTTCCCCCATATGGCCTAGGTTATCATCCTTCACCATAAGAACTCAGAATGTTTCGCCAACCACGATTAAAGATAAGTTTAAAAGATGCCAAGACTATTTCGATGGATTTTCTAAATGGGAGATTCGTCAAAGAGGGTGAAGACTTCCCCTTCAGTGGCTTTCCTTAACCATGGTATGATCATGTGGATAAGAATATGAAACCAAGAATGGAAATCACTTTTCAAGATAACTACTCTTGGGTCGAAGACTGCCTGTATTAAGTGAAACCTCTCACTTAGAAAGCCATAGCCATTACCGAGGTTTCCTAGGGAAGTAACTCCGAAGAGTCATTCAATCTGTAAACATTGAGGCTAACACTCTGTATAATACAATCAGTTACTACATCATCAAATCCATCCACTCTGATCAAGGCCACTGATGTACCTCTCCTCAACTAGAATGCAATATTAGTCCTATCTGCTGAGATAGAACCCAACCTTGCTATTTATCCTATCTCCTCATCAATTGTTATTCCTCCTTTGTCTGATAACGATTTAATTGAGACCTCTTTTGATAAGGTTCACAACGATGTATTTCCCAAAATTTGAAATAAACAAGGATTATAAGTATCTTGTTGTGCCTTATATAAATTGTCATAATTCTAATCAAACTCTTGATGATGATGATTTTTCAAATGAACAATTCTTAATTGATCTCAATAAGGTTAATAACATGCAACATAACCGTGTTCAAATTAATGAGGATGAAACTATTTTTTATTAATCTCGATTCTAGTAGACAACAGCGTGAGATTAGGATAGGGTCCACCCTTGACGATCATAAGCATGGGAAATTGGAAGAACCACTAAAGGAAAATGTGGACATCTTTCCATTGTCCTATGATGACATGCCTGACATCGATTTGAAATAGCTCAGCACGAGATTTAGACTCTCCTAGAATACAAACTGATCAAATAGAAACTACAAAAACTACGCACTGAATGGTCACTCAAAGTTAAGGAAGAATTAATCAAGCAGTTGAACGTCAGCTTCATCCGTATAATCGAATATCCTACATGGCTAGCCAACATTGTAACCATGCCGAAATTAAGAGGAAAAGTCCACATATGCGTCGACTATCAAGATTTGAACAAAACATCTACGAAGAACGATTACCCATTGCTTAATATAGACATGATTGTGGAAAATACAGTCAGTCACTCTTTTAAGTGATTCGTCGATGGTTTTGTCGATATTCACCCTGACCATTAAGGAAAGATTGCTTTCATCACCCCTGGGAAACCTTTTGTTACATGATTATGCCATTCGAGCTCAAGAATGGAAGGGCTACCTACCAAAGTGCTGCTATAATCATCTTTCATTATCTGATATGTAAGGAGGTTGAAGTCTATGTAGATGACATGATTATCAAGTTTAAGACTCATGACGGTCACATTCCCTCCCTCCGGAAGTTCTTTGAACGACTGCAGCGATAACATATGTGGTTAAACTCACAAAAATATATTTTTGATGTCACCAAAGGAAGGATTGTGGGATTCATAAAAGCTATAGCGAAATACCACCATCTTGAATGGAGAAGGTTGTCTAAGGATTTACGGGAAAATTGTAGTATATAATTCAGTTTATCAGCCAACTGACTTCCATTTGCAAACCTATCTTCAAACTCCTCTGAAAGGGTTCTACCAGAATCTAGAATGAGGCATGTGAAGAAGCCATCGACATAATCAATCTATACCTTAACTGACGTCCAATATTCATTCCATAGTAGACTGATCTCCTGCTACTCCTATACTTGACCGTAATAGATATCGCAACAGGGGCTTTGATACCCTAATAAAATTAGGAAACCCGCAAAGAAAGAACAATTTACTATGTCAATCAAAAGTTAGTTGGGTATGAGGTCAACTACACTACCTTGGAGAACACACGTGTCGCCCTGGTATGATCTTTAGGTCTTTGGATTCTTGGATGAAGATATTCTCTGCACCTCTCAGGAGGACCTCCGATGATAAATGTTCTTTGACAGTATTGCCAACAAGAAAGGATATGACATTGAGATACTTCTGATCATCCTTGATGAATCTCACACTCCCATTGTCATAAAGCTGGATTTTCCTTACACCAACAATATGATCGAATATGAGTCATGCACTGTAGGCCTTAAAGTCTCCCTTAAGAAAGGTATCAAACACTTGGATGTCTACGGGGACTCCGCCTTCATCATCGGTCCAATCCTTAGAAGATGGAAAGACAAGGATGAGAAGCTCTGACCCTTCCATGCCCACATAGAAGAGCTGGTCTCCCAGTTCCAAGATATCACCTTCCATTACTTGCCCCAATAAAGAACAATTTAGTAGATGCCCTTGTTACCTTAGCCTCCGTGGTCAACATGCTTGAGGGAATAACGATGGCCCCCTTCATAGTCTAAAAAAAAGCTTTGCCAACCCACTACCACCATTCCATCTCATCACAGAGGAAAATTCTGATATGACTGAGTTTTGGTATTGTGATATTTGGTGCCTCATCAACCATGGTAGGTATCCTCAAGATGCCAGTACATCATCTGTGACAAAGCGTTGTTCAATAGAAACTTCGATGGAACCCATTTTCACTGCATCATACGGGCTAACATTAAAGAAATGATTAAGAAGATCTATAATAGGGAATGCGGACCCCACATGAATGGTCATATGCATTCCAAGAAGATTATTCATCAATGGTATTATTGGACCATCATGGTTTAGGATTACACTACCTATTTTTTGAGACGCCTCAAATGTCAGTGATTTGCTAATCTTCAGCACTTGCCTCATCAGGAATTGTACAACATGACTTCTCCCTGACTGTTCTCCACCTAGGTCATTGACATCATAAGGAAAGTCATACCCCAAAGCTTCCAATAGGCATGAGTTCATCTTGGTTTCTATTGATTACTTCACCAAATGGGTCAAAGCTGAGTCATACACAGTGATGAATGCCGAAAAGATAGCCAAGTTAATATCAAGAAATAACATTTGTTGATACAGTTACCTTACGAGCTAGTATTAGATAATTGGTTACACTTTGAAGATGAGGTCACGGAACTTGATGATGAGTATGAGATTCATAGACATAAATATTCTCCCTACTAACCTCACAAATGGTGCAGTTGAAGACACCAGCAAAAACCTCAAATCCATCATTAACAAAATGGCCGAGAGTTACCGTGATTGGGCCGATTGGATCCCTTATGCCCTCTGGGAATACCTCACTTCAGTCAGGACATCTACTAGATCTACCCCTTACTCTTTAGTATATGACATGGAAGCATTCCTACCCATTGGGATGGAAATACCTTCAACGCGTGTTATGCTTGAAAGTAAAATTAGTGAGATTGGTATCAGAGCCGTTTTGATGAATTGTCACTCTTGGATGAAAAGATACTTAAGTCTCTATACCACATATAAGGATACTATCGCCGGATAACGTGATCATGAAATATAAGAGTCAAGGACCGCGCTGTTCGAGAAGGATACTTGGCCCTCAAATAAATCATAAAATCTTCTAGGACCCTAGAGGGAAATTCAAGCCAAACTGGAGTGGCCCTTACATCGTGAAAAAGATCCTATTAAGCGGCACCGCTATGATCACTGACCTTGATGGAAAAGATAGGGAGCGTCCAGTCAACCTAGATCATCTCAAGAGTTTCTACCCTTAACTTGAAATCTTAGCTTGCTACGACTCCTCTCATCCCCCTTCTATTCTATATTTTTTTTCTTTATTTCCCTCTACACAAAACTACGTGGGGCCTGATCCTCTTAAAACTTTTTTCTTTCAAAATGAAACTCAAAATTTTTTGAAAATTCCCAAGGGTACGTAGGCAGCTCATATGCTTTATATGGGCATGATCCCTTTTTTTCCACAAAATGCTATTCTTTTCTTACCTTCGAGAATGACAGTTCATTTTATCATTTACATGAACAAAAGGATTATCTATGCCTTAGTGATTACTATAGATAACTCAAATATTAAACTCATCAAGAAGCAAAATAATATGATCAAAATGATTTTTATTTTAAACAGGGGAGTTTAGTACTATTACACAAAATATCAACGAAGGGAGTCAAACCAACCACCCCTCTCTACTGAACAAATTGTTCCTAAAAAACCCAACCAAGGTTCATAAAATTATTCCCCAAAACTAAAAACAAACCAGCACAACCCAGTCACAAAAAGCATCACAATAAATGAATAACAGCATCACAAATACCCTATACGTAGTTACCGAAAGACCCCGCCCCATCATTATCTAATCCTTGAGGCCCCAAACTTCCCATGCCTGATTGGTATTCCGAAGGCGCTCCGTAGAACGGTATTCCCTGACCATCTTGGAGAAAACCACTACTCCCCCTCCACAGTGTCAAAAATGATAAACCATCTCTGGTTGGTCTCCTTTGCCATGACTCGCTTCCATAGCCATTTTAGATAGTCTCCAAACACTTGTCAAATCCCGCCTACAGATTGAGAGGAATGGGTAGACGACTAGCGATTCTATCACAGAGAACCTAACCTCATGTGCATGGATTCTGTTAATTCTTATACGAGAAATAAGGCTCGTGCCCGAGGAGGCACTATTTGATCCCATCTGACTTGGCGCAGGAGATGCGAGGGGAAATAAAATGAGGTTTTGCCAATGTCTAACTGACCGAACATACCGGTATTCTCCTAGTTCCAAAATTGGCAATAACTCTCCCCACTAGGGCATTGACCAGAGAAGGGACCGGTATTCATGCTCCACGAACTAGTTAACCCAGTTTTCTATGGATGGATCAAAATCGATGGAATATCGAGTAAAGAAATTTGGCTCGGCTACAAAGGGATATTTAAGGAAAACTTCTAAATGAAATCTCTTATCCACACACGTGAATAGCATAATCGGTATTCCTCCCAAAAAATCATAGCAGCCTTCTCGCCAAGCATTTAGACTGTTTAGGGTCTCCGATAGTATCACCACCGTAGTATTACGATGATATGACATCCACGCTGTAATGGCAGCCAGTTAAGGGTCCACTATCAGGTCCCCTGTCACCAGTGAGAGCTTTGAAGTTAGGCACAAGGCAACAGCTTCGGCATGGACCGCATCGCTGAAATCCCTCAGATGCACAGAATACATAACAGCTGGAGGAGTGATCATTCCCCCAATGACCAATGATCGGGCCGACGAAGGGTAAATGCGAAGAAATTATGCTAACTGAGCCCGAGAAGACTGAGAGAATTCAGGTATGGTTGCCGCTACACTGTGATTAATCCCTAACATGGCTAAAAACTCCTCGTAGCTCAAAAATACCTCGTCCAATCCAAAGTGAAAAACGTGATCGATAGCCCAATTGTGCCATAAGGAGACTCGATGCAAATTGAAGGCTTCGTAATCTACATTATAAAGACATATGGCTTCTAAACTCTAAAGGTATAAAGCGAATTCTACGCTCATCGGAAGGGACATTTGGGAAATAATGAGTTAGAAAGCAAGAAATAAGAAAGAAGAGAAAATTTGAATGGATGAAAAACTATACCCCCTTTACCCCCCATTTATACATAAATACCTTGGATAAAGACAATAAACCTAGTGAGCCTGAAATAAAACCTACCCTACCAAGTACTTTGGGCTTCAAGAAAGTGCATTCAAAGCCTTTGGGTTATTTGAATGGACCTATACGTTGATAGGCAGGACAAGGGGTATGTCGATCTACAACCTCCTTATTTTAGAAAATTCTATCTTTCCTTTTTTGTCAAAATAAAAAAATTAAAAAAATAAATCCTCATTTTGAAGGCCCTCGACTTATTTCCTCTAAACCTATCCATTTGTATCCATCGTTTTTTATCATAAGCTTTTTCTTCGAATGATTTAATTTCTTTTCTAAATAGACATACTATCATTTTTACAATTTCAACAGCAAATTAAGAAGTGAAGGTAGAATAAGTCATTAAAGAAAGAATGAATAATAAAAATATACTTCATACATATTTCCATTTGCATAATTACATTCTTTTGAGGTAGAAGAAACATGAAAATACAAAGAAACGATACTCACCCTGAACCTAATCTATAAACATATCTCTCTCTAAACCCCCAATCCCTGCTGTAGATGTGCTTCCCCCAACGGTGAGTTGTAGAACCTCCACTCTTTGAGACCGATCCCTTGTTTGAGGTAGTAGGCGAAACCAAACAAGAAGGAACAGGAACGGAGTTCTTATTATAGGCATCTGCAGAAGCCACCCAGTCCGTAATGTCCTTCAGCCAAATAGTTGTCACCCGAACATGTTGCAAGAAAAACTAGAGAATTAAAAGCAAAATCAGTCTGTAAAAAGTAAAAGCAAGAATTAAAAGGAGACAAGATGAGAAAATAAAAATATACCTCGGGCTGAAGGGAATCCTCCGTTAGCTGCATCAATCTTGGACCCACCACATTATGGAGGTGTGACAGGCTCAGTGATCCCCCTTTAGACAATCGAAAATTATATAAGGGCGGAGTGACCTGGATGAGCGGAGCCTCCTCTACCGTTACTATCATTAACAACTTGCCACTTATGCTGTGGGTAAATCCCACCGGACTAATCGTACCCCTACTTGAAGCTTTAGGAGGCGGAGGCATATTCATCACATTATAAATGCAAGATGGCACCAACCTTGTCATCACGAAATTGAGGTAGTCAAAAGTTGCCACCGTATCCATGTAGAGCGAGTAAGCCTCGCTAAGCACCGTCACTATCCTGGCCTCATTGGACATTTACTGTACCCGCCTCATGTAAATCGGAGGCACCATCGATTGGACCAACGCCTCTTACTCCACTATCTACCACACATCCTTCTCTCCCAAGTTCATAAAGTATCCAAACTCGTGCTCCATCAACCGTCGCATTTGCGCATGCACGCCTATCACCCTCGTGTAATAAGGAGCCATCCCCTAGGGATAGATGATCACCTGCAAGCCCCAAAAAAGATAACAGTATTCGTGAAAAGAAATAAAATACCGAAAAGAGAATTTAAAAGAAGAAAAAAGGAATAACTTGATCACTCATCAAATTTTTCATGGCCTGTCGCACTGCCACCGGAGAAAAAGGCTGGTTCGACCTCTTATTGGACTTCCACTGCCAATACATCCGACAAAATTCCCCATGTCCACATATTTTAGGGCTACCAACTTGGTGTTGAGCCCTATCACCTCATAGGACCACGTCTGTAGAAAGGACAACCTTCAGCAATCAGAATAAACAAATAAGAAATTCAAGAAAGTACGAGAAAAGAAAATGCAAGAATTACCTCCACCAAGTACATAGCTCCCATATAGGTCTGTCAGTAGAACTGAATGAGTGCATCCAGATAAGAATAAAGGGTCGCCAAGGTCAAGCTTCCCAATTATAAAGAGGGACATACGCCAGGATCCTCAAAAATGGCAAGAACTAGATATGGACGGTGTCACCATCAAGAAACCACCCATCATAAGCAAGATAAATAATTGAGCCATCTACCTCACCCACCGCTAGTCCATATCGTCATTCCTCCGACTTAAAAGAGCCTCCCATAGAGAGTAAATCTAGATAGAATCTCCAGAAACTATCTTGCCCACATCCCCTAAAGCTTCATAAATCACCTCCGACGTCAACCTCAATCTGCACACATTCACAGTCTATCCCCAGTAGTTGCTACACGTCGACGGGAGTCATGATCATCTCCCTAAAATCCAAGTAAATAGTGTGGGTAATGTCCCACCACCTCTCTCCTAATGCACATAAAACTACAGTGGAACATGGTGTCTCATCCAAAGCCTGTGTCAAGCGCTAAAAGCTAGTAACAGTAACTACCTAGTGCATCACCACTAGAAAACTCTCCCATACTTCCTTTAATCCCTTCATCCCCTTAGAATGCAGGCTCGAAGGAGCAATCATAGTCTGTCAAAACAAAAAAGAAAAGAAAAAAACCCTTTTTCAGCACAAAAAAACAAAGAAAAGAAGAAAAATAAAAAAGAATGACAAAGATCACTTACATAGCCACTAGGGTTCTTCACCCGAGAAGAACAGTGGTATGAGGGTTTGCGCAGAAAAAATCAATCCTCGGCTACCAACTCAAGTAACTCAAAGGAATTTTCATTGCCCAAAGAAAGGGGAACCTAGCTCGTCACTCTAAGCCCGCCAATCATCAATGCTCAACAACTACTGGTTGTATCCCGCGCTCAAATAAGTTACCAGTTGAAGTCTTGAAGATAGGAAGACTTTAGAAATGGACTCTAGAGAGAAGAACCAAAAAAATCAGATGCAAAAAGATGTGAAAAATGAGGAGGGCTAGCCTCCTTTTTATAGGAGCCCAAACGACATGTCGATCGAAAGACCCCTAACAATACCTATCGGCACCTGCCTTTTCCTCTGCTCAAGAAAGCCTAAAAGCTTATGCCAGTTACAGAACTACAACCCCTACAACATGCCGATCGGCATACCCCCTAAAATTTTGCACAAAAAATGCCAGAATAATAAAAAAATCCTCTGGAAAATGCCTAAAAAGGCCACATATGTATTAGAACATTTTTTCACCAAAAAACCATTTTAATCTCCTATAATCCCAAGCCAGATTAAAATCACATTCTTAACCCCAACACAAACCCTAAAATGTATGCCATAAAATGGTGCCTCCCAAAAAATCCCACTATAATTCCCCAGCGGAACCCTAAATCAAATGCTTCCCCAGCAGGATTACATAATATCCTCCTAATTACCCAACGGAATTTCCAGACTAAACTCCCTCCCAAGAGGAAATGATCCCCGGTCAGATGTATTTCCCTAATATAATCTCATAACAAAAAAACAAGAATATCCCCTAGAGAACAAACCTTCCCACGTTAAAACTTTAGGTCCTCGAAATTTACCTCAATCCACCCAATCGGTCGTCCTAACTTTAGGGCCTCAGAATTAACCTCGACCCTCAAAATTGGTCGCCTCAATTTTAGGTCCTCAGAATTGATCTCACCTTGCAAAATTGGTCCCCTAAAGGTCCTTAGAATTGACCTCGCCCTATAGAACCGATCGTCTCAATTTTAGGTCCTCCGAATCGACCTTGGCCTTTAGAATTGGTCGCCTCAACTTTGTTATTTAGAATTTACCTCTGTCCATAGAGCCTGTGATCCAAACTTTAGGTCCTTGAAATCGACCTCATCCCTCAGAATTGGTCGCCTGAACTTTAGGTCCTCAGAATTGACCTCAGCCCAAAAAATCGATAGTCTAAACTTTAGGTCCTTGGAATTTACGTGGACCTGTCGAATCAGTCGTCCCATCTTTTGGTCCTTAGAATTTACCTTGACCCTTATAATTGGTTATCCAAACTTTAGGTCCTCAGAATTGATCTCGGCCCACAGAATGTGTCCCCTCAACTTAAGGTCCTCAGAATTGACCTCAGCCCGTAGAATTCATCGTCCCAACACTAGGTCCTCAGAATTGACCTCGACCTGTTGAATCGGTCGTCCCATCTTTAGGTCCTCAGAATTGACCTCGACCCTCAAAATTTGTCGTCCCAAATTTTGGTCCTCAGAATTGGCCTCGGCTCATAAAATTGGTTGTCCCATTTTAGGTCCTCAGAATTGACCTTAACCCATAGAGTCGGTCGTCACCACTTTAGGTCCTTAGAATTAACCTCGGCCAGCATAATTAATCGTCTCAACTATAGGTCCTCAGAATTAACCTCGGCCCGTAGAATCGGTCATTTCAACTTTAGATCCTCATAATTAAAATCAACCCTCATAATCGGTCCCCTTAGCTTTATGTCCTTAGAATTGACCTCGGCCCTCAGAATCGGTAATTGCCATTTTAGGTCCTTAGAATTGACCTCGCTTTGTAGAATTTGTCATCATAACTTAAGGTCCGTAGATTAGACATCGGCTCTCAGAATTGGTCGCCTCAACTTTAGGTCTCCAAAATTGACATCGTCTCACTAAATTGGTCATCCCAACTTTAGGTTCTAAGAATTAACCTCGACTTAAAGAATAGATCATCCTAACTTTAGGTCCTTAGAATTGACCTCGGTCTTCAGAATCGATCGCCCCAACGTTAGGTCCTCAGAATTAACCTCAGCCCGAAGAATCGATCGTCCCAACTTTATCTCCTCAGAATTGACCTCGGCCTTCAGAATCGATCGCCTTAACATTAGGTCCTCAGAATTGACCTCACCCCACAAAATCAGTCATCCCAACTTTAGGTCCTTAAAATTAAGCTCGGGCCTTTGAACTGATCGTACCAACTTTAGGTCCTCAGAATTGACCTCGACTTGTAGAATAGGTCGCCTCAACCTTTGTTCCTCATAATTGACCTCGGGTAGCATAATTGGTCATCCCAGCTTTAGGTCCTCAAAATTGACCTCGACCCTTAGAATTAGTCACCCCAACTTTATATCCTCAGAATTGACCTCGGCCCTCAGAATTGGTTGTTCCAACTTTAGGTCCTTATAATTGACCTCGACCCGTAGAATCGATCATCCCCAGCATAACCTTAGTTCCTCATAATTATCCTCGACCCTATGAATCGATCATCCTGATCCACTTGGTCCGCAAAACTGACCTCTTTCCCAAACATCCATCTGGTGTCTATTCGATGGATTTTACTTTTTCCAAGCTCACCCGTTGAGGGTCTCTATAGACACCACATTCTAAGACCCCCTAAGACTCTCCTTAGGTCCTTAGAACATCACCATTTACCATAGAAACCTAGATTATACTCTGAGTACCGATCTAGAGGCCATCAGGCACTCTCGGGTCCCGTTTGACTCCGATCAACTTTTTCGTTAGAGTAAAATCTCAATGAATCTTCTAAGCGATATAAATATCCTTTCCAATGATCCACCCCGTGTGTGAATCGGCCTTACGATTCGGATGGACGGTCCATTTTACTATCGAAAATCAATTTAGAGGCCACCGAGCACTCTTAGGCCTCGTTTTCACCTCAATCAACTCCTCGCCCAAGCAAAATCTCAACGAACATTTGAAGGGATCTAAATTCCATTTCTAGTGGTCCACCCCATGAACAAATAGGACTTACCATTAGGACGAACGATTCTTTTTCCCTAAAAAACTGATCTAAAGGCCATCGGGTGCTCCTAGACTCCGTTTGACTCCCGTCAACTCTTCATCTCGAATAAGAAAGAATAAATCCTTAAAGAGCACTGAATGCACTTTCTAAAGGTATGCCTCATGCATGAATCAGCCTTACGATATAAACGAACAACCCATTTTACTACGAAGGTTTACCGGGTACTTTCGAGCCTTGTTTGACCAAAGTCAACTCCCGAAACTGGGAGTGACCTAATGGATTATTAAAGGGATCTAAATACCCTTTCGAATAGTATGCCTCGTGAACTATTTGGATTTACGGATTCTGTTTTATGACTATTTTTCTGAGAAATGTGCATGAGGTTGCTGGATGACAAACCCATTTCTCAACCTGGCGAAAGTGTGTCAGGGGATGTATACCAATAGGCATTACAAGGACAATGTCGATCGGCACCCCCTTGACTCTATATAAGTAGATCATGAGCTCACTTTCAAAGGCACCCAAAAAAATTCCCTCTCAGTGATCTCAGCGATATTCTTCCAAAGTCAATGTGGTTTTTCTATTGAAATCTTTCCTCCATATTCCATTTCCATCCCTTTCACTCCTAATTTGCAAAAATCCTTTCCCTCTCCTCCTATAACCTCCATCCAGTTATGAGGGAATCCTTTATAACAATCAAGATCAATCTTCAAGTCTCCAAAAAAGGTCCAAACATTCTTTTCCCTCTTTAATTTCCTTATTTTCGCATTAGTTATCTAATATTTACTTTAGCATTTCATCCTTGTTAGTCTATACATATTAATAATCTCACTTTTTTATCAGTAGTATTGCACATAACATATTTTTTTATAAAAAAACCCAAAAACAAGAAAAAGATGGTTTGCTCAAAAATTCCAAATGGGATTCCTCACCACATTTTCTCAAATAAAAAATATCATTTTTCTACACACACATATATATAAAAGCCTTGGTTAGATTTATGGAATAAACCCCACCCTCATATTGCATGCGAACTACGTGGACTTTGATGCCTTTTTAGGCTACGTAGGCATCTCGAATTAAAACCCAAGACTCGAGTCCTCCTTGCATATTTTTATTCGTATATTATTTCTATATATTGTATTTGTAATTCTTATTCATGCCTTATCTAACGTAGGCTTAGGGAATAAAATTAATAACATATTTTTACTATTACTATTAGTAACAGTAAAATTATATTTCTAATTTTTAATTTACTAACAGTACGTTACCGTTACTAATTCTGATTTAGTAATTGACATTTGTGTTACTATTTTTAGCTTATTACACCCGTTTTATAACACCTTTGTCTGATTTTGTAACGTTAATGGTCCGTTAGTAACATTAATACGTATTTAAAAATATATATATACTTTTTACAACCCAATATCCTGAATTTAAACAAATTTATTTATTCTTACCATACTATTCAAATCCTAAGAAGATATACAAAAATAGTACACATAAATAAGGGCATTATATTCAACATTTACATTTTATATAAGACTCCACTCTTTATTTACAAAAGAAATTTAAACCAAGCAAATGAAACATCGTAATACAATTACCCCGAAAGTTACAATATTTTCCTAAATGCATCCTATATAACATCCTAATACAATCATCCCGAAATGAGATGTTTTTATATTATAACCAAGCAAATGAAATATAAAAAAAAGTCCGTCAATTCCATCTTTGAATCTTCGTCAATGGAGAACAATCATATTTCTTTGCATTGATTAGGCATAAATTCTTCAGATTTATCCCCATAGTTTAGAGGCTTTTATTATCCTATGTTGTGTAATCTGTATTGATTTATCTCATACCCTTGAAACTAACACTATCTATCTAGTGCATCGAGTTTCGAGTATTTCTCTTACATTTAGCAGGTATTTTATATAAGTGAAGAAAAGCGAAAACTCAATACCAAGAAAGAAGGAAATGAAGAAAAGTCAAGGGGTAAAAGAGTAATTTTACATACACTATTCGGATGCGAAACCTCAAAAGAAGTTGAAGACCTTGAGTCCACAAGTGCGTAGAAAGAAAGGGCATCCAAATTCGAGTCTCGGTTTCAATGTTATGAAGTTTCAAAGTTGAGAAGAAATCAAAGAGAAAAGGAAGAAAAAAATTCTAGAGAACCAAACCGATACAAATGTAGTAGAACCGGTTCCCCTCACTGTAAAGAACAACCTAAGCCGATGATTAAGAAGTAGAACTGGTTCGACACACTATAATAAGAGAACCGATTCGCCCATCAAAGAAGGAAAAAGTAGAACCAGTTCGGCGTGACGGATTTTGAATTTTTATTTCTCAAAATTATAGTTGTGCATGGTGCAAACACTTAATGAAACGTGTGAGTTATATTCTATTGTAATACCAGACATCAGGGGGTAAGTTTTTACATAGTTTTGAGAGCTTCTTAAAGGCAAGCACCCTAGGATTCATCTTCTTCATCAATTGTTCATCATCTACATTTAATCTAAGGGTTTTTCTTCAATACAAGTAATATTCTTTTATTTCTTTCAATTTCTCTCATCTTTTTTCTTTATAATCATTTGTTTCTTAGGAAGAAATCTTTCACATGTTTGAACACACTTTTAGCATAGGAATGATTTCATTCAACGTAGTTTTCATTTTCATTCATAGTTGCATCATTCTAGGCTAACTTTTTAGCGGGTTGGGGTACATGAACCCAACCTAGGTAACAGATACAGATTTAAAAGTGAATAAAAAGTAATCCCTCATTCAAAGGTTTTAAATTTATCAAGATAAAGGTTGTAGGCCGTTTAATTCCTTTTGCCCTACATAATCGAAATGTTTAAAGGTGCAATTGGCATTTTGATAACTTCTCATCCTCGTCGAATACAATTTTTGATTTGATATTGTGCGGCATTTAGTCCTCATGTGTCGAATGCTTAGAGAGTATTTGATATCTCTTTAAATGAATAATGATCTCTTTGATGCTTTTATGTTGAGTGTACCCTAACTCCATTTTCTCTTATATAGTTAAAGTTTAATTTAGTTCTTCTTGCATGCATAGTTAGTTATTAATTTAATTCACACTGCATTAGTTGATAGGTAAAGTCACAAAAATATCATCTTTTCCTTTCATTTTCTAGAGTCAGTTGTAGGGTTAATAGTTATGCCTATTCGTCGCCACGAGTATTCGTCTTAGTCCCCGCGTTCGATACCCGATTTATCGGATTATTACTCGAGCGACCGACTTACATTTGAGTCTATATAAGCATGCACTAGAAACACTTTTAAAGTCATGTCAAGTTTTTGGCTTCCTTGCCAGGGACTAGGTAGACTTTTAGGTTAGGTCGGTTTAATCCAGAATTTGACTCTAATTCTTACAAAGCCAAAAAAATCATGGAATCAAAAATAAAAAAAATAAGAAAAAAAATCAAATAAAATAAAATTATAACATGTCTCAAAGTCCTTTCATGCAAAATTTGCAACGAACTCCTTAATCTACTCCCACCCACATTCACGAAAATCCTGTAAGAGAATACGATCTCGATAGTTCACACATTCCTAATGCTCCGTAATTTTGGGTTCCACCTCCTACACCGCCCAATTCCACTATGAATCACACTTCTAGGACACCGAGTGAGGATACCGAGTCATTTGGAGAGAGATACATGTCGAACAATGCTTGTTATGGTATGGGTGAGGGTGAGATGTCGTATCGTCCCATGAGAGAGCTTTTGTATCCCGAGCGAACCGTAACTTCGGGATGCTTTCTGCTTCTGTACAATGCAAGACAATTTCACTTTCTCAATGGGATGATCCATATTCTCCCCTCTTTTCACGGTATGGATTTGAAGAAGCCTTACCTACACATCCATCAGTTCGAAAAGGCACGCGACACGTTTAGCGATCAAGCTTGCACCCAATATATCGTTCACCTAAAACATTTTCCTTTCTCTTTAAAGAATAAAGATAAGACCTGATTGTTGTCTTTATCAACGAACTCAATTAGATCGTGGAAAGAAACACAATCTAAGTTTCTTATGAAATTCTTTCCCCAACATCGAACAAACTCCATTAAAGCTCAAATTTCAAATGCTGAAACAACAAGAAAATGAGCCATTTGATCGAAGTTGGGAGCGTTTCCAAGAGTTAGTTAACATTTCGCCACATTATGTTTTTGAGAATTATTGTCTCATAACTTTCTTCCACCAAGGTCTAAGCATAGCTTCTAAACAAATAGTTTAGACAATGTGTGAGGGAGAATTTTTTGGGTTAAACGAGAACGATGCAGAGGCTCAACTTAGGTATGTCTTCGAGACTACCCAAGAATGGGACACATCCGATCATAATGCCCAAACCCGAGATCGATAAACACCCACAACTCCTTCGGCATCCGGACTCTATCATTTAGACAAATAAGTCGAGATGCAACTTCAAATGAACCAACTTGCAAAGAAAGTGGACGAAGTCGAACTACGGGCGGGAGAGATACCCGGATCCAATTAAGCAGTGAGAGGGAGAGTTTATGTGATTTGTGAGGCGGGACATTCAATAAAGGAATGCCTGATGATACCCTCCTGCAAAGTTATGCTTCAAGACCAAGTGGAAGAGATAGGATATTTTAAAGGAAATTTTAGTGCCCCTCACGAGAATTCTTACAACCCTTCTTGGAGGAACCATCCCGAGTTTAGTTTTGGGCAACAAAATGCCACGTTGAATCCTAATTCCCACATTGCCCCTCCTCCACCACTGCCTACACACTTTCAACAAGCTCCACATATGCAATCACCTCCTCCCGCGTCATATATCACTCCACTAAGGCAAAATTTTGAGGATATGGTACATCAATTCGTACAAGCCCAACAAGCAACCAATGCTCAAAATACACTAATGTTTACCGAGATAAATGTTAACATTTCAAAGTTGTAATCATCCTTGAGTATCCAATAGAAGGGTAAGTTTTCATCCCAAGGCCAAAGACCTCCCCAAGGTCAACCTAATGTTATCTCTACATCTAATTCCATCAAGAGTAGTGTAGCGTGGTAAGCGTTATACGCAGGGGAAGAGTAGTTGACTTGTCACCTCCTCCACACAACGAGCTACTTGATAAGGAGATTTTGCCCGACACAAAAGAGGCCGAAGTTGTCCCCTTGACAATGAGTGGTGATGACGACACAGTCAGGCACGAGGTAGTTGTGTAACCTCCCATTGTTGCCCCATACCCTCAATGATTAGTATCCCTGTCCAAGGAGATCTATCGTGACGATGTTTTAGACGTTCTTAGGCAAGTAAAGATTAATTTACCTTTTCTAGAGGCCATAAAGCAAATTCCCACCGATGTTAAAGTACTTAAGGACATACTCATGGTGAAACATAGGCTAAAGGTAAAGAAAAATGTGTTTTTAACATAGAACATCAGTTTCGTACTATTAAGTAAACTTCCACCAAAATTTAAAGATCCAGGTGTACTGACCATTTCGTGCATCATGGGGAATAATCGAATTGAGAGAGCGATAATATATCTAGGGGCGAGTGTTAACATTCTACCCTCCATCTATAAGAAAATAGACTTATGGGACCTTAAGACGATAACGATGACACTCTAACTTGCAGATCGTTCCATAAAGATACCTCGGGGGGTCATTGTGGATGTGATTGTCCAAGTTTAAACTTTCTACTTCTTGGTGGATTTTGTCATTTGGCATGAGGAGCTCTCAGATTTACCGAGTAATCATCTTCCCGTCATCCTTGGTCGCCCATTATTGACTACGGCTAATGCATTTATTAATACACGCAATGGGCAAAGTAAACTCACGTTAGGGAACATGACTCTCGAAACAAATATCTTCAACATCACCAAGCTCGAGGGTGATGAGGGCGATCATGAGAGATGAATCTTATGGAAAAGATAGTACACGAGCATGAGAGGAATCACATGAGAGAGCCGTTAGGGGTATGTCATGTGACATCAAGTAATAGCGATAATTCTGACATTGAGCTAGAGGTCGAGAAGACGTGTTTAGTGACTAATGTAAAGAGCGAGAGATATCACGTAGTTGAGTGTGAAAGAGAGAATTTAGAGATTAAGGGAGTGAGAGAGGACATAGAAATTAATCAAGAGAGAGAGTTAGGAGATATGAGGATATAATATTTTGAAAAAGAATTCGTACCAGTATATGAGAGCCTCATTGTTGAAGCCCAAACTATTTTGGACTCAATTAGTCACATCAAAGAGAACAAAGGGAAATATAAGATAGCCGAGGTCCTTCTTCATGACCATTCACCCATGACACTTGATTCCTCAGATGCGATCGTGGAGAGGACTCGAATATTGTCTGATTTAGAGACCGACCCATGCATTCCTGAAGTTAAGAGAGATCTAGGTTTAGCGTGTCCCTCAAATTTTGACCGAGATGTTCTCTCCAACTCGGGACAATTATGCTGTAATTCGATTAGGCACCACGTGGATCTCATTCACTTCATCCATAACGAACCTCAAGGTGTCTCCCTTATCCATGGGGATGTTCCCAACTTTTTTTGACTATTGGTTTACGATGTGAGGATAGGGGAGATGAGGAGAGCATCAGACCCTGTACAGGGTGCGAATGAGTTTCTAATGGAGAGAGAGAGAGATGTCCTCGCACCCCCGACGCGTATGAGGTGAATCTTGTGTACATTAGTTAGTAAGTAGATTAGGGTCGTTAGAGGTCTTAATGGGGCAAGTTTATAGAACGATGAATTCCAAGGAACAACAAGAGAGAACGTAGAAAATTTCGAGGGGAGTTGTCACCAATCTCGGATCAAAATTATGCGTGAGAATGTTTTGGGATTTTTTTTGAAAAATTGATTTTAGAAGGAGTCCACACTTAGTTTGTTTAAGAGAAGAAAGTAGGAGGCCTTTACAGTCTAGCAAACTGTTTCCCCTTTTATTCACTAAGGGTCTGAACCGGTTTACAGCATAAATCGATTTAAATAAAAAAAGGGGCGAACCGATTCACCCAGACCCCAAACCGATTCAATTGTCTTTAGATTTTTCCAGTTCCTAATGGTTCACCCCATTTTCCCTCCAACTCTTTTACGCTCCACATTCTTCCCTCCAAATCTGTTTTTCCACCATTTCCCACTCTCCCTCCCCTATTCATCCCCCTTTCCCTCCATTTAATTTCCCTCCAAATCCTTCCCCCCACCCCATCCTCACCTATAAATTCAAATCACGTCCCCAATTACACTTCATACCTCCAAACTCTTCTTCCAATCTTAGATTCTTTCTAGAAATTCCAATCACTCTCCATGGGAAAACAGAGCACGCCCCTTAAAATATGAATCCATCGAAATCCTTCCCAATGGGGACGGTGATTTTCGCTCTCGCCAAGAGCGCACATGTGCGAGAATTTTTTCACTTCAGCCTGATCTATGCATGTTGAGGTACAAGTTAAGTGCGCCGAACTCCCTCCCTCCATAAGAAATCTTTTTTTCACGAGGGGGTGGTGTCTCTACTTCGAGGAGCCACATCCAGTAGTTTGGGAGGAGGAAGTGCATTTTTTCTCTGGCACCCTTGTACGCACAGGCGATTTCGAGGATGAAACATATGTGGATGAGACGACAATGCCTTCTAGCTTGAAATCATAATCCAAAAGTAGTGATCTACGGGGGTTCCAAGCCCTAACCAGTTCGATTACCTCAGCAATGTCATTCCGATCTCGAAAAGTGGGTGTCCAACATTGCCCCCGAAAATGAGTGGGATTGAGAAACCTTTCTCATGGGGAATCTTAATGAAAGGGCCCGCATTGCCTTCCATATCATCTGCACTAATATCCTCCAAACCTACTATGACTCACTGAAGCGACCTCACCAAGCCAACCTTTTGTTCCACCACCTCGATTCGGGCACCACTGTCCATCTTACCCGCATTTTCTACGCCGACATTCTTCACGCTACTATGGATCGTATGGGTAAGGTCCCCCTCCCATAACCCTGTCTCATCACGTCCATACTATGAGATGCCAGTATTGAGCACCCCAAGCATTTCCCCGCCTTTCAAAGCCCATTGGGCAGGAATCGCGAACAAGGAGCGAGCAGCAAAGGGATGTGCTACACGTCCCAATGGACGAGGATGTTGAGATGGGGGAGGAGGAGCTCGAGTACAACGAAGATGAGGACTCCAACTATGAACCGGCGGGAGAGGATCTCACTCGCTGCATTGAAAATCTAGAGGCAAGTTTTAATGGGTTCTTGACTGAGTATCAGGCGGACCAAGAAGCTTATCGCCAAGACACTAGCATAATGGTCCTCCTACAAGAAGAAATGTATAAGCTCCATGTTGGGTCCAATGTTGGTTTCCGGACATACTTTTATGATCCATATGACCCCAGCGCTCTCGGAACTTCTCACCCTCCCCTGTAGTAGGCCCGATTTTTGTGTTGTTTCTTTTGGCGTGTTATATGTAGTTCTTTTTTGTTTTGCTGCTTTAGGATATATCTTGTTGACAAGGAACTATGTAATTCTCCTATGGCTTGTAATTTTTTTATCAATATAAACAATTTGCATTTGGGCCTTTGTTCATTTTCTACGCACTCTCCTTTTTTTTTGGATTTTAGTCCTTTTGCATAAGAACTTTTCAAAAGCCTAAGTTGGAGGGGGGGGGGGGGGGGGGGGGGGCATGTGCTTTAAAAAATTCACAAATTTTAAAATGCAAAAAAAAAAGCTGAAAAATAAATAAAGTCAAAATATTTTTCTTCAAAATAAATAAAAAATTGAATTTAAATTTTTCAAAAATTTCACGAAATTTTGTTTAAAGTCTCAAATTTGTAAAATTCAAAATGCGCAAAGCCGAAATTGACCAAAGATGGAAATTGAGGAAAAAGTACCGGCTTAACGAATAAGTGTGGAAATTAATTAACCCTGTGAGATTTCGAGCCTTTCACATTTTTCGAGTAATTAAATTAATCCGATTTAATGGTTAACTCAAAGTTCAATTCAGCATTAAAAATAAGTCGTTGACGATTTCAACTCCTTTGTTTTGATCGGTTACGAGAAACAAGCGATATATTGCCTTCAAAGTCGCACTAAAATTTTTCTAAACTAAATTATTCTCGAGATGCATATGGTAAAATAATTAGTAATTCGGACAATGAAGTAGGCCCTCGTTTGTTACCCAAAAATATTAGCCATAAAAAGTTCTGAAAATTATCCATTTGCAACCCAATTTGAGCGCAATAAAAAATTTCCCTTCTTGTTTATAACCCAATAAGCCGAAATTGTGAAAATTGAAAAATTCAAAAAAAACGCCCAAAAAGTGCTATAAAAATGGGCAAGAAAAGTAGAAAAATGCTTAGCAAAAATACAAAGACCAGAAAAAAAAATGGAAAACGAAAGAGAAAAATGAGCCAAAGCCCGAAAAAGCACTCATGGACAACGTAAAGAACATTATCAAATTCCGAAGTTCCCAAACATTCTCAATTTTAACCTAATACACCTTTCAACCCGAAAAAGTCTTAACCGAGTTCGAATTGAAAAATTAATTCTCGCGTGGAGAGCTAAGACGCAAAAAGATAATAAGAGAGATTAATTGGTGTGGATAAGAGGCAATGTTTTCCATTTTCAATAACCATAATCTGATGATGAGATATTTTCACCATAAACAATTCATCTTTCAAATGTGTATGCGGGACCTTGTGTCCATTACATTTACTCTTTAAATCATGCATACCGAGAGAATTAGCCACGTTCCAAGTGATTCGTTTGTGAGAGAATCCCCTAAGAAATTGAATAAAAATGAATTTTTGGAAAGTAAGGCAATGATCAATTGGTGAAAATTAGTTGTTAAATTGTCGATTTCGCACACACAAAAAATTGAGACTTTCAAATATAAATTTACGGTGACTATTTTAAGAAAAGTTTAAATTGTATAATTTTTTTAATTATTTGGATTGTTTTTTGAGTCGAAAATAAATTTTGTGGGTATATTCACTAAAAAACCTCACGAGACACCACTCGTACTGCTAGGGTGATCTAGGGGTTTAAAGGCTTATTGCATACGAAAAATGCAATCACTTGCCCGCGATAGAGGTATTCTAGCCCAATAACATGTTTGCTAAGTGTTGTGACCTTGTTTTGATTCTTTTACACTACTTGGGACGATCAAAGTTCAAAGTTAGGGGGTTTGATTAGGCATAAATTCTTCAGATTTATCCCCATAATTTAGAGGATTTTATTACCCTGTGCGATGTAATTTGTGTTGATTTGTCTCATTACCTTGCTACTAACAATTTCTATTTAGTTCATCGAGTTTCGGGTATTTCTCTTACATTTTGCAGGTCTTTTATGCAAGTGAAGAAAAGAGAAAACTCAAAATCAAGAAAGATGGAAAAGAAGAAAATTCGAGGGCCAAAGAGTAATTTTACATCTGGTATTCGAATGCGGAACCTAAAATAAGTTGAAGAAATTGAGTCCAAAATCACATAGGAAGAAACGACATCCAAATCCGAGTCCCGGTTGCAAAGTTATGAAGTTTCAAAGTTGAGAAGAAATCAAAGAGAATAGGAAGAAAAACAATTCTAGAGAACCTAACTGATACGAATGTAGTAGAACCGGTTCCCCTCATTGTAAAGACCAACTCAAATCGATGACCAAGGCATAGAATCATTTTAGCGCACTGTAATAAGCGAATAGGTTCGCCCAGCAAAGAAGGGAAAAGTATAACCGGTTCGGCGTAACGGATTTTGAATTTATATTTCTTAAAATTAGAGATATGCATGATACACATAATTAATAAAACGTGAGAGTTATATTCTATTGTAGTACCAGACCTTAGGGCTTACGTTTTTACATAGTTTTGAGATCTTCTTGAAGGCAATAACCCTAGGATTCATCTTCTTCATAAATTATTCATCATCTACATTAAATCTAAGGGTTTTTCTTCAATACAAGTAGTATTACTTTATTGCTTTAAATTTATCTCATCTTTTTTGTTTATAACCATTTATTTCTTTGGTAGAAGTGTCTTTCACATGTTTGATCACACTTTTAGCGTAGGAATGATTTCATGCAACGTAGTTATCATTTTCATTCATAGTTGCATCATCCTAGGCTAAATGTTTTAGCAGGTTGAGGTACGTGAACCCAGCATAAGTGATACATACAAATTTAAAAGTGAATAGAAAGTAATCCATCATTCAAAGGTTTGGACTTTATCAAGATAAAGGTTGTAGAACTTTTAATTTCGTTTTTCCTAGGTAACCGGAATGTTTAAGGGTGCAATTGGGATTTTGATATCTTCTCATGCTCATCAAATACAATTTTTGATTTGATATTGTGCGACATTTAGTCCTCATATGTAGAAAGTTTAGAGAGTATTTGATATCTCTTTGAATGAAGAATTATCTTTTTGAAGCTTTTATGTTCTATGTAAACACCAACGGTTCGGGGTAGTATACCCTAACTCCATTTTCTCTCATATAATTAAAATTTATATTAGTTCTTATTGCATTCATAGTTAGTTATTAGTTTAATTCCCATTGCATTAGTTTATAGGTAAAGTCACAAAACTACCATCTTTTCCCTTCTTTTCTAAAATCAATCGTGGGTTTAATCGTTATGCCTATTCATTGTCACGAGTATTCGTCTTAGTCCTTGTATCGATACCCAATTTACCGGATTATAATTTGAGCTACCAACTTACACTTGAGTCGATATAAGCACGCACTAGAAACACTTTTAAAGTCACTTCATACATCCACCTCGACCTCTACCTATGACCATCATCAAATGTTGAAGATGATTGTTGGAAGATGGCATAAGAAAATTGTAACTAAAGTACACGAACGAGGAATCTTTTTAGATGAAGTTTTATTTTTTAAAATTTTCCAAATATCATTAAAAAGTACAACAATGGGGCATAACCAAAAAACTAATATTAGCATGCCTAAGATATTGATTCAGTGTCAAGAAAATTAACAATAATAGATAAACAATGATACACCAAAATGTGTATGAAAATTGAAAAGAAATATCTTCAAAGAGTTTATAGTTCTCAGACTTATGTAATAATACAATTACCTTACTTTATACTGGACATTAATTACAAGGCAAAGATTATTTTATGGAAGATTATACCTAAGCATCTCCTTACCCACCACTTGAGTAGTGGACGCCTCCACCTAATCACATGCCGAAGTATTAATTAGAATTGGAATTGAAATTAAACAAAACACGAAAACTATAATGATCATTTAATGAAGCTACTCAAATATGTTTAAGAAAATATAAAGGAGAATATGGTGTACTGCTTATATATATTCTAGCACATAAACCTAGGGACTTGTAGTCTAGAACCCACCATCAGTCACTGTTTCTTATCCCAACCATTCATGGTGATTGAAATAAAACTTCCTCGCGACATCTTTAGTTAAACAAGGAAATTTTATATTTAAAAAATGAGATAATATTTTTTTCTCAGTGCTAGATGTATCTACAAATCCTAACCGGATGTGCCCCTTCCAAGGCAATGAACTAGAATAGTATGCGGTTCTTCACAAAATAATAAAGAGCTCTGCTTTCTTGAATGCCATTAGAGTTGTGTAAGAACAGTCCGCTAATGGAATAATCCTATAGGAAGAACTTGCAGTCTAGATGGCTTATTTAGTCCGTACTTGCTCAAGAAGTACGGAGCATTAGGCTTTTTCCAAGGAAGTCGGTGATATACTAGTTCTAAACCAACTCTATAAATTGAAATTCATCAAAAAATAGTACAGTATTCTCAATTCAAATAAAAATAATAATAATATGAAAAATATTGATGAACAACCTAAAAAGGAAACATATATATGTAAACATATATTGATGAACAACTGCTCAGAAGGAAACATTGATGAATGACTACTCAGAAGGAAACATTCATATGCAAACAACTACATATTCTTTTACATAGACAAATTTAGAAAGTTTAATTTAATTAAGTGTCCATTTTATTGGGATTGGTTTATTTTTAAAGAACAATAGTTATTTTAGTTCATTTCTTACTTTTGTAGTGTTTGATTTTCATAAAGATTCAGGTTTTGCATGGCCAATGTGATCTAGATTTTAGGATGGTTTGGCCATGAGCTGGATAATCATACAAAGCAACGTGATGGAAAAATAATTAGCTAAAATAAGAAATTTGCATGAAGAGTTAATGGGTTTGAACTCTACAAAATCGCTGACATGAGTTAGAAATGGTGTTAACATGAGCTTCATATGTGCAGCCAGTGTTTCTCTATTTAACCTTGAGCTAGATGTTAAATTGAACGTGGACTATCGTAGTGGGACAACTCAAGATCATGTTAGAGTTATTAAAGACATGGGCTCATTCCCATGTCTCATGTTTACATCCCTAATAAATCTGTTTGGATAGACCTAACTATTAGCTGGTGATGAAACTGAGTTTGACAAGGGAATATGGCCCAAATGACAGACAACTATTCATAAACCCAATAACCATTTCTAAACTAGGAATTTTTGGCTTTTAGTTGGTTAAACAAAAATAAGTCCCCAAAACAGCTTCAATTAGAAGATCAGGGGAAACAAGACACAATTAATCAAAAGCTTGTTTATCTCAACCAGTACCATCGTTGATTATATTGCTTAACCATTGATTATTGTTGTCTAATAGTGTCCGAAAAACTTATAAACCTTCTTAAGAAAACCTACTAAAAAAAGGGTGATGTTGGAAAATTGACAACACCACAGGACCACACTGATTCCTGATTTTTTTATTAACAAAAATAAGTGATATAACACACAGTCACATCCGTTGCTATCGATATGTAGCATTAATTTCTATTATTTTCTATTTTAAGTTGCAAAACACTGACCTTGCCAAACTTCTGATCTTTTATGTTAAAGTTAAATGATGCTTTTGTACTTGAAAACATCTCATTAATGGTTACTTTGGTAGAGACCTGCAGTTTAACACATACAAAGAATACACACGGAAAAGTAAAATAGTTAACTAATTACCAGAATACTACAAAATTTGTTTGAAATTGCATCAAATGAGAAAAAAATCTCAAGAAAGCTAGGGAACTTAAATTCTTATGGACCAATAATCTTTTCTTACATTAGAGTAGGTATTAATTTTCACATCACACTAGTATTTACACTCTTGTATTGTGTACTTATATCACCAAATTTTTTTTTTATCCTTTTTTAGACTAATAGCCGTAAGTCCCTGTCATTTGCAAAATGGGTAAGAATGCAAGAATTGTAAAACATTGTATGCCATAAATCTTAATAGTAATTAAGTTTTATTTAATATCTAACTAATTGAAGCTCACATGTTCAACTATGATGATTTGAAGTAATAGTGTGTAATCAATGGTTGAAGGTATATGAATCTATTGAAACCTTAAATCTACTATATAAATGAATTAGGTCAAGTCTTAACAATAAACAAACGTCACTGACAATAATGAATCAGGGCAAGTCTTATGTGTAAATAAACATCACTGGAAAATAAACCACAATTATACAAAAACAAACATCCTTACTCCATAGGTCCTAACTTATTGCTACTAATTA